>CM033711.1:22390552-22990552 GCA_019671005.1 Hibiscus mutabilis
GATTTGTCTACAACATATTAAGTTAGAAGAATCAAACTCCCTGTTCATTTTGCATCTTCCCCAACTGGTGCTTGTATCAACTTTTATTACACAAAAGGAAAAGAAAGTTACTAGTGTTATTTAGTTATGCTGTCACTTTGGCTAATGCTTCTTTTTTACCCTTTCAGCATAATGTTTATCATCGGTCACAAACAGTTGTAGGGCTTTGATGTATGTTTCACACTAGTCTCTTTAACAAATAAATCTGTTTTCCTTCTTCCTGTTGCTTTTGCAGATTGTTATGACATATTATGGGGGAAGGGAGATCTCCAACGAAGATTTAGAAAGAGCCTTGGTAGTGGGCATGAGTCCTCATGAGCGAAGAAGACTCGAGAAGAAGAAAGGTTTATCTTTAAAACAGTCTACAACAATCCCTCCTGTTAAAGAACAAGAAATTAATGATGCGACAAGGATCTTATCTACCACATCAGACCCATCAAAAGTTAACAGTCCTGATGCTTCAGATTTTACTGCAGATGTTTCTGATTCAATGGAAGTTGATACATTGAAGGAAGAATCAGGGACAAAGGATGACCTGGATTTTTGTATGGTAACAGATACGGATCATGCAGACAATCCTTCTACATGTTCTGATTCCGGAGTGACAACAGCTTGCAATGATATGGATTCACATAGCAGTCGAATCTCTGAGACTAAAACTTTGTGTGCAGTCAATACTGATAACTTCGAGAGCAGCACACCAAATGAAATAGCTGACTCATCTTGTATGAGATACGAAGGAAACACATCTTTTAAACTTAATAAAAGATTATCTCTGCTAGGACATGGACCCCACGGAAAACAAGTTGTCGATCATATATTAAATGAATGTGGAGAGGAAGGCATTCATCAATTTTGTCAGAGATGGAGGCAAGTCTTTGTTGAAGCTGTTCATCCTCGTTTTTTACCTGGTGGTTGGGATGTGATGCACAGGTATGTGTCTGTACTATTATATTTGTTTGTAATTGTTTTAGCTTTCATTCTTATAGAAAATCTCTATGGAAAGGAGTGATATGTAGAGAACTTTGGAAATTGTAGGAAGACTGAGGACACAGTAATTGAGAAGCCGAATTCATGAGTATTTTGATTGATCTAGATAGAATTTGAGAAGGTGGGAAGTGTTCGAAAAAAGAATCATTGCCATGTGAGGAAATACAGGAAGTAAGGAAACATCATAGGCTACAGCTTTAAGTCCTTGATAAATGTAAGGTTGATCAGGGAGAAATTATGCAGTATCAAAACCGAGGTTAATGCCTTCTTGACTTGTAAGCTGATGGTCTTAAAATAAAAGAAGCACTTATTAGTTGCATTGTCCTTGCATTTAGGTCAATACTCAATACCCTCAAATATGGGTGTGTTCTTTCTGGGTCTATCTTATGCCAATTATGATTTCATTAGATGAGAACTTGATGAGTAGTAATACTCGAAAACCATGCTATAGTCTGTAGCAGCCATCCTATAGAAAGGAGCCACTGTAATGACTTCTTTCTCCAGGAATTCTCTCCTCTTTTAGATGACTAACCCTAATTCAGATTTTAACTCACTTTGAGAACTCTGTGTAGCATGCAAACTACTTGAGCATTAACTCCAAGGCCCCTACAAAGTTGGCATCACTGCTGTAGCATACATTTGTTGAACTTCAGAACAAGCCTGCTAGAACCTAGACTTTCCTGTTAGAAAAAGAGCCTGCAAATCAGTTGTTACCCTTAATGCTTAGGCTTTGATACTATAAATATTAGCTACCTTCCTCCTACCCTGCCCAAAAAAGGAGAAAAAAGATGACTATACATGTCAAGTATCAACTAATAACTCATTTCATTGTGTGTATTGGTTTCTTTTGTTTGTCCAAGGGTTTAACTTTGGAGGGTGTTTTTGCCAGTGGGAGACGTGAATTTGGCGAGTTCAGCGTGTACAATCCTGCCAAGAAAGGTGCCGATGGAAGTTGATGTTTTTCCATCCAGATGATGGAAATGTAAGCTCAAGGACATTGCAGTTTCAACTATTGGCATTGCCGCGGTTGCAACCCTTTTTTGTATCGGTAAAACTGTTCAAGAACCTTTTAAGTTCAGATGATCCTTTGCTGCTACATCCTGTTTGTTTGCTTGTCCCCATTTTTGAGATTTGGACCGCTTTCTTCTCCTCCAAACTAAAAGATAATTATCAATTTTGCTCATGATTTGTATTGGGGAAGCCCGGTAGATTGCAGCCTTAAGCGTTTTTGGTGTAACTGTCTAGTAGTTTGTTGTTGTTTAAATTCAGACAATCCATGTGTGAATGTTGTTGTTCTTGTTGTGTTAATCGTATAAACATGGACGTAACATGTTAAAATGTGTCAAAATTTTAAGCATAAATATAACGCATGTATCTAACATGTCATGTGAACCATGTTCAGCGTGTTTAAATATATTATGTTATTGAACATCTTGTGCTTAAAACTATTATATCTATATATATTGAAGATCATATATGTATTAATATTTTATATAGGTAAAGTAGTGCCGTTGGGGCATTGTTCAAGATTACTTGCATAATGTGGCAAATAATATGTTTATATATTATGCCCTTCTGTCCGCTTGCTCCGTTGTCTATGGTCATGCCCCCTAACATTTAGTGGTGACCGGTGAGCAACTCAAAAAATACACAAGCGAATCATAATTTTATAATTTTGATTTTAAAAATTTTAAATAAAGTTTGAGATGTTTTATACTTGAATAACTCAAAGTTTTAATTAATTAATTTTTAAGTTCGAGTTAAATTCATGTTATATGTATACTATATATGATTTTATTTTTTTGAGCTGATATCATATATGGTTTTAAAACTCATTTAATTTGAAATTGATTAATACTATAAGGCTATAAATATTTACAAATAAATTTGAACAAAAACATGAATAAGCCGACTTTTTTTGTCTGAGCCAAAGGTATCTACCGCAGATAGTATTGGCTAATCCCATCGATTTTTCTCACTAAGAGGTAAACGACTGGCTATAAAATGTATACTATTTTTATTGGTAGGAATTAAACTCCTAACCTCATGGTTAAAAGATGAGATAATCAACTACCACACCACGTTTTATGATTAATAAGTCGATTCGACTCAACTCAACTTTTATAAATTTGATTTAAATTGAAATTTTTTCAAATGAAGTGAGTTATAAAATAAAAGTCATCAACTTGATTATCATAATTTTCTACTCCTTATATTTGATAATTGATACCACCAAAGGTGAAAAAAAGGAGAAAGGTTAAAGAACCACTCTCTTTTTCATTTTTCCTATTTATTATGATGCGGTTATAATTTTTTTTTAAATTTTAAAGTTCTTCGTTAGTTTTCTTCTTCAGCGACATCGGCCTTTGGCATTTTGCTAATTTTATAAATAAATAAAATTCATCTTTTGTTGATGAATGTTTTATTCTTAAGTTTTTTTTTTTTGCTTTGCCAGATTTATATCGTATTTACTTTTTGGTAGTTCTTTTGTTTGTTTTTATGGCAGTTTCTTCGACTGCTTTATAGCAATTATAGTTTGTCTTTATGACAGTTGTCTATCTTTTGATAGTTTTGCGTTCGAATGACGAGTATCAACGAGCGCTTTGTCAGCGAAAGAGGTCGGTCTGTAGATGCTTATGATTCATTTTTGTGATTGTGCTGTTATCTAAGAACAAGTAGCACAAAGATTTATTTTTTGTCATAGAGCACTCTGGTCAAAGTAGTTTGTTTACTGGATTTCATTCAAAAAATTGTTCAAGTTCTTCTGAAAGTGATAATTTTTGTATTTTAATGTCTTTCACACCTCTTAAAATTTTATTGTATTTATTTTTACGCATTAATCTTTCAATGTTTGAGGTGTGATTTTTTTGTAATCCTTTGACTTTGAATATAGTGAAGATGATGGTATCAGATTCATTAACCTTGGATTTGGTATATTGGCGATGAATAACCAATAGAAGATCAAATCAATCTATATAAACAAAGAATGCAATTGAGCGAAGGGAAGAAACAATGCCACCTTGAGAACTTTGTTCATTGGATGTAACTACTGAGATTTCCAATTCTCTCTTGGATTAGATATGCTTGAAAAAGAATATCCGAGCATATACTTTACAACGAATTGAAGATATTACTACTTACTAGTACCAATCTATCCAACATTTCGCAGCAGTTTCTAAATTTTTCAAAGCATCAACAAAGATTTTAATGCCCTTGAAAAACCAATCTGTATAAAACTGCAATCAGAAGGGAAATTGAATTTGATTGCAACTATTTTATTTTCAATTAAACAACACACTAAGAGTAAGTAACCAAATCTACAATCAAATTCACAGATTAAACTAGTTTCATTCACTACTTAGCAGATCCATAACCGGATCAGCCAAATCCAAAGCTGACTGTGTTGAATTAAGAAACATCATTCCTTTGCCGGCACATAGCTTCTTCCTTCCAAGACACCTAGGCCCTCCCCGTCGCCAAAAAAGCAGGAAAAGCTATCAACGGCAACAGAGAAGGCTTGATCGACGTTAGACGGCGAGATCTGAAAGATGGAACTTGTTCAATGTGATCTAGCGCTGATTCGTGAGTCTCTGAGCCGAGCAAGGGCGCCGAGTAAGTAACCGAAATGGACTCGAATCGATTTTCAACCGAACCGAATAGACCCGAACCGAATGGACCTGAACCGAATAGACCCGAATTAAAGGCAACCTGAAATATAGAAAAGATATTAATAGAAATAAATAAATATAGGAAATGAACAACCGCACAACTCACCAAAAAGTTAAATATATTGACTTTATAAATCTATATATAGGGTGTAAAAAGCTGACCGGCCTAAAAACTCGATTAAAACTGATCGATCTCTCAGTGACCCGAACCAAAATCAACCTGCCCGAAAAGACCCGAATCACAATAGACCCGAACTAAAACCGAACCGAACTAAACCGAAACCGAATTTGAACGGAATAATATCAAACTCGAAATGGCCTAAACCGAAATGACCCGAACAGAAACCGAACCGAATGATCCGTTTGACACCTCTAAGGATGGAGAGCTTTGAAAGTGAGATCAGAAGCGCGGAATTATCCATTCTAGTCTAGGGTTGGAGGGACAACATCGTAAATATACACGAATATTCGATTTATTTTATTAATTTACTAATATTCAGTTTTTTAATATTTTTTTGCGTAATTGCTGCAATATTGCAGCTGGGAAAAAATATAAAATGTTGTACATGTTACTTTATTTTCGAATTTATGACATTTTTTACTATGAAAGTAAAAGTTGGTAAGATCATAAGTTGTCTTTGGTGTTCAAACTTCGGTTTTAACCGAGTTAACCGACCGAACTAAAATTTTTTGGTTAATCGATCGGTTAATTTTAGGTTCAATCGGTTAATGGTTAATGATTTTTTCAAATTTCGGTTATCGGTTAATTCGGTTCAAAATTGATTAATTAACTGAAATTTTTATATATTATATATATTACATATATTTATTTTTAGTCATTAAACTTTTAAAAATTATAAAATAATCATTAAATTTTTTGATATATTATAAGATGGCCATTAAACTTTATCAAATTAGCACAAAGTGATCATTAAATTTATTAAATTATTAAAAATGATCATTAAACTTTTCAATATTTATAATAAGTTATAACACTCAAGAATCAATGACCATTTTGTAATAGTTAGATAAGTTTAATGGTTATTTTATAACTTTCAAAAGTCCAATTACTAAAAAGATCATTTTAACATAGTTTAATGATCATTTGTGTAATTTACCCAAAGTTTTATTAAAATGAGGGTAGTGAAAAAGCCCTATTATATTGTTTAGTAAAAAAATTCGGGACAATCCCCAAAGTATATGATACCTTCGTTATTGTTTCTTAGAAAAAAATTATCTTTTCTACTAAAACCAACATAAAATTTATAATATTTTAAACCTATAACCTATAACAAATAACCTCTCTCTCTCTCAAATTGAACTACTATAACAACTAATGGAAAATGTGCAATATATATATATTTGATTTAAAGGGGGGAAACTGCATCACATGCCTCATTAAAAAAACCTCCATAACTTAAATGGAGGAAAAATAGTACATGTGATAGTAGCTACAACAACACAATCGAAACAAAACCTCAACCCGTATTACAACGACCCAAGGGAAACCACAACAATAGGAAAACAAAAATCCCTAACCAACTCCATGCACATGCTGCAGATCACACATCACCATGTCCTGGACCCCATTCGGTGCGCACACATATTGGATTTCACGCGACTCTTGACCGCGCATCACACCGGTAGGTCTATCAACCACAGTGTTAGCCTCACGTCTAATATGTTTCATAATAACTTCCTAATCTCGACTGAGAAGCTTATGGATCGCAAAAATCAGCTTGTTTCTCCTAGTAGGCGAATCATTTTTAGCACAAAATTAATCACTGTGCGACAATCCGAATCCATAATTACGCAATAAAACCTAAACCTCCAGGCATGACGAAGCATGTCAAGAATTGCCCAAAGCTCAGATGTCTCTATAGAGCATCTCCATAAACTCTGAGAGAACCCAAATAACCACTCACACTAATCACCTCAGTTGACACCCCCCATCGCAGCAGCACCATTACTAAGATCCACAACCATATCCACATTAACCTTTACCCAAGCATTATTTGGCATGATCCAAACTAAAGGCGGAGTCACACGTACCGCCGATATGGCAATATGTAAAGGAGCATTGTCGTTAGTAACAACAATCGACTCCAAGTAACATCAACAAGCCCCCGCAAGATCCTCTTTTTCAACAAAATCTGGATCAAAAATAATCTTGTTACGCCTAGTCCAAAGACTCCAACAAACAATGAGGAATAAAATATGCCAATTATCACCACAGATAGCATACCTCCCACCATTTCAAAGATTAGAATAAATCTAATCAGGCATCAGAAGTGACAAGAACTCTGCTATTAATTCTAATTTCACCAACGACTGCCAAACCGTACGAGACTTGGGATAATCATGTAACAAATGTAAAATACCTTCCATATCCCTTTTGCATACCTTATAATGCTCCTCAGATGCAATATGTCTTTGAACCCGCTCAGCATTCGTAAGCAAATTACCCTTAAGAGCAAGCCATATAAACGCCCAGATTCTTTGTGAGATAGGTAACCTCCACACAACTTTTTGAGGTAGAATCCAGTTTTGAAGTTGATGAAAGGTTGTTTGGTAATCAAGGATCTTTAATATAAGGTAGGAATGGCTAGAAATGGTAGAGGAAGAGGTTTTGGTGGGGGTTTAAGCTTGTATACGGGAATGGGGGTTTTAACCATATTTCTTATTATAATCGTTCCATTAATCTCCTTTAATCTCCCATCAACATTGTAACTCATCTTACAATGTCTCTTTGTAGTGAAAGAGGTTGGAGAGGCATCCAAGGGCAAAGAGAATAGCAAGACCTAAAGCTTAAGGTTGGGGGTAACTTTTCTATCAATTTTAATTTAAGGTTAGTACACTACCAACTCCTACGTAATCTTGGAAATCATTGATGTAACACCCATCCCTGGGTTAGTCGTAATCCGGTTCGAGAGCGTTGCCGAGGCGAGAACAAAGCAAGAGATAAGTTACTTGTCAAACAAGTAACCTCGATAAAGATAACTTGCGACTCAAGTAACCCAAACACAACAATACAAGACATACAAGTAATCCATATTAATCAAAACAAACATACTTAGCATGCTAATTTAGGTACTAATTTGTTTCATTTCATACTTATATCCTAAGTTACCACTATCATATTAGGATTTACCATTCCATTTCAATACACATACACCATTCGAATATCTATGACAAGTATGGCATACTTCACAATAGGTTACTATTAGTCATGACCTAACTTACATTCTTATTACATGTTAATGTACCTTATTCGAATAACAAGGTGGTCACTTAACACATTTCATTTGTTTGTTTTTCAAACAAGACATACTATTTCATGGCATCCTTAGTTAGTAGCATTGTTAATGCATGCTTGTACATACCTTAGCTCCAATTCATAAGCTTTGCTGAATCATACCAATGGCCACAAGAACAAATGCATGATCATACAATATTGGTCTAGTATTCGATTGATACAAGGTTTCCACAATCATTGAATTACTTTCACAATTTGCGTAGCAACATGCTTATTTATATACATATCAACATAGTTATATACATAGTTCAAGTCACCCATGTTGGTTACATGATAGGCCCATACAAGTTATACATAATTACTAGTCTTAAGCACACAACAAAATGCATGATCAAGGCTACATATTACAAGTTCTGGTGCCACCAAACTAGGAGCATACAAAGAGTATGAAATCATACTTTCAAGCTTGCTTCAAAATGTTGCTTCGAGTTCAAGATATCCTCTTGAAAGTGTCCTTAATCTGTTATGGGAAGAATGAAGAGTAGAGTGGTAAGTACAAGTTATGTACTTAGTGAGGTAACACTAAACTAACCAATTTCAAGTATACATATCCAAGTTTACAAGAATTTCAAAGAATCAAGATCATCACCACATGTCATATACTATTCAAATGTATCGGGTAAACATAGGCAAGCTTCACATATCTCACATTCAACATAGCAACATCCATCATGTATATATATCGTGCTATTTGAGTTATTTCTTAGAAGACAAGCAATCAAATACACCAACTACCAAGTAGACATTCTTACACAATAAACATCATATATACCTTTCTTTCATGGGAAGTTACAAGTTGCACAATCATTCACGTGTTATCTTTCAAGACAATGATGTTCATTCAAGAATCTTACAAGGCAAGTAATGTTCACATCACACAACCAAGACAAACAATGTTCATTTCAAGTTATTAATTCATCTTACAACACCCTTGGTATTTAGTTTAATAGATAATCAAATCTCCATCAATATGCACCGTAGTGCCAATATGAGCTCTAGATTCTAAGGCATGCCCTCCTATTTATCCAAACTAGCTACCAATGTTGTTTGATTATCAATTTCATTCAAGCTTTATACAATTCATTAATCAATACATGATTATGCCATTCAAAGGCCAAGCCCTTAGGCTTATGGGGTCTTAACTCCTAAGACAAGTTTATCCATGCCATTCGAATGACATGAACACAAGGTGGTACCATTGTTCATTTCATTTCAAAAAAGTCATGCCTATCAATCACAAACAAATTCATATGTATGCAATGTGCGTACCTTATTCTCCAAGCAAGCATGTCATTTCTTACCTTTGGCATAAGCAATGCAACATGTCAAGCATTTCATTTTATTTGCTTAACAATCAAGTAAACAAGTAGAACATGACATCAAACAGGTTGCCATTCATATCATTCTTCCCTTAATTAGCCAAATATATATTAGATCATGTTACATGGCAATGTCATTGAATTAACACAATAGGAAGATTGGTTAGGACCTAAGTTCTAACCCTAAGGATGGTTACACTCATAATACTCCTAGTTAATCACTTGTCTTGTATCCAAATCCCTTTGCCTCTTGCTTTGGGATGTTCACTCTTTTCTTCCTCTTCCACAACTTGCTGCCCTTTGTCTAGCATGCATAACACATACAATTCATCAAAACATGCACATAATGTCACACATATATAGTAATAATGTTACCACAATTGTACCTAACATTTAGCTACTATTTTTTATGCTTTCTTTTAAGCATTTCTTACTTTTTCATCTCTATATTGTTATTACCTCATTTTAGGACATAATTGGACAGATTACAATGTCCCAAAACTGTTTTGGAAATTGTTTGCTTCTAGGTGCAAAAACAGTCCCAAACTGCCCAGGACACTGCTGCTTGGCAGTTTGCACACTGTCCCTTTAAATGGTCATATTTTTTAATCCGTACGTTGGAATTTCGATTAGTTTACACAGTTGAAAAGATAACAAAATTTTATTTATGACCATATAAGGCTTGCATTTTAGTTCTTAGCCAATTAATACAGTTTTAACTTAAATACAGGGCATCCTGCTTTACTGGGCAGTTTGCGCTATCTCTAGTATTTCTACTCTACATTTCAGTACACAACCCAGAGTTTAGCTCTGTTTTCTCCCAGTGAATTTAGACATTTCAAGGTGTTTTCCAAAAACAATTCATCCTTAAATTCATTATATACAATTTTTAGTGATTTTTCAAAGTCACTGTCCAGAATAGAACATTCTGGGCAGATTACACTAGGTTGCATTTCTAGTTCCTTATTTCATTCTAGCAAAGTCCTAACATGACAATTTCATTCATGATCATGTTCATACATGTCTAGGTCATCATAATTCACCTAACAATGTTCTCAAAACAGGTCATAGTCATGTTGATCCTAGTTTAATCCATTTTATCACAATTACACATCAATTCATCAACTAGGCAGTCCATTACCTAATTTAACTAGTTCAATTAGGTGTAGTCACATTTTCCAGAAAATTACCTATTCAATTCAATCTTGTTTTTACCTAGTAACATGTTCAAAACAGAGTTCTAAGTTCATTAACCATGCTTACACAATTTCTCAATCAAAACAGTCCCCTAATCTAGAATATTTTCTATCATGTTCATGTTTCTCAATTTTCCAGCAACTACACATGTGTTTCATTAGCAATTTGTTTACAAGTATTCAATTTTCAGGTTCTAATTGCAACTAGCATAACCCTAGCATGCATAGAAATCATGAAGACAACAAAGACATCATTGAAACAACCATTTAACATGAAATTACAAGAGAAACAAGTGGTTACCTTACTCACTATGCTATCTAGACTTAATTAGGAGCTAAATCAAGGTTGCATTGCCATGGATTTCAAGCTTTCTCCCTCAAGCCCTCTTTTCTCTATGGAATTCGGGTAGGATAGTGAAGGAGAAAGGGTTGGCTGATCATTCATCAAATTTTCCCTAATGAAAGGACCATTTTGTCCTCAATTTATCCACTAATTAAAGATTAATCAAGGGCATTTTAGAGATGTTAGGAAATTTAGCATGCAATCTTTCAATTTGCTAGAGTTTTCAAGTTAGTCATCTTAATTTAGTCACTCCTATCATTCAATCTTCCAATCGAGTCCTTAAATCAATTGTCTTTTGATTCCTTTAGAATTCGACATTCCAATTTGTGGCTTTTGTATTTTGATCCCTAATTAGGTTCTATTCAATGTGACTTCTTTAATTATTTAAATATTCTAAATAGTAGCAATAATCCTAAGCCTGATTTAGGGTGTTACAATTCCCCCCTTAAATTAAATTCGTCCTCAAATTTACCTGAATCAAATAGGTGAGGATATTGCTTCCTCAGGACTTCTTCGATTCACAGGTAGCTTCTTCCACCTTATGGTTTCTCCATAAGATCTTAACAAGGGAAACAATCTTATTCCGAAGCTTCCTTACTTCCTGGTCAAGAATCTGAATAGGTTCTTCTTCATAGGACAAATTGAAATTCAATTCTACTTCTTCTACCATATAGAGCTTCGAATGGTTCCATTTGAATAAAAGATTGATAGCTATTGTTGTAGGCAAACTCTACAAGAGGCAGGGATTTCTCCCAATTCTTTCTGAAGTCAATAACACGGGCTCTAAGGATATCTTCTAGCACTTGAATGATTCTCTCAGATTAGCCATCCGATTGAGGATGAAAGGCCGTACTAAGATGTACTTTAGCTCCTAGAGCTTTCTATAGAGAATTCTAGAATTGAGAAGTGAATCGAGGGTCATGATTGGAGATGATTGTTGTAGGTACACCGTGTAACCGAATCACTTCACGGATGTATAGCTCGGCAAGGGTTTCCAAGCTTATATTTATACGAACAGTGATGAAGTGAGTAGATTTAGTGAATCTATCAACAATCACCCATACAACATCATTGTTTCTTGGAGTAGAAAGAAGACCGGCGACAAAGCCTATAGTAATTCGATGCCATTTCCACTGGGGAAGTTCAATAGGTTGGAGCAATCCAGTAGGGACTTGATGCTCGGCTTTGACTCTTTGTCAAGTTAAGAACTTGGATACGAAGTCTGTGATTGTAGATTTCATGCTTGGCCACCAGTATAGTAGCTGTAGATCCTTATACATATTAATCGATCCAGGGTGGATCGAGAAAGAACTTTGATGTGCTTCTTGCAACATTTCCCGCTTCAATTGTTCATTGTTAGGAACACAGACTCTATCTTTGAAATAGAGAAGTTCATTTGACTCGAGGCAAAAGTCAGAGCTAGACTCAGAAGCAAGCTTAGACATGATCTTTTGAATATCTGGATCAACTTGTTGAAGTTCTTTGATCCTCGAGACTAGATTGGATTGAACTTGAAGTTCAGACAAGAATTTTCGACCCTTGGATAGTCAGAAATGAGCATTGATAGCCGTAGTAGTTGCATAACAAGGCATTGTTTTGAATTGTTTTTTAAAGAATAAGGCATTATTCGAATGCTTTCTTACAAGCTAATAAAGACTCAGTTTCAATGGTTACATATATTTTAGGCACAATTCTTATTCGAATGGGTTACTTGTAACCTAAGAAGGTTTAATTCGAATAGTTACTTATATTTCAGTGAAGTTGTTACTTATTAAACAAGAATGATACAAAATTGAATGAATTTACTTAGAATTTTGGATTTAGGAGTTACCCGAGTATGGTCTGCGACTAAGGGCGTCAACAACTACGTTTGCTTTCCCTGGATGGTAGTCGATAACCAAGTTGTAATCGTTAAGTAATTTGAGCCATCTCATTTGCCTCAGATTCAAGTCCTTCTGAGTTATGAGGTATTTGAGACTTTTGTGATCGATAAATAGATTGCATTTCTCTCCGTATAAATAGTGTCTCCATATCTTGAAAGCAAATGCAATAGCTGCTAGTTCCAGATCGTGCGTTGGATAATTAGACTCATGTGGTTTCAATTGCCTTGAAGCGTAAGAAATTACGTTCCTATCTTGCATCAGGACACAACCAAGTTCTAGATGAGAAAAAACACTGTAAACAGTGATTTTTTTGCCCGATTTTGGTTGGATGAGTACTGGGGCATGAGTCAGAGCTTACTTAAGTTGATCAAAGCTTCGTTGTTGGTTCTTTGACCAAACGAAAGGCATATCTTTGTGGGTAAGCTTAGTAAGGCTTACGGCAATAGAGGAAAAACCCTTAACAAACCTTCTGTAAAACTAGCTAAACCGAGAAAGCTTTAGACCTCACTTATATTCTTCAGAGGTCTCCAATTTAGAATAGACTGAATATTGCTTGGATCGACTTTGACTCCTTCAACCGAGATAACGTGGCCAATGAAAGAAACTTCTGGTACCAAAATTCACATTTGGAGAACTTGGCATACAATTGATGTTTTCAGAGTGTTTGCAAGACAATTCAGAGGTGTTTAGCATGTTCTTCCTTATTCCAAGAGTACACCAAGATGTAGACGATGAAGACAACTACGAATTCATTGAGATAGGGCTTGAATACATGATTCATGAGATCCATGAAAGCAGCCGGAGCATTCGTTAACCCAATGGCATTACGAGGAATTCGAAGTGGCCATATCGAGTACGAAAGACTGTCTTGGGTATGTCTTGTTCTTTCACTTTCATTTGATAGTACCCCGATCGAAGGTCGATCTTAGAGAATACGGAAGCATCACTGAGTTGATCAAAAAGATCTTCAATTCTGGGCAGGGGATACCGATTCTTGATAGTGAGCTTGTTTAACTGACGATAGTCAATACAAAGCCGCATAGTCCCGTCTTTTTTCTTTACAAACAAGATTGGAGCACCCCAGGGAGAAGTGCTAGGCCGTATGAAGCCTTTATCTTGTAACTCTTGAAGTTGCTTCTTTAATTCTTTCAACTCGACAGGTGCCATTCTATAGGGTGTAATGGACATTGGAGCTGTTCCAGGCTGAACTTTAATCCCAATCTCCACTTTTCTGGTTAGAGGGACACCAGGGAGTTCCTCGGGAAAACATCAATAAATTCAGAAACAACAGGCATGTTAGGCAAACCAAATTCAATTTCATCTTGAAGAATCATTTTAGCAAAGATTGAGGCTGGTTTCTTGTCTATTAAGATAATGGATTCTTTCCCAGAAACCCGGAGATACTGTCTCCTATTTTGGCAATCTACCCACGCCTCGTGTTTACTTAACCAATCTAACTCCAATATCAAGTCAAATTCACAAAATGGCAAGACATAAAGATCAATAGGAAATGGGACATTTTGAATAGTCAATGGAGCTTGCTTGTGGCATAAGTTAATGGGTGTTTTTCCCCCTAATGGATTCGAAACTACAAGATTTGATTCAATAGTTTCAGGTTTTAATTTTAGCTTGTTAATCAAGGTAGAACAAACAAATGAATGGGTAGACCTCGAATTGATTAAAGCATATGCAGGACTGGAATTTTACTCAACGGTACCTGCGATAACATCGAGAGCTTCTTCATCATCTCTACCATGAATGTGGTACATACGAGCAGGGGCTCGAGACTCCTAATGAGTTGGAGCATTCGAATATGGGCCCTTTTGTTTCCTCTGATTCCCAGAGTGAGCTTGTCTGGCTGCTTTGTTTCGGTTAGGAGGAGTTGAGCTAGCAATTGCAGAAGCTTGATTTGAAGCCTTGTTGGGATTTTGGGGACAATCCCGAATATAATGATCAGAGGATCCACATGAGTAGTATAGATTCTGTTGAACTCTACATTGGCCAGTATGATGTTTCTGGCAGAACTTGCAAAGAGGGTATTGATTAGCCTGATTCCCCGTGCTATCAACATAAACAACATGGGCTGAAGTCTTTACAACTGTTTGAGGTTTCAGGTTGTAATTACTCTTCTGATTAGGGGTATAGTTCGAAGAGTGTCCCTTGGAGTGTTTGGACTTCTTTGACTGCCAGTGTGGCTTGTCATCGTTCCTGGGTCTTTTGTCCTTCCAAGAGTGTCCGCTCTTGCGTCTTTCTGAGGCTTTCATTTTCTTCTCAGTAGCAAAGGCCCGGTTTACCAAATTTTGGAAGTCGGTGATACCCAGAGTAGTGAATATAGGGCTTAATTCATCATTTAGTCTGTCGATGAACATTCGGCACTTGTCGGCCCCAGTTTTGATATATTCAGACCCATACTTGCAGTACTTGCAAAAGTCGTTTATGTATTGCTTGATAGGTCGACCAACTTGTTTAAGATACAAGAATCGCTCTCAGCGCTCAGCAGATATTGTTCGCTGATATATTTCTTTCTAAACTTATCGAGGAAGAACTTCCAAGTGATAGACTCCGCAGGAGCAGTCAGGGTAGTGGTTTCCCACCAGCTTAGTGCTTCATCTACCAATAGAGCGATTGCACACTCGAGTTTATGCTCATCAGAACATGGCAATGGTTTAGTCAGAATGCGAGTAGTGGCCTCTGACCAGTATTCGACTACTTCAGGATTAGCCTCATTGGTGCCAGTGAAGGTATAGGCCCGATACTGAGCCAACTTGTTAATAGGGGCTTGAATTACTATAGGAACAGAAGGTGGAATCAGATGCTCTCTCTTTACGGAGGATACGAGATGATCAAATATCTCTTTCATGCTTAACAAGCACTCTTGTTGTACAGGATTTACAGCTGGGGCTTCCTGTTGAGCTGTGGCTTGAGCTTGAGGTTGAGCTTGCTATTGCGGAGGATTCTGCTTCATCCTCACGCTGCCTCCTTCGTTAGAGGAGCCTATGGGACTCTCGTCATCCCAAGTAAGTCTCGTTTCTGACATTCTAGTTCAATCAGAACAATAAGAGTTTTATTTTTCACATTTAAGCAACAATACAAGCTTATATCAAGTCTCCTAGGTGGCACAATATCCTATATGATGCAAGTGAGCTTAGTTTAGTCCTAAAACCTACTAAAAAGCTCCGATTATCAATATATGTAACACCCTATCCCCAGGTTAGTCGTAATCCGGTTCGGGAGCATTACTGAGGCAAGAACAAAGCAAGAGATAGGTTACTTGTCAAATAAGAAACCTCGATATAGATAACTTGTGACGCAAGTAACCCAAACACAACAATACAAGACATACAAGTAATCTATATTAATCAAAACAAACATACTTAGCATGCTAATTTTGGTACTACTTTGTTTCATTTCATACTTATATCTTAAGTTACCACTATCATATTAGGATTTACCATTCCATACACATACACCATTCAAATATCTATGACAAGTATGGCATACTTCACAATAGGTTACTATTAGTCATGACCCAACTTACATTCTTATTACATGTTCATGTACCTTATTCGAATAACAAGGTGGTCACTTAACACATTTCATTTGTTTATTTTTCAAACAAAACATACTATTTCATGGCATCCTTAGTTAGTAACATTGTTAATGCATGCTTGTACATACCTTAGCTCCAATTCATAAGGTTTGCCGAATCATACCAATGGCCACAAGAACAAATGCATGATCATACAATATTGGTCTAGTATTCGATTGATACAAGGTTTCTACAATCATTGAATTACTTTCACAATTTGCGCAACAACATGCTTATTTATATACATATCAACATAGTTATATACATAGTTCAAGTCACCCACGTTGGTAACATGATAGGCCCATACAAGTTATACATAATTACTAGCCTTAAGCACACAACAAAATACATGATCAAGGCTACATATTACAAGTTCTAGTGCCACCAAACTAGGAGTATACAAAGAGTATGAAATCATACTTTCAAGCTTGCTTCAAAATGTTGCTTCGAGTTCAAGATATCCTCTTAAAAGTGTCCTTAATCTGTTATGGGAAGAATGAAGAGTAGAGTGGTAAGTACATGTTATGTACTTAGTGAGGTAACACTAAACTAACCAATTTCAAGTATACATATCCAAGTTTACAAGTATTTTAAAGAATCACGATCATCACCACATATCATATACTATTCAAATGTATCGGGTAAACATAGGCAAGCTTCACATATCTCACATTCAACATAGCAACATCCATCATATATATATATCGTGCTATTTGAGTTATTGCTTAGAAGACAAGCAATCAAATACACCAACTACCAAGTAGACATTCTTACACAATAAACATCATCTATACCTTTCTTTCATGGGAAGTTACAAGTTGCACAATCATTCACGTGTTATCTTTCAAGACAATGATGTTCATTCAAGAATCTTATAAGGCAAGTAATGTTCACATCACACAACCAAGACAAACAATGTTCATTTCAAGTTATTAATTCATCTTACAACACCCTTGGTATTTAGTTCAATAGATAATCAAATCTTAACAATATGTACCAAAGTGCCAATATGCACCTTCGTGCCACTATGCACCGTCGTGCCAATATGCACCGTAGTGCTAATATGCATCGTCGTGCCAATATAAGCTCTAGATTCTAAGGCATGCCCTCTTATCTATCTAAACTAGCTACCAAGGTTGTTTGATTATCAATTTCATTCAAGCTTTATACAATTCATTAATCAATACATAATTATGTCATTCAAAGGCCAAGCCCTTAGGCTTATGGAGTCTTAACTCCCAGGACAAGTTTATCCACGCCATTCAAATGGTAGGAACACAAGGTGGTACCATTTTTCATTTCATTTCAAACAAGTCATGCATATCAATCACAAACACATTCATATGTATGCAATGTGCGTACCTTATTCTCCATGCAAGCATGCTATTTCTTACCTTTGGCATAAGCAATGCAACATGTCAAGCATTTCATTTTATTTGCTTAACAATCAAGTAAGCAAATAGAACATGGCATCAAACAAGTTGTCATTCATATTATTCTTCCCTTAATTAGCCAAATATATATTAGGTCATGTTACATGGCAATGTCATTGAATTAAAACAATAGCAAGATTGGTTAGGACCTAAGTCCTAACCCTAAGGATGGTTACACTCACAATACTCCTAGCTAATCACTTGTCTTGTATCCAAATCCCTTTGCCTTTTGCTTTGGGATGTTCACTCTTTTCTTCCTCTTCCACAACTTGCTGCCCTTGGTCTAGTAAGCATAACACATACAATTCATGAAAACATGCACATAATGTCACACATATATAGTAATAATGTTACCACATTTGTACCTAACATTTAGCTACTGTTTTTATGTTTTCTTTTAAGCATTTCTTACTTGTTCATCTCTATATTGTTATTACCTCATTTTAAGACATAATTGGACAGATTACAATGTCCCAAAAATGTTTTGGAAACAGTTTGCTTCTAGGTGCAAAAACAATCCCAAACTGCCCAGGACACTACTGTCTGGCAGTTTGCACACTATCCCTTTAAATGGTAATATCTTTTAATCCGTACGTCAGAATTTTGATTAGTTTACACCGTTGGAAAGCTAACAAAATTCTATTTATGACCATATAAGGCTTTCATTTTAGTTCTTATCCAATTAATACAGTTTTTAACTTAAAGATAGGGCATCCTGCTTTACTAGCAGTTTGCACTGTCATTAGTATTTATACTCTACATTTCTGTACACAACCCAGAGTTTAGTTATGTTTTCTTCTAGTGAATTTAGACATTCCAAGGTGTTGTCCATAAAAATTTCAGCCTTAAATTCATTATATACAAGTTTTATTGATTTTTCAAAGTCACTGTCCAGAACAGAACATTCTGGGCAGATTACACTAGGTTGCATTTATAGTTCCTTATTTCATTCTAGCAAAGTCCTAACATGACAATTTCATTAATGATTATGTTCATACATGTCTAGGCCATCATAATTCACCTAACAATGTTCTCAAAATAGGGCATAATCTTGTTCATCCTAGTTTAATCCATTTGATCACAATTACACATCAATTCATCAACTAGGCAGTCCATTACCTAATTTAAATAGTTCAATTAGATGTTGTCACATTTTCCATCAAATTATGTATTCAATTTAATATTCTTTTTACCTAGCAACATGTTCAAAACAGAGTTCTAAGTTCATTTAGCATGCTTAACAATTTCTCAATCAAAACAGTCCCCTAATCTAGACTGTTTTCTATCATGTTCATGTTTCTCAATTTTCCAACAACTACACATGTGTTTCATTAGCAATTTGTTTACAAGTATTCAATTTCTAGATTCTAATTGCAACTAGCATAACCCTAGCATGCATAGAAATCATCAAGACAACAAAGACATCATTCAAACAACCATTCAACATGAAATTACAAGAGAAACAAGTGGTTACCTTACTCACTATGCTATCTAGACTTAATTAGGAGCTAAATCAAGGTTGCATTGCCATGGATTTCAAGCTCTCTCCCTCAAGCCCTCTTTTCTCTCTTTTGTCTATGGAATTCGGGTAGGATAGTGAAGGAGAAAGGGTTGGCTGATCATTCATCAAATTTTCCCTAATGAAAGGACAATTTTGTCCTTAATTTATCAACTAATTAAAGATTAATCAAGGGCATTTTAGAGATGTTAGGAAATTTAGCATGCAATCTTTCAATTTGCTAGAGTTTTCAAGTTAGTCATCTTAATTTAGTCACTCCTATCATTCAATCTTCCAATTGAGTCCTTAAATCAATTGTTTTTTGATTCCTTTAGAATTCGACATTCCAATTTGTGGCTTTTGTATTTTGATCCCTAATTAGGTTCTATTCAATGTGACTTCTTTAATTATTTAAAGATTCTAAATAGTAGCAATAATCCTAAGCCCGATTTAGGGTGTTACAATTGATATGTTGCTTGCTTGATTATATGATGTGTTTGGTTGAGATTAGAGCTTGGTGTTCATCCATGGTAAATCCTAAACTTGGGGTTAAAAGGGTGTAAAACTGGTAGGAGTCCACCTAATAGACCTTTCATAACTTGTAGGCGTGTAATGTGGCTTTAATTCATGGTTTAGGAGAGTTTGATGAAAGGATTCGAGCTTTAGAATTTAAAATCTGGGCACACGTACTAGTATTAGGAGAGCAAGTATCAGTACCCCTTTGTGTGAGGCAACCTCTATTAGGCAAAATGCAAATGGGGTATCGATACGCATTGAGGCGTATCGGTACTACTATTCCATTAAAAATTCTAGTGGCTAGAATTGGTATCAATACGCTTGGGGCGTATCGGTACGGAAAAGGTGTGTCGGTACACATGCTTCGTATATCGGTATAAGGTTGTTAGATAAACCCCTTAGCGTGTAAGGCAGGTATCGATACGCATTGAGGCGTATCAGTACGATAGGGTGTATCGATACTTGTTTGGGAGTATCAATACGGTATGGGCAATCTACCCAAAAATTTGTGTTTTGAGTTCGATGGTCCTATAATTCAAGGACTAAGGCCCAATGGGTCTCTAATGGGGTAAAATGAATAGTAAAATTGAGAAACCAAAAATTTAACCGTATATACGAATGAAATAAGTTGTAACTTGATAAAAGGTTGTGTGGCTTGTTTGTTTTAGCAATCATAGAGATCCTTGGTGGATCATGTATAGTTACGTGCCAAGTAAGGGCACTTGTACAGTTGCGTTTTTGACTGATGGGATCCGGATACCCAGTGTGTGAGTGTTACAACACAAAGAGAAGAGCTTTTGGATATACGTTTCCAAGGCTGTGTGACATCGGGCCTTATCTAATGATACTCGATAAGAGATTCTGAGTATGAATATACGTTTTCGAGGTTGTGTGACACTGAGCCTCACTCCAAGTTTGTTGGTATGATGTATGTATGCCGTGTGAGATAATACATCCTGGCTTGCTATGTGTTTAGGCGATTATGGTAGTGTCATTGCTCATCTTATCATTATATCATATTTGTTGCATACTCTTATTTATGATTTACATGAATCTTGGTTGAGTGGAACTGTATCCACTGATCTTTGTTAGCTCAGGATTCAGAATTTTTGTTTCTGTTTGCAGGTTAGTAGGTTGACGTACATCGTTGGAGCACCATCGGAGTAAGACCTCAGCATCGACTTGTGTTCGAGTACAGTACTAGACTTATTTGGGCTATGTATTCGTAGGACCCTCTATTGTATTGTAACTCATTTTTTATTGTAACCTATGAGTCTATTCTTTTTAATTATGTATTTTAAATGGAGCTCCTATATAACGTTTTTAACTATTTGGTTATGTCAAGTATTTGAACTTATTGGATTTTATGAAATGCTAGTTATTGGGCTAAATCTAGTAGCAAATTTTATGGATTTTTGGGTTGGGCTTGAGGCCTAATTGTGACATCCGGGTTAGGGTTGTTACAATAGTGGTATCAGAGCCTAGGTTTAGCCGGTTTTAAAAAGCCCCGAGGGTGTTTAGGGTGTCAGATAGGTGTTTAGCGAATACATTACCCATAAGTCAAGTCGTACTTGTTTGAACTGGGTGTACGATGGTGTAACCTTAATTGTTTATTTGTGCAGAAAAATGAATCATACCAAGGAGGCCATGTGATCGCGAAGAGAAGAGCTGGGGCTCTTAGGAAGGGAGCTGCGACGAGGATTATATTCCTGGCATAGGAGAAATGTCGAAGGATGAGAGTAGCTGGGGGCTACCTATTTCTCTCATTTCCATCAAGCCCTTAACCGGATTGTGACAGCTATATATAGGCCTTCGGCTACCCCTCGTGAGGCACCAATTGAAATGGTATGTCGCCACGGTGCTACGAATTTTCTTGGATTGAGACAAGACAACCTGGTTAAGGCTAATCAGTGGTTGAGGGACACTCATTGGATCATGCATCAGATGAGGTTGAGATCTGAAGATAAGTTGACATGTATTTTTTCCCTATTGAAAGAGAATGCTCGAGAATGGTGAGAGACCGTTGAGTTGGGTTGGTATCCTAACCAACCTACTTGGGATGACTTCTTGGAAAGATTTGAGAAGAAGTATGAGAGAGAGGCCCACATTGATAGCTTGGGGGAGCAGTTTAATCACTTGGTGCAAGGGAACCGGTCTGTCTTTGAGTATGAACAAGAGTTTATATAGTTGAGTAGGTATGCTCTTGAGTTGGTTGCTACCGAGAAAATGAAATGCAAGAGATTCCTAAAGGGTTTGAGGAAGAAAATTTAGACTTATTTGACTACTACCCTACCGAAAGTGTGTTCAAAGTTGACAGCTAGTGCTAAATAGCTTGAGCAAGTGCAAGGTTTGACCTATGGCCCGTCTGGTGGTCAATGGAGCTTGAGTGGGAGAACACAAAACTTCTCCAAGAATTTGCAGTCTTATTTTGGGAGGAATATGAGCCATTGGAACCAAGGTAGAAGAGCTTCGAATCAGAATTTGAGATTAGACCGTAGGTCAGAGTCTGCCGACCGTAGAAGGCATTCGTCGTCTTCAGCCATGATAAGTTTGGAACGCTCACAAAGGAGTGCAGGCGCACCAATTTGTAATTAGTGTGGGCGTAGGCATAGAAACGAGTGTTAGGGAACATCCAAAGCTTGCTTTGAGTGTAGATCATCGGACCATTTTGTGAAGGATTGTCCGAAAGCTGCTAACACCACTCAGGTCCAGGCACATAATACCTCTTATACAGCTTACAGGGGTTAGGGCTTTGCTAGAGGAGGAGCAAGTCGCATATCCGGAAATCAGAGTGGGGGTACAGTCCAGTCCAGTCCACTACTAGGGCACCAGCGAGGCAGTATGCAGTCAAGGCCCAAGAAGACTGTGAGGCTACCGATGTTATGTCAGGTATGTTTACCTTGTTCTTTGTTCCTATTGTTGCTCTCGTGGATTTGGGGTCTACTTATTCTTACATACGTAGTGGGATATCTTAGTAGTGGGGTATTCCTGCCGAGGATTTTGAGATAAGGGTCCGTGTGATGAGTCCTTTGGGGTACGATGTTTTGGTGAATAAGGTGTATCAGAAGTATTTGATAGAGGTTCAGGGTTTGATCTTTCTTGCTGATTTGATGGTATTACCATTCCAAGAGTTTGATGCTCAGTAGTCACTTTTCCTCTCCTTGCTTCATCCTTATACATTCACCTTTACTGTAAAACAATAAAAAAGAACAAAGGTATACATTAAATCACTACAAGAAAGTTCTATTGTTGTGACAAATTTAATTTTGACAAAATTGTTTTTGTCATTATTAGTATCTTTATTGTGTCAAAATAAATAAGCGTCACTTGAAATTAGAAAAACATATGCAATTGTGACAAAAACTAAAATCGTCGTAATATTTTGTCACAATTAGCAAACTTGTGTAACATATGGTGACAAAAAAATATTTTGTTACCATTTTTTGTCACAGATGTTTCCCTCTATTTTTTGACGCCAAAAATAAGTTATATAATGATAAGTTTTGTAACTATAAGTTTTAATAATTATTACAAAAAAAATTGTCACAAAAAATAATGAGATTCAAGTTTTTTGTAACTATGTTTGTAGATATATATTTTAATTATAGTTAAAAAATGTATAGTCATAATAAATGTTTCCCTCTAATTTTGGAACTAAAATAAGTTATAAAGACAAGTTTTGTAACTATAAATTATAATTATTATTACAGAGAAAATTATCACAACAAATAAAAAGATGTAAGTTTAAAATTTTCATTATAAAAAATTGTAAGAAAATAAACTTTGTTGCAATTTTATTTTGTCACAAAAACAATATTTTTCAATGGAAAAAATGAAATAAATAAATACAAAACATGCTTAAACATTGAAAGATATGAAAGATTAAAATTTTAATAAGGAATATTAACTTGAGTCAAATTAAAAGTAATTACAAATTATGCAAATTTTCTACCAAATTTATTTTTAAGATTGAGTTAGATTCGCAAAATTACAAGGCCAATTTATAACCAAACTAAAAATTTCATAAATCAATTAAATAAATTAATGGTATATTAAAAAGAATTAAAACCTAAAATAATTATTAAAGGTTAAATTAGGTTAAATATGAAATTTATTGGCTAATTAACTAATAATGCTAATCATATATATTATATCTCGAATGAAAAACCCTACGAATTTATCTCCACCGCCAACCAAAATTATTAGAATTGCGCCGCGCGAACCTACTTCTTTCTTGTCGACCGAAGCCGTTCATTCTTCTCCTCACATTGTAAAACGAAGTTGAACTATTGTCAAAGCATGGTCAGCAACACTTGGAATCCGTTCCCCTTCTCTTAAATGCGAGCAGCAATGCTTACTAAATATTTAGTAAGTTGAATGTTTTTTTTTTTTATAGATTTCCACGTATGGATTTTCTTAATTCATTTGTTATTATTATTTTTAATTCTCTTTTCTTATTTGTAATTATATATGTACTAATTGAGTACAAGTCCATATACAAACTATAAATCAATTTTTAAGCTTTGTTTTAGATTCGTTTAATCAATAAATCAAAACCCCATTATTTTAGTCACTTGATCGCGATCCACTCTTCCTTTAAACACAAATCACATTTTCAAATTCCAATGATAATATTATTAATGATGTCTTTTTTATTTCAAAATTGAATAGATATTTTGCAGTGATACATAGTCGTAGAATTAATCTTATTTAATTATTTTCAAGAAATCATTTAACCCCATCGTCTTTGTTTTAAATAAATTATTGAAAAACAATTTTGTTTTCTTCTTTTGATTTCCTTTGTTTCTCTGCAGATTCAGCTTAGGTGTGCATGGGTAACGACTGCATGGTGACTTGGTCAGGATAATGACGTTGTGCGAGTGTTGTTGGTAGTGGAGGGAAGTGAATGGACGGTTGTTGAGCGTGGGGTCAAGGGTGTGTTGGTTTTTTTGGTTTGATGGCTTTAAGTAGTGTGAGGATGTAGAACACTCGGACCCTGTTTTTGATTGCTCTTCAAACTAGTTTTTGGCTTCAAAAGCTGGTTTGAGTCTAAAAGTAATGAAAACATGTAGCTTTTGAGGCCAAAATTGCTTTTCAACTTGGTTTGAAAAGTATTTTTCAAAAGCTGAAAATTTTAGCTCTTAGCTTTTCCAAAAGCAATTTTAAGTAAAATTACTCATATATCATCGTTTATATCACCAATCGTTTTATATTTTTATAAAGAATATCTAAAATAGACATTTTATCTACTTAAAAGTACTTTTTGACAGCAATACCAAACACACACATTGTTGTAGCGACGTTTTCTTTCTTGACTCCTTTCTTTTGTAGTTTATAAGTTCGACGCTACGGGTTATCCCAAAAATCCTTTCTTTGTAATCTTGGTTTAAAGGGATTTCTTTTGAATTTTTTTTCTTTGGAACACTGATTGAAAACTGAGAGTCGCCACCGGCCACTTGGATAAGGTAGGTCGGACACCACAAAACCAGAGATTCATTTTGAAAGGGCTCGGGAGTTGGTTACGTGTGGGAAAAGATTAGCACCCCCATCACGCCCGTAAATCGGTACCAGAATATTTATTACTTTTAATCGAAGGAAATTGTCAGAATTTGGAAGGAATTTAATTCGGTGACCTTAATTAAAAATTAACCTTAATTGAACGGGCTTTATCGAATTGGTAGGTTCAAATTAATTGGACATTTAATTAATAAGGTTGACGATACATCAGACCATAGATTAAACCGACATCGAATAAGCTCGACTGCCAGGTTAATTCATGGTTCGAATCCCACATGGCGGTGTTCATCCCCAAACCCAGAAAATGCTCTAAATCCTAGAATTCGGCAGTGCTCCGCCGCGTCGGTTGCCATTTTCTGGCGACTGGAAACCTTCGATACCCCCCAAAACACTCATCTCCTTCCCCTGAGCTCCGATCTAAGCCTAGTTTCAACGAAAAGCGAACAGAGATACCTCTCCTCTTTAAAAACCGAAACAAAAGGGCTCTTTTTTGAAACAAAACACGAAGAAAAGCCTTTCCCCTACCAATTCACCTTTCGCAGCGCCGGATGACACTACAAGGCTTATCATCGGAGGGAAAATGGGCTTCGAAGGTAAAATCTAAGCCTTAACTATCTATATGCATGCTTTGAAAGATAGATGTACCTTAGAAATCCGTTTTTCTATTGCTAGTTGAGATTCCGAATGCCTTACATGTCTGTTGGGTTTCTTTTTATATCCGAGAGTTACATTTGTTTAAAAATAAAGAGGAAAATTCCTATTGGCTGCCTTTATTGATAATATTCTTTTTGATGTCCTTTTGATTTCCTACCGATTTGTTATCTCTAATGCCTCTGCTTGTTTACTTTGCCCGTGAACCATGACGTCCAGCTATGGAGGAGGGCAGTCAGATAGCAAGCAGTGCTTGTCCCCTGGAATGTCATGGCGGACTGAAGAGGGGAGGGGACCAGAGTGAGGAATGGCTCAGGGAACAAGGGCCTATAGGAGCTATTGGATCTGCCAGCGTGGTGATGGGAGCGGATGATCATTCGTCGCGCGTGAGAAATGAAGCTGCAGACGCGCGAGTGGAAGATGAAAGAGCCGCGCGTGGATCCTACACGCGTGAGGGTTTCTGAGCAGTCGCGCGTAGGGTTCTCTGGAATGTTTTGCGCGTATCTCAGCTGTCCGATCATCATCTTAGATCCAACAGTTTAGGATCAGTTGCGCAGAGAAAATAGATAATTAGGGTTTCTATTATATGGTGTATTTAGGGCCTTGTTGGGCCGATTGTGTATTATTATACTTTCTGTTGTAAGTAGACTGTTGAATAATGACTTGGGCTTTCTATTTAAATATATTAGGCTTGCTTATTTAGTCTTGACCTTTTGATAATTGTAATACTAATTATAACAAAGATGATATAATAGTAACATCTATTAGTGTGAAACAATAAAGTCTTAATAGTATGATCAATAGTATTACATAATAAAAGTGGGGAATATAGTAAAGGCAAATGGCAATACTAATTTGTTAACATTTTTTTAAATAGTGAAGCCCTCAATTATGAATGTAAGAACAACGGGTTATCTCCCCGGATAAAATTAGTGATTACAGCTGCCTCTCTTTGCTTATCATTGTGAAACAAGAATGAAGCAAAGACCATAAGCACTAATTTTACCTGACTTCCCTGTCGTCGATTTGCTCCTCCAAAGTGGCAATGAACAAATCTAAATAACTTGCTTTCCCGAAGCGGCAAAAGAAAACCACGCAATACTGGTGTGTCCTTCTGAAACAGCGATGAACAGGCCAGCTTGCAAGCGTCTCATTCCTCTGAAACGGTCATGAATGAACACAAACAACTTGTTTCTCTGAAACGGCCGAAAACAAATCTGGTGGCACTGACACGTCTTCCCCAAAACGGCAGTAGACGAGCCAACTATCCTTCACAAGACTCAATCCTCCAAAACACCAGTGAATGAATCCAAATAACCTGCTTCCCTGAAACGGTAGAAGGCGAACCGAACAACATGATTCTCCCAAGCGCTAATGATCAAAGAGTGTAAATGTGTTCCTCCAAAGCAGTACTGAACAAATAGTAAATCCTTAGATACACGTCTTATTCTTCTTGGGTTTGAAGATAAGTTTTCTTTCCTGACTCTTTAGTTCTGAAATCCTAGGGTGATGGTTTTGAACTTCTTTGCTTTGAGATCCCTTCTTAGGTTTTTGCTGCGCTTTACGCCCCCTCTTATGGAGTGTCTGGTCTTTCCCTTGAACCTGTAAAAGATGAATGATTATGAAGGAATAAGTTAGCATGTTCCTGACTTAGGGATGTCTAACTAGGTATGATGCATGAGTGAAGTCAAATTTCTTGGATACTTTCTCTTCTTGGTTCTTCAAATTTAACCTTCTATTGTTCTTCTCCCCTCCTTTTGGTGATGGCGGTGCTCCATCATGTACTCGGGTTCGCCCATCATGCCCTCTTTTCCTCGAGTCCCTGATCTTTTGATCTAGAGTGCCCTTTCAGGTTTCTTTCTTTATAAACCTTTTTTTTCTTTTTTTTCTTGTTGTTTCCTTTTTTCTTTCTTTTTATTTTCTTTTCTCCCATTTTTTTGTTTTTTTGTTTTTTCTTTCCTTTCCTTTTTGTTCCTCCTCCATCAGGCGCCCTGCCTCTTACTCCTTGGATTCTTTATCCTATTCTTGGTGAACTCATTTCTTCTTCTATTTTTTTGGAACAAACTTGCACTTGATAGGTTAAATCATAGTAATGCCGAGAAATCCTTTGTTTTTTCATGATCTATGTTAATCTATCCGCATGATGTTTATGAAATAGACAATTGATATTAGAATGAAGCTTTATTGACATTAAATGTAGTATTGGGACAATTTTAACAAGTATGGCAAACATGAAAGAAGTGAAAGAGATGGTGTCAACTGCATGAATGAAATGGACCCATCGACCTTGGTAGATCTTTTGCTGGCCATCCTTGGTGGTTACTCCTGGTAATATGAGAACCGAAGCATAATCTTTCCTCTAGGACCAGGCCTGTCAATCAGATGCCGAAGGTCTTTGTTTATATGAACCGTCCTTTTTGGATTTTCAATTCAGACCCTCATTTGGTTTTAAGGTGCCCATATTTGGGTTTTCACCATAAACCATCCTTTTCTTTTTCTCTTTCTTTTTTACTTTATTCTTCCCCTTTTTTATTATTTATATATATATATATATTTTTTCCTTTTTTATTTCTCGCCCTTTAAGCGTAATACTTCTTGATAGAGTCCGAATTGATCGGGTTACTCAATTCTCTCCCATCTATTTCTGCTAAAATTATCGCCCTGCCGGAGAAAACCTTTTTCACAACGTAAGGTCCTTCCCAATTTGGCATCCATTTTCCCCAAAAATCTCTCTGGTTTACTAGGATCATTTTGAGTACTAGATCTCCTATTTGAAACTCCCTCAGGCGGACCCTCTTGTTATAAGCTCACATCATCCTTTTTTGATACATCTGGCTGTGGCGATTGTTTTCAACCTTTTCTCCTCAATAAGGTTAAGTTGATTGATCCTAGCCTGCACCCATTCGGCTTCATCCAATTTGACCTCATTCAAAATTCGGAGTGAGGGGATCTCTATCTCGATAGGTAATACCGCCTTTGTGCCATATACCAAGGAATGTGGCGTCACCCTATTAGAAGTTCTTATAGAGGTCCGGTAGGCAAACAGTGCAAATGGTAGCCTTTTGTGCCAATCTTTAAAAGTCTCCATGGTCTTAGCTATGATCTTTTTGATATTCTTATTTGCTGCTTCTACTGCTCCATTCATCTTAGGGCGATACACGATAGAATTATGGTGCACGATTCTGAACTGTTCACACACTTCAGTCATCATCTTATTGTTTAGGTTGGAAGCATTGTTAGTGACGATTCTTTCGGGTAGACCAAAACGACATATGATTTCTTTCTTCAAAAACTTGCAAACCGTCACTCTAGTGATGCTGGCGTAAGAGGCGGCTTCCACCCACTTAGTGAAGTAATCTATGGCTACTAGGATGAACCGATGCCCGTTGAAAGCCTTCGGGTGTATTTGACCAATAACATCCATGCCCCAAGCGGCGAAAGGCCATGGGGTGTTCATGGTGTAAAGTGGAATTGGCGGGGAGTGTATCTTATCAGCATATATCTGACATTTGTGGCACTTTTTGGAATAGCTAATACAATCTCCCTCTATAGTTGACCAGAAGTAGCCATATCTCATTATCTTTCTTGCCATTGAGAACCCATTGGCGTGGGTCCCATATAATCCTCTGTGGACTTTGGCTAGAATAACTTCCGCTTCTTGAGTATCGACACATCTTAACAATACATGATCTTTGCTTCTTTTGTACAAAATCTCCCCATCAAGGACAACTCCTGACGCTAGCCTTCGGATAGTTCTTTTATCATTGTCATTGGCCTCTTTCGGGTAAGCCTGAAACTTGAGGTATTAGAGGATATCATGGTACCATGGCTTACTATCTTCATCCTTTTCCAAGTTATAACAATAGGCAGGTACCTCGAAATTTTGCACTTTAACTGACTTTATTTCGGTCACCGAATTTAAATTGAAAACGGCGGCCAAAGTTGCCAGGGCATCGACCATCTGATTATCCTCCATTGGCAAGTAAACAAAACTATCTTCTTCGAATTTCTCAGCCAAATCTTGAATTAATTCATAGTACTTGATCAATTTCGGATCTCTAGTTTCCCACTCCTTCTAAAGCTGGCAGATCACTAAGGATGAGTCTCTAAAAATGTGAAGTACTTTGACTTTCCTTTCAATGGCCGCTCAAAGCCCCATGGCGCAAGCCTCGTACTCGGCTATGTTGTTAGTGCAGAAAAATTCCAATCTACTGGTAAAGGGATAGTAGACCTCATTAGGAGAGATTAATACTGTCCCTATTCCATGCCCCAAGACATTGGAGGCTCCATCAAAGTAGAGTTTCCAGGCTTCTCCTTCGGAGATGGGCTCGTTCTTAAGAATGATACTGATCAAATCTTCATCTGGGAAGTCAAAACCTAAGGGTTCGTAGTCGTCTGAAGTGCGACTTGCCAATAGATCCGCCACTACACTTCCTTTCACCGCCTTCTGATTCACATAAACAATGTTGAATTCTGACAATAACATTTGCCAACGAGCCATTTTCCCGGTGAGCGCTAGTGCCTCCATTAGAAACTTCAGTGGGTCCAACCGAGAGATTAAGTAGGTGGTGTGATACAGCTTGTATTGCCTGAGTCGCTTTGTGGCCCATACCAAGGCACAACACAACTTTTGAATCAAGGGGTACCGTGCTTCGCACTCGATGAACTTCTTGCTTAAATAATAAATCGCCATTTCTTTCTTGCCAGAACCATCATGTTGACCTAGCACGCAACCCATCAAATTTTCAAACATTGTTAGATACAGGATCAATAGCTTGTTTGGCGCTGGTGCCACCAAAATTGGAGTGTTGGTCAGATACTTTTTAATTTTTTCTAATGCTTCTTGACAATCTTCATCCCAAACTCCCGGGTTGTTCTTTCGAAGAAGTCTGAAGACGGGGTCACATTTGTCAGTTAATTGAGAAATGTACAGCGATATGTAATTCAATCTTCCCAAGAATCCCCGGACTTCCTTTTGTGTTTGAGGTGGTGGGAGATCTTGGATTTCTCTTACCTTGTCAGGGTCGATCTCAATTCCCTTCTGGCTTACCACGAAACCCAATAGTTTCCCAGATGTAACTGCAAAGGTACACTTGGCAGGGTTGAGCTTCAACTGGTATTTTCTTAGTCTTAGAAAGAGTTTTTATAAATTCTGGATATGCTCTCCTTCGGTTCTTGATTTGGCTATCATGTCATCTACATACACCTCAATATTTTTGTGCATTATGTCATGAAACAGGGTCACCATGGCTCGTTGATATGTTGCCCCACCATTTTTTAACCCAAAAGGCATTACCTTGTAACAAAAGGTCCCCCACATGGTCACAAAAGTGGTCTTCTCCATGTCCTCGGGATACATTTTGATTTGGTTATATCTCAAAAAGCCATCCATGAACGAGAACGAAGCATTTCCAGTGGTGTTATCAACCAGGGTGTTAATGTGAGGCAACGAGAAGTTGTCCTTGGGGCTTGCTTTGTTAAAAGTCCCTGTAATCCACACACATACGAACCTTTTCGTCTTTTTTAGGTACCAGTACTATATTGGCTACCCATTCCGGGTATTTGGAAACCTTTAGGAATCTCACCTCGAATTGTTTCTGTACTTTCTCTCTAACTTTCAGCAACATCTCCGCTCTCATCCTCTTAAGTTTTTGTTGGACCAGCTTGCATTCTGGCCTGATGGGAAGTTTGTGAACCACAACATCCGTGTTCAAACCCAGCATGTCCCGATATGTCCATGCAAACACATCTTTAAGTTCTGAAAGTAATTCCACCAACTCCTTCCTAACTTCGGGCGACAACGTACTGCCGATCCTTACTTATTTCTTTTCCTTTTCAGTCCCCAGGTTCAAGATCTCTACCTGTTCTTGGTATGGAAGGATTTACTTTTCTTCTTTTTCCATCATCCTCAACAATTCCTCCGGGACCTCATCACCCCCTTCGTCCATTTCTGCCAAGCATGCAGTTCACTCGAAATCTACTTCGGGATTAGGTTCTGAATTATTCATACAATTATTGTTAGGAGGCCTGCATGATTAGGAAAGCGTGCATTGGAAATAGAAGGGAGAAGTGAATAATAAATAAATAATGAATGAAATGAAATGAATAATATGTTTGCCATTTGAGAAAGTGATAAAAAGGCTCATTTTATTAAAAACGGATAGATAGTGACATAGTGGCCCTTTTTACAAAAGATGCACGTTACTCTTGGGCCAAGAGCAGCGTGGTAGTTCTGGGCATTACTTTGATTCGAGTCTAACAATTACTGGCATATCCTCATAGGCCCAATTGGTGAGTTCTTCTCCCGGAAGACATGGGCAAATTTTGGCCGACGGCCGGGCAACCTTGTCATCTTTGCAAATCACGTTTATGTCCATTCCCTCCAAGGCTTCACAGACCAATTCTCCCTGAATGTATTTTTCTCCCTCCTGAATCACTTCCTAGGTGTCTTGTTCAGAATTCCTGAGTCCCCCCGATTTAAAGATGTTTTTGAAATCGGTATAGGCTATAGGGGTCCAGAGGATGTCGTCCCCTCTAAGCCGGGCCTTCCTTTGTTCTTGTCTCCTCCTCCACTCTTGTCTCTTTTGAAGGAGATTCGGTCTATAACCGAGTCTGAATCGGTCAACTTTATGGATTACGCTGATAGGCCGGAGGCGTCATTGTAGATTTTGTCCCAAACCTTTTTCTTTTCTCGCCCCTCTTCCTAAGGTCTCAAATATTACCATTTTGGTACAACTGGACAACTTAGGGCAAGGAAGTGGGTTCCCCTCAGCAATGAAAGTAGCATTGATAAACTCTAACGCCCTGAATGTGCATTCCATCGCCTCTTTGTTGGTATAAACATATGGTGTGTCTAAGGTAACTGCAGTGACAATATCTTGCTCGGCATTCACTGTTACCAACTTTCCTCCGATAATGAATTTTAACTTATGGTGTAGTGGAGACGGAATGTATCCACGCCCTGAATGTATCCACGGCCTTCCTAGCAGGCAATTGTAAGATGGCCGGATATCCATAATCACAAAGTTAACCATATATTTTGTAGGACCGACGAGCAGGGGTACTTCTATCTTCCCGACCATATCTCGTTGGGTCCCATCAAAAGCGCGCACTGTGTTATGACATGGCTTCATGTGTGAACTATCAATTGGTAATTGCTGCAGAGTGGCTAATGGCATGACATTCAAGGCAGAACCATTGTCAATCAGCACTCATGGTAATACGTAGCCCTTGCAATGGGTGGTAATGTTCAGAGCCTTGGTGGACCCCCTACCCTCTCCTGGTATTTCGTCATCGTTAAAGGTAATAAAGTTATTGTTGGTGATGTGTCTGACGATCCGACCTAACTTCTCAATCGAGATATCGTTTGGGACAAAAGCGTAATTCAAGACTTTCAATAATGTATCCTGGTGCTTTTCTGAGTTTAGCAGAAGGTCCAGTACCGAGATCCGGGCCAACTGCTTCCTTAGTTGTTATACAACGTTATATTCACTGTGTTTCAAGAACCTCAAGAATTCTTGGGCTTGGGTTTCCATAACCGGTTCTTTATTTTTTAACGGCGGATCCTTTCTAAACATATTCTCCTGTTTGCCTTCGACTTCCTTATTCCTTTCTTCTTGCTCTTCTGGTTCCTTTTATTCCTTTGAAGCGTAGCGCCAACCACTTCTTGTGAGGAGCCCCACATCTTTTACGTCTTCATTGTTTGGTTCTACAAGGCCCCCGGGTTTTGTTTCCACTTCTATTTTCTCTCCTTTCGGCGAACTGGGGGAGCCTGGTATTGTAACGCTTGCAGTGTAATTCCACGGGACCATCTATGTATCCTTGAAAGAAAAAGACTTCGTGGTAGCAATTATATTCTTAGGGTTTATTTTTGGCATGTTTGCCTCACCAGGTTGGAGGTAGAGGACAACTGGTCTCTTCGCACTGTACTTGGCATTTTGATCTTCGGACGCGCATACTTCTGATTCCTTTTTCTCTCATTCATTCTCGAAGAACTCGATCTCCTTATTGTTCATCATGTGCTGAATTAATTGGCAAAACTCTCCACAATCTTAAATCTCATGATTCTTTGACTGATGGTATTCGCAGTACGGGCTACATCCCTTTTTCACGATTATCATTCCTCATCAATGAGACGGGCCATACACAGCTACTGAAAGACCCATCTCAGTGGGGATCATACCTCAGACACTTTCGCCTTGGCCTTTTGAGCATATTCTTCTTCAATGACATTTACACCTTGCCTTTCGTGGTTCGGCATGGGGTTGTTAGCTGTGTTAGGTTCCCCTAACTGTAGGACCCCGTCTGAATTAAATTTTGGAAAAACTTCTTGAAGGCTACGCAGTTCTCGATCGAGTGCCCGGGGATGTCAACATGGTACTCACAGTACACCTTGGGATCGTACCACACCGGGTATGAGGGTTGTAAGGTGTGACGTGATATGGTCAGACTAGATCTGCCTTATATAACTGTGAGTAGAGTTCTTTATAAGACATTGGTATAGGAGTGAAAGATCGGTTCTCATTCTCTTTTTAGGGCCCTTTTCTTCCCTTTTGTTGAAGCCTCGAGCACTTCTTGCTGCTGCTTGGGGTTGGGAGATATTGAGGTTCTTGACTGCCTCATAAGTATTGGTGTTGTTTACTTTGTTGTCCCTCTTCTTGTAGTTCTTTCGCACCGACTCCCCAATGTCAATTCTCCCGCTTTTAATAGTAGCCTCAATGCATTCGCCGATCATTACCATCTTCACGAAATTGCTAATGGGGTTGCTGATCAATCGATCATAGAGTGTCCCCTTCAGCGTGTCTACGAATATTGGTGTGATTTCGTTTTCAGAAAGTGGTGGCTGAACTTGAGTTGCTATATCGCGCCATTTCTTGGCGTATTCCCGGAGGCTTTTATTTTGCCACTGCTCTATTCATTGTAACAATAAGCGATTAGGGACCATATCTGCTATATGCTTGTACTGGTCATTAAAAGCTTTGGCCAAATCCTTCCATGACTTGATTTGAGCGCGAGTGAGATGATTATACCACCTTGAAGCGGATCCTGCTAAACTGTATTGAAAACAGTGGATTAAAAGTTTTTCATTATCCGTGTACCCTACCATTTTCTGGCAAAACATGGTCAAATGGGTAGTGGGGCAGGTTGTTCCATCGAATTTCTTAAAGTCTGGAGTCTTGAATTTGTAAGGAATTTCCACATCTGGAACTAAGCTGAGTTCTCTCGCATTTAGCCTATAGGGTCCCTCTTCATCCTCCTTAACCCGAAACTTTTCTTCAAGGCCCTTCCGGGTATCCTCTAACTGTTTTGAGAACTCCGCCTTTACCTGGTTGAATTTTCCAACTCGTCGAAGTCTGGGATGCTATCCCCAACATTTTTGATGTTTCTAATTATTATGCCTGACTGAGCTTGGGTAGAGGCGTTGGCCTGATGAGATGAAGCCATTCCTTGTGGGGGGTTAGTAAAGAGAGGGTTCTTGAAAACCGAGGCATATGAGCGATCTCCCGAGTCTTGAGTTGGGTTCTCAATAGTCTCTTTTCCTCTCAAATTAGACATTATTAGCTGGGAAATCTCCTTCATCATGTCCTGTTGGGACTTAATGATGGTATCCCTTAATTCCTGCTGGGCTCATTCGAGCTGGCCTCTGAGGTCGGTATCTAACTTGGCAAAACCTTCTTCCATTTTCCTTGTTCGTAAGCGAGTACGGTAGGGATGTGGAATGATTGTAATGCAAAGGACCAAAATGCTATCTTTCTGAAATAAAAACCCTTTTAATTAATCGATAGTAATTAGTCAGGATGCATACAAATGAACTGACTAAAAGACTATTAACATCCTAAAAAATACAGACAGATCTCAAAACAATGCATGAATGCAAAGAGCGATACTGAGTTTGAATATCATCTTTAAACGACTTGCATTAATAGGAACGTAGTCTGGTTACAATAACTTAAAGAAACCCCACTACACATATGGATTCAAGGTAGTATCGAGGTTGATAATTTCCCTTAGGATCCACACGATCCTTTCTCCTTCTTCGGACTCATCATCTACACAGTCATGAAGTTCAGTGGCAGCTTCTGCCAGAAACTGTATTTTCTGAGCAAACTCTGTCATTTGAGCAGTCCACCATGCCAACTCTTGCTCTTGTCTCTAGATTGTGTATCAGGACTTGGTTCTCTACACTGCTGGCCTTTAACTTGCTAGTTGAGCCATTATGCTTGAAAATGGACTTTTCCAAACATTTCACCTAATCTTTCAAGGCTTCATTTTGGTGTTGATCCTTCTCAATCTGTCTAGAGTGGGAAGTCTTCATATTCTTCATTTCTAAGGTCAACGCGAGCACCTGGTCCTTGTGCTCGTAATACATTTTCTTGTAGTTCTCCGCTCAGGTTTTTTCTTCTTTGAGTCAGAGTTCTAACCCCTCGCTTGGTCCACCTTCTGCGATTCTCTTACCCATGTTCAACTTTTTAAGTTTTTTAATTTTCTCTTTCTCCAATTTGAGCTCGAGTTCCAACTCCTCATTTTTTTCTCTGCAGACCCTTAGTTATCCCTTCAATTTGTGTCTTCTCTAGTTTGTAGTCAAATTTCTCTTGGCGGGCCTCTTCTTCAAGCTTGAGGTACTTTTTTGCTCCACCTCCAGTTGCTTCATTATCAACTCGGCTTCGGTGGGGAGTGTGGACAACCTCTCTTCCATGGATCTTCCTCTATCAGAACTCAATTAAGGGATATTGTCATTAACACGCTTAAGCCACCATGCTTCGTATTCCGGAGTGACCATGTATGGGGCATTTACAATGCTAACTTGTCTTGCATTATTCCATGCTGAGGAAGCATTGTATACCAATATATTATAGCCTTTCTCCTTTGTATAATCCACGTTGAACTCATTCAGACCCTTGGCGGCTGGCACAAACTGTTTTGAACCGTACTGCCGCAGAACTAGAAGAGGCGCATATGCAGTATGTCCCCAGAGGCCAAGCAGGGGTACCCATGGATGCTCTCTGCATCTATAGAGAATGTTATTCACCAATAACCACGGTGCTCTCCAAACTACCTCTTTCTCTTTTAAACTTCCGAAAACATCTTGCCATGCCTCTTCAAACCTTCAGGTTGGCCAATCGTTCTTTCTAAGAAACTCTTCTAGGGGTGAAAACTTGTTGCCGTAAAGGGGTCTGGAGAAAATGGGATTGGTCCAAAGGTGGCTATAGAACCAGACAGTCAGAAGTTGTGAGCATCCTCGAAAGTGCCCTCCACCATTCTCCTGATAGAACCTCAAAGATCGAAAAGTTTCAGACAAAATTACGGGTATCGAGTTAGTCCCACTACTCAAATGGTCAAAAATATCTAACACTGATGGATCGAAGAGTCCCAATGCTCGAGGAAAGAGTACTAATCCATAAATCAACAATGCAAAGAGGTTACGCTGAACCCGACCCACATGATGTATAGAGGCTAGGGTAAAAATCCCTTCCCAGTTGAGATACTCCCTATGGTTCCAAGTGGTGACCTGCTGTTCGACCCATGTTAGCAACGTGTCTGAGAATTTCTTTAGCTTAGCCCGAAAAGCCTTGTTCTTAGTTGGCTTCGAATACACCCGATCTATGTCAATCCTTTTGCAATTTATAAGGTCCCGATATTCCTCGATTGTTGGGGTTAGATCGAAGTCGCCGATTGTGAAGCAGCTATAGGCAGAGTTCCAGAAGCCCACCAAGGCGCTTGCAATAGTGCTTGGCCAGCTGGAACCTCCAACAAATATGCTATGTCTCCATACTCTTCCTTAAAAGTGTTCTTTGTTTCAAAGTCCCAGTTGTTCCATACTAGCTTCAGATTAGATACATCATTAAACTCGATGTTCATGAATGTCGTGGTTGACATGGCTGATATGAACCCAATGGTAATATTGTCTCCCTCATGTAGCTATTCCCCTTCTGACCATATCTAAACATCAGAATTCTTTTCGTCATTACTGCAGACTAAATCTCCCATTGATCCGGTCTTTAACTTCAAACTATTTCTAACTCAGTATGCTCTTCATGACATGATTCAATATACAAAACAAAAGATAAAGGAAAAAGGAAAGGGAAGAAGCATTAGTCCAGTGATGGTAAATAAATTGGATAACAAGAAGCATGCGAATGTTAAACAAGCATAAGTGTGTAAATAGAGAGATAAAGCTAACCATATAACTCTTAGTTCCCTAAAGTTATCTTCATAGCTCTAGCGGGGTGGGCTTCTGAGATTCTCACACATGGGTTTGGTTCTAATTGGGGTACCCGAACCTATCTTATTACCTACTAAGGCAACAAGAACCCCAATTCTGGCCCATTACAAGCTTGTGAATTGGTTTTGGTTCGAGGGAAAGCACAACCTAGTGACGTGGAGGGCTGCTCACATGTCAAGAAGTGTGGGTTCCGGAAGTGAATTACCGACCCGTGGTGGGCTACTCACGTGGGTATGTGGCGTTTCACTCCCACTTAAGGGATGAAGCTCAGGTATAGAGCTTGATGAAATGGTGCAACACATGTTGGTGATTCCTTAGAAATTAAATGAACAATTAATTCAAAGGCCACCAATTACCAAAGCCCGTTCAATTATAGTTACGTTTTCAAGAAAGTGCCAACCTTACTAGAATCAATTGGAATTACGACAAATTTCCATCATTAAAAACATCAAAGATTTTATTTGGCCTAACTCTCTTTTTTGTTTTAAAAACAAAATTGGTCCCCAGCGGAGTCGCCATGCTGTAGCGACGTTTTCTTTCTTGACTCCTTTCTTTCTTTTGTAGTTTATAAGTTCGGCGCTACGTGTTATCCCATAAATCCTTTCTTTGTAATCTTGGTTTAAAGGGATTTCTTTTGAACTTTTTTTCTTTGGAACACTGATTGAAAACTAGGAATTGCCACCGGCCACTTGGATAAGGTAGGCCGGACACCACAAAACCAGAGATTCATTTTGAAAGGTCTTGGGAGTTGGTTACGAGTGGGGAAGGATTAGCACCCCCATCACGCCCGTAAATCGGTACCAAAATATTTGTTGCTTTTAATCGATGGAAATTGTCAGAATTTGGAAGAAATTTAATTCAGTGACCTTAATTAAAAAGTAACCTTAATTGAACGGGCTTTATCGAATTGGTAGGTTCAAATTAATTGGACATTTAATTAATAAGGTTGACGATACATCGGACCATAGATTAAACCGACATCGAATAAGCCCGACTGCCGGGTTAATTCATGGTTCGAATCCTGCATGTCACCTTTATGCATGGTGCAAGCAGTTAAGATATGATATAATGATTTTATCAAATTTTAACTTTACCTTGGGACGGTAAGAATTAATTCAGATATTTGGTCAACATCCTTTAAGCTCGGACTGTTACGACACAAATATCAGAATTAATAAATATCTCATTTTTTATGAGTTAGATTAATTAATGCCAAAATTAATGGGCCGTATGAATGACAATTAAGGAATGGCAAACAAAGATGCTTTAATGAATTATTGATGATAATTAATTTGATCAATTTTGAATTAGCATCCCAATGAGCCAATGATACTTTTTAAAATAAATCTAATTAATCACAACTTTAAATTATATGTCCATCTAGGCCTAATTGTCCATTTTATCCTAAAAAGGGTGATTAAAGAGCGTTTAGCTAATTTAATGAATTTAAAATTTATCCCAATAAGCCAATGATAAATTTAAATTAATTAAACTAGTTCAAACCTTAATCTAACTACGGTTTCAGAGACTAAACATACTTCTAATTAATTTTAAACTCATGCCTCCATAGTTCAAACCTTAATCTAACTACGGTTTCAGAGACTAAACATACTTCTAATTAATTTGAAACTCATGCCTCCATAAGCCGGGTGCACAATTTAAACTAATTAATACACCCTAAGAAGGCCTAACTTAACAAAGGCTTTTAAAACTAAAACCTAAGATTAATTTGATTAATTAAGTGATCGTGTCCCTATAATACGAGCACACGATCCCGAATTAGTCAAATTACCTTACATAGTCTAATCTAGAATCTCAAATAACCAAAAAAAACTCCTTTTTGAACTAAGCCCAAATAAAGGCCCTAAACATATAAACATGCACATTAAAAGGATATAATAAATTTGAATTTAAAAGGCCTAATTATGTGTGTTCTAAAAACATATCATACAAATTTTAAAGAACTTTTACTCACATATCTAAAGCTACATATTATAAGTCACTTTCTCTTTTTTCTTTCTTTTTTTTTTAAAAAAAATCACGTATTATGCATTAAAATACACATATCATAAGCTTTATGTTAAATGTCTAAAAGTACTATTTTATTCACCTTTTTTATTCATATTATTGCTAAAATTAGGCTCATATTAGTTGCATTATTAGCCATTCATGCATGATTGCATTGTTTCCTTGGTGGACAAGCTTGATTTCATATTTTGCTTAATTTTGTGGAAAAAGATACTGCTTTGGTGTGTTTTTGTGTGCCTAAACAAGGCTGGAACCAGTTGCCAGGGCAGTGCATGAAGGAGATGCCGACGCAGTTGCCAGGGCAATGCATGAAGGAGATGCCGAGCTAGTTGCCAGGGAAATTGTCGATAAGGGATAAGATGATATGGCAGTCAAGATTGATGACTAGATAAACCCAAGATGACGTGGAGCAAAGTTAAATCCCAAAGGAGTTTGATTTCCATAAAGAGGTTAAAGTGAAATTAAATCTCAAGAAGATAGGAGAAGATATAGAAGGAATTTAAATATAATAAAGAATTATATTCTTTAAAAGTATTTAATTCCAACTTAACTTCCTCCTCAAAAAAGACTTTGACCTAGCCCTATAAATTGAGGACCAAGCCGTCAACTCCAAGGGAAAGCAAAAGGAGAGATTTCGACAAGAGAGAGAGCAAAGGGGAGAGATTTCGACAAAGGATTCAACCATTCTTCATCTTTTTCTTCTTTGTTCGATTAGGTTTATGTTAGGAATTCTTTGTTTTGTGTTTCTTTGGAACCTAGCCATGAAATAAATCTATTTGGCTAAGGTTATTGTGTTTTGTGATTGTGAGAAACAATTCGATTTTGTTTAGGTAATAAGAGTTTGAACTTTCAATTCAAGGTTTACTCATTCTTGGTTTTTATTCTTGTTTGCGAGTGAATTGGGAGAGGATCTCGTAATTTCATCTATGTGTCTAATATCGGGAGAGTTAGATTCAAGAAAAGAATGAGTATGGTCTTTACTCAATCTATCGATGGTGAAGATTAATCCGGCTTAGGAATAAGTTAAGGATTTCAACAACTAAGAGGAGCGCAAGATTGGTTGTTGTTCACCCTTGATTCACGCAGGGATGTATTGTCAAGGCATGCACAATTAGCTAGAGTTTCGACTTAGGGATAAGAAGAAACCATTGAAGAACGCTCTGCCGAACCTTGAAGTTGCTGCCTAGCCGCTCAAATAGTTGCCCAGCCAATTGCCCAGGCAACCGTTGATTAGTTGCCAAGGCAGCCTCGCTGCGCAACTTGCCACGGAAACTAAGTTGCCCTTGCACTCTTTTACCAAGACGATCCAATCGGCTATCACTCCTCAACTCACGATAACCTGGCCTATTCTCTCTCTTTTGATTACATCTTTTTTTACTTATTTGCTTTCTAGTTTTGTTGTTAGTTAAAACTCCTACAATTTTCTACTTGTGTTCTTTTACTTTTTACAGTGCAAGAGATTAGATTCTTGAAGTGGCACCAATCCCTGTGGAGATGATATCTTTTATACTATAACTTGCGACGTGTACACTTGCACAATTGCGGAGCACTTATTACGCGCAACAAGTTTTTAGCGCCGTTGCAGGGGATTGGCAATAGCAACTTTGTTTTTATCACTTTTTATTTTTCTTGTCTCAGATTTAAAGGGTTAACAAACTTTGGTTTTGTATTGGTATATGACCAGGGCGAGACCGATTACACCAGAATATCCCTTTGATCCAGAAATCGAACGAACCTTGCAAAGACTCGGACAAAGGTTAAGAGTAGCAATGGCTAATCAAGACGGCAATATGAATCAAGATGTTCCAGCTAGAGGAGGAGTGATTCTTGCACAAAACAAAACTATTCGAGACTATCTTGAAGAAGATCTTGAAGGACTCAATCCAGGAGTTGTCACACCTGAAATTGAAGCCGACCACTTTGAGTTAAAACCGGTGATGTTCAATATGATCAACACAATTGGTCAATTTGGCGGCTCAGCAACTGAAGATGCACGACAACATCTTAAATATTTCCTCAAGATTTGCAATTCATTCAAAATACAAGGAGTCACCCCCGATGTTTTACGACTAAGATTATTCCCCTATTCACCGAGGGATAGGGCGAAAGCATGGTTGAATAGTATTCCTGCCGGATCAATAGGATCTTGGACCGATCTTTGTCTTGATTTCCTTGCTCGATTTAATCCTACAAATTTGACTAATAAGCTTCGTAACAAAATTACTTCTTTTCGGCAGGCAGGTGATGAATCCATGTACGAGGCTTGGGAGCGATATAGAGAACTTCTACACAAATGCCCCTACACGAATTCCCAGTGTGGACACAAGTAACAATGTTTTACAACGCTGTGAATACACCAACAAGGATGATGCTAGATGCCTCGGCAAACAACATACTCCTAGATAAGTTGTCGGAGGAAGCAATGCAAATTCTAAACAGGCTTGCCAAGAATGATTATTAATTCCTATCTGCTAGAAGAGGAGGAGTTAGACGCTAAGCCACAATACATGAACTGGGATCATCAGACTCAATTTCGGCACAATTGGCCAGTCTAACCAAGATGGTCTAGAACATGCAGAAACCAAACAACACACAGGAGGTCAAGGTAATGGATACCTTTTGTGAGTTATGTGGTGGTAACCATGATTCTTCTGAATGTATGCAGAATCTGGAATCCAGCTTTTATGTGGGGAATTACAACCGGAACAACAATGTGATGTCCAACACATATAATCCAGCTTGGAAGAAGCACCTAATTTTTTATGGAGTAATCCCAACAATGCTCTAAACCAGAACAATCAGAATGCACAAGCATCGAGATTCCAGCAGAATATGCCACGACAACAGTTACCGCAGCAACAACCGACAACATCTAGTTCTTTGGAAAATTCTCTCAATGCTTTTATGTTGAAAATTGAATCTTATATGGCTGAGAATAGTACCTTCATAAAAATAACTGATGCTTTTATTAACAGGACCAAGATGAGATTGCAAAACCAAGAAGCGGCAATCAAATCATTGGAAAATCAAGTCAGACAATTTGCTCAAAACCTGAATACTAGACCGCAATGAGGTTTACCTAGCGATACTGAAGTCGCAAGAGGAACTAGCCATGAGCAATGTAAGGCGATCACCACTAGAAGTGGCCAACAACTTAAAGAGGCTCAAGCTGGCTCATAAAAAAACTCCACAAAAAGAACAAGATGAACTCAACAGCAAACCCTCAGATGCTGAACTAGGAAATGCCGAGGCAACCAATGATTGGCATGCCACGGCAACCCCAGTTGATGATGCCTCAGCAATGCCATCAATCAGGTTCCAGACCAATGAAAGGATCGAAGATATCCAACTTTCACCACCATTCCCACAAAGGTTGGAGCGACAAAAGCAAGAATATCAATTCAAGAAGTTTCATAATATCCTAAAGCAAGTCCACATCAACTTGCCATTGGTTGAAGCAATTGAACAAATGCCGAACTATACTAGTTTCTTAAAGACATTGTGTCCAAGAGAACAAGGCTAGGAGAGTTTGAAACAATTGCTGCAACAGAGGGATGCATGGCCATGTTGCACAATCGCATGCCACCCAAGTTGAAGGATCCCGTAAGTTTCACAATACCCTGTTCCATTGGAAACCACTATGTCAGGAAAGTATTATGTGACTTTGGAGCCAGCATAAACTTGATGCCTAAATTAGTTTTCCAGAAACTAGGAATCCGGAAGGCAAGACCTGCAAAAGTTATGCTACAGCTAGCCGACAAATCCTATGTGCATCCAGAGGGAAAAATCGAAGACATACTGGTAAAAGTTGATAAATTTATTTTTCCCGCTAACTTTATTGTTTTGGATTGTGAAGTAGATGAACATGCACCTATCATTCTCGGGAGACCCTTCCTAGCAACATGAATAACCTTGATCGATGTTGAAAAGGGAGAACTCACAATGAGGGTGAATGACCAGCAAGTTAAACTAAATGTGTTCCAAACACTAAGGCATGCCGATGGTCCGGAAGAATGCCAACTTTTTCATGCCACGACAGAGTTTAACTTCGATGAGGAATTTAGTTGCCTCGACAACTACATTGCCGATCAAGAGGAACCTGAGAAGTATGAAGAACCGATCGATGAGGAACAACAAGAAGAGGCAAATTGGTCAGTCAATCGACCAGATACGTACTTTGAACCACTGGATTACTCAGGTAAAGAAGGTAAACTTGAAAAGCCCTCCATTGAACAACCACTGATTCTTGAGTTGAAACAGTTGCTAGGGCAACTAAAATATGCTTACATGGGAACCGATAATACATTGCCTGTAATTATTTCCTCTAAGTTAGAGCCTGAGCAGGAAAAGAAGCTGATCAAAATGTTGATGCTATACAAGAAGGCAATAGGATGGACAATTGCCGACTTGAAGGGAATTAGCCCAGCAGTGTGCATGCACAAGATTTTGTTGGAAGATGACACAAACCTTCGATTGAGGCCCAGAGGAGACTGAATCTTGCCATGAAAGGGGTTGTAATGAAAGAAATCATCAAGTGGCTTGACGTCGGCATCATATACCCTATCTCTGATAGTACATAGGTAAGTCTGGTACAATGTGTACCGAAAAAGGGAGGTATAACGGTGGTAAGTAATGAAAACAATGAACTCATTCCAACCAGGACTGTGACCGGTTGAAGGGTTTGTATGGATTATCGAAAGCTAAACAAAGCCACTAGGAAAGATCACTTCCCATTACCCTTTATTGATCAAATGCTTGACCGTATTATAGGTAAACCCTTTTATTGTTTTCTTGATGGTTATTCAGGTTGCAATCAAATTGCCATAGCACTAGAAGATCAAGAAAAGACAACCTTCACATGCCCATACGGTACTTATGCTTTTCAAAGGATGCCGTTCGGATTGTGTAATGCCCCGACAACCTTCCAAAGATGCATGATGACACTCTTTTCAGACATGGTCGAAGACTTCCTTGAGATCTTCATGGATGATTTTTCCGTTTTTGGTAATGACTTTGATAGTTGCCTCAGCAATTTAGAGAATGTGTTGGCAAGATGTGAAAAATAGATTTAGTCCTTAATTGGGAGAAGTGTCATTTTATGTTAGATGAAGGAATAGTGCTCGGCCACAAGATTTCATCCAAGGGAATTGAAGTAGACAAAGCCAAGGTGGACGTGATCGAGAGATTACCCCCACCAAGTTCGGTTAAAGGAATCCGAAGCTTTCTTGGACATGCAGGTTTTTATAAGAGGTTCATTCATATTTTTTATAAAATTACTAAACCCTTGTGCAATTTGCTTGAACATGATAAAGTCTTCAATTTTGATTATTCTTGCGCCCAAGCATTCGAAACCCTAAAGGAAAAGCTTGCCTCGGCATTCATTGTCGTTCCACCCGATTGGACGCTACCTTTTGAGCTCATGTGTGATGCAAGTGATTTCGCGGTAGGAGCAGTCCTAGGCCAACGCACAGGTAAGACCTTTCATGTGATATACTATGCCAGTAAAACTCTTAATAGTGCTCAAGTGAATTACACAACAACGGAGAAAGAGTTACTATTTGTAGTTTTCACATTTGACAAGTTCCGATCCTATTTGATTGGTACAAAAGGTAATTGTTCATACGGACTATTCGACAATTAAGTATCTATTTGCTAAAAAAGATGCCAAACCTCGTTTGATTCGTTGGATATTGCTTTTACAAGAGTTTGACATTGAAATTAAGGACAGGAAAGGAACAGAAAATCAAGTGGCCGGTCACTTATCACGCTTAGAACGCAATAGGGAGGAGGACGCAGATTTAAAGATATGCGATACATTCCCGGATGAGCAACTGTTAGTTGCCTCGGCAACCATGGATACGCATGCGTCGGCAACCCTTGATGCTCATGCCTCGGCAACTCCAAATGCGTATGCCTCGGCAACCACTGATGCGTAAGCCTCAGCAACTCCAGACGCGTATGCCTCGGAACCACTGATGCGCATGCCTTGGTAACTCTAGACGTGCATGCATCGACAACCATAGAAGCAGTTGGGACGGCAACACATGTCTCGGCAATACCCTGGTACACCGATTTAGTTAATTTCCTTGTTTGTGGTATTTTACCTTATAGCCTTACTCACCAAGGGAAGAAGCGGTTCTGCTATGATGCTAAGCATTACTTTTGGGACAAGCCTCTTCTGTTTAAACAATGTACAGATCAGGTTATACGCCGATGAGTCCCTGAAGAGGAGTAGCAGAATGTACTCTGGCAATGCCATTCTTCACCCTGTGGAGGAACACGTACCACGGCGAAAGTTTTACAATCCGGTTTGTATTGGCCAACACTGTACAAAGATGCCCAAGAGTTTTACAAGCAATGTGATCGTTGCCAGAAGACGGGCAATATCTCTAGACGACATGAGATGTCGCTCTAAAACATCATCGCGGTGGAATTGTTCGATGTATGAGGGATCGATTTTATGGGACCTTTCCCATCCTCATTCGGAAACCTCTACATTCTACTTGCTGTCGACTATGTGTCGAAATAGGTTGAGGCAGCTGCAGTTCCCACCAACAATTCTAAGATCGTGTAACGATTCTTGCAGAAAAATATATTTACATGGTTTGGGATGCCGAGAGCAATTATCAGTGATGAAGGTAAGCACTTTGACAACAGACTTATTGCCAAGATGTTGCAACGCTTCAGTGTGTCACACAAAATTGCCACGGCATATCACCCACAAACCAATGGGCAAGCAGAAATTTCCAACCGAGAATTGAAGGGTATACTCGAGAAAGTTGTAAATCCCTCTAAGAAGGATTGGTCAGTAAGACTAGATGACGCACTTTGGGCATAGCGCACTGCATTCAAAACACCCTTAGAGTTGTCTCCCTTCCGACTTGTCTATGGCAAAACATGCCATCTACCGGTGGAAATCGAACACAAGGCATATTGGGCAATCAAGACCGTGAATATGGATTGGGAAAGTGCCGGGCAAAAGCGTTTGTTGGAACTCAACGAGATAGAAGAATTCGTGCATTCGCCTATAACAATGCACGAATCTACAAGGAGAAAACAAAGCAATGGCATGACAAGAAACTATTGCCGTGACAATTCATGTCAGAGCAACTTGTTCTCTTATTCAATTCTCGGCTAAAACTTTTCCTGGGAAAACTGAAATCAAGATGGTCGGGACCATTCGAAGTTGTCAAACCGTTCTCACATAGTGCCGTAATAATCAAGTCCATCACTGACGAACAAGAATTCAAAGTTAAAGGACAAAGATTGAAGCACTACAACGATGCCCATGTGGAACGTAACAAAGAAGTGGTCACCTTAGGAGATGCATGAACATGCTCTCCTTTCGATATTTTCTTTTTATTTTTATTTTTTTGAACTATTTAATTTTTTTATTTTTTTATTTTCGGTTATTTTTCTTTTTAGGATAATTTTATTTATTTTCTTTAAGATTAAGACTACATCTTTCTTTCATATTTATCTAATTGTTTTTAAATTTTAAGTTTAAGAATTTCTTTGCACATCTTTATTTATTTTCTTTTATTAGTTTATCTTTAATTTTAATCCTTATTTTATTTTTGAATTGTAGGAAAAGAGTTCAAGATAAAGAGGAATTTGATTCAAGAAGGAAGCTTCTTCAACAAGGAAACTAATGGCTAAATTTAAGGCTTATATTAAGCCTCCAATTTACCCTAAATAAACCCTACATAGCCGGACAAACCCTTCCCCTTCCCCAAATCCCCTAGTCATCCCCTTCCCCTAATAAAACCCTTGTTTTCTTTCTTCCGAAATTAATCCCACCCACCATATTTACTACTTATCTTTTCTATTTAACCCATCACCCTTAACTTCCAAGAAACCTCTTCATACTTTTCACCTTGCAACTCTTTAGTTTCTTTTGCTTTCTTTTCTTTGTTTCTACCAAACTCACAACCAAGATCATCCATGGCATCCAAAATCGAATTTTTGGTTCATCCAAGTTCTTCCAAAGAACCAAGATACAAGAAGTTTGCTACACCAGTGGTTCAAGAAAAATTTCACTCCAAGTTTGAAAGCCAGAAGATTTGCGAAGAACAAGGCTTCGAATACTCCAACTCTCATCAAGATTTCGGCCTTGAACCATTCATCTTCGAAAGGATTGCACATAAAAAGTGGCAAATCTTTTGCCATCAATCGGAACCGGGTAACATCTCATGGGTAAGAGAATTCTATGCTCACTCACCTAACCTGGATAATCCTTATGTTTTTGTTCGTGACAAGGCTATACTCATAAGCCCCGAAAACATCAACACCTTTTATGGGCTCTACGTTGAGAAGGACGAGCATCAAGCCTTTGTTGATCAACTCACGCCCAAGCAACTCGACAAGGTGTTTCAAGAACTTACTCTACCGGGAACTCATTGGAACGACTGTAAATACAAGGGTATGGTAAATCGCCTTCGGCTTAAACCCGAGGCAAAATTATGGAATAAGTTTGTTAAATCTTCTTTAATGCCCACAACACACAATACCACCGTTGATACACCTCGTCTTTTGCTCATACATTCTATCTTGCATAATCGCATCATTAACATTGGAAAAATGATTTGTGATAAGACTTTTGTATGTAGCACAAAAGACAAGGGTTCTCTTTTCTTCCCTTACTTAATTTCCAATCTTTGCAAGGAGATGCATGTCCCAAGTGAGTCCACTGATGAAAAGGCCCTACCAAAGTCCGGTTAGAATCGAGCACAAATCTGAAAGCTAATGGGAGAGGCACCGGTAAAATCCCCAACGCATTCAATTGCCATGGCAACTCCTGCCGCCTCGACAACTCTTAATGCCCAAGCTACTGATGCCTGGGCAACTCGGACAGCAACCCAGAGACAACTTGAAGCACTCTTACAACCGTTTGAGAACCGCCTTAGGCAAATTGAAGACCGACAACTAATGTTCATGCGGTACATGAAGGATCACAACAATGCCATCACCCAAGTCATACTGGAAAAGTACCCGGACAGCCGCGTGCAGTTCCTCATCTTTCCTGCCGAAATCTTTGCCACGGTAACCAATAAAGCAGTTGCCACGGCAACCGCAACAGATGATGCCGCGGCAACCTACACTGCGCCTGCCCAAGCAGTTGCCACGACAACCAACACTGAAGATGTCACGGCAACCAAAGTTAAAGACGTCCCGGCAACCACTGCAAAAGCCAAAGGTAAAGCACCTATGCCCGAATCAACTCGTACTGAATCATTGTCTGATTTTTCAGATTCGGACGAGTCCTCCATTCCACCAACAAAGACCGCACCAATCAAATCCTCCAAGCCCAAGCGAAAAGCCAATGACATTGATGAAGAGGACGATAAGGACAACCCCGTACGAGGATCGATTCCACCATCGGCAACAAGGAAGCAACCACCGCGTTCAAGCAAAAGAATCAAGACACTGACCAAAAGAAAACTAATCATCCACGACGACGACGAACTCTCAGACAAGAATCAAACTCTTATTACCTTAGGCTCATATTAGTTGCATTATTAGCCATTCATGCATGTTTGCATTGTTTCCTAGGTGGACAAGCTTGATTTCATATTTTGCTTAATTTTGTGGAAAAAGATACTACTTTGGTGTGTTTTTGTGTGTGTGCAGAATCACTTGCCTAAACAAGGCTGGAACCAGTTGCCAGGGCAGAGCATGAAGGAGATACCGATGCAGTGGCCAGGGTAATGCATGAAGGAGATGCCGAGCTAGTTGCCAGGGCAATTGTCGATAAAGGATAAGATGATATGGCAGTCAAAATTGATGACTAGATAAACCCAAGATGACGTGGAGCAAAGTTAAATCCCAAATGAGTTTGATTTCCATGAAGAGGTTAAAGAGAAATTAAATCCCAATAAGATAGGAGAAGATCTGGAAGGAATTTAAATATAATAAAGAATTATATTCTTTAAAAGTATTTAATTCCAACTTAACTTCCTCCTCAAAAAAGACTTTGACCTAGCCCTATAAATTGAAGACCAAGCCGTCAACTCCAAGGGAAAGCAAAATGAGAGATTTCGACAAGAGATGGAGCAAAGAGGAGAGATTTCGACAAAGGCTTCAACCATTCTTCATCTTTTTCTTCTTTGTTCGATTAGGTTTATGTTAGGAATTCTTTGTTTTGTGTTTCTTTGGAACCTAGCCATAAACTAAATCTATTTGGCTAAGGTTATTGTGTTTTGTGGTTGTGAGAAACAATTGGATTTTGTTTAGGTAATAAGAGTTTGCACTTTCAATTCAAGGTTTACTCATTCTTGGTTTTTATTCTTGTTTGCGAGTGAATTGGGAGAGGATCTCGTAATTTCATCTATTTATCTAATATCGAGAGAGTTAGATTCAAGAAACGAATGAGTATGGTCTTTATTCAATCCATCGATGGTGAAGATTAATCCGGCTTAGGAATAAGTTAAGGATTTCAACGGCTAAGAGGAGCGCAAGATTGGTTGTTGTTCACCCTTGATTTACATAGGGATGTATTGTCAAGGCATGCACAATTAGCTAGAGTTTTGACTTAAGGATAAGAAGAAACCATTGAAGAACACTCTACCGAACCTTAAAGTTACTGCCCAGCAGCCCAAACTGTTGCCCAGGCAACCGTCGATTAGCTGCCAAGGTAACCCCACTGCGCAAGTTGCCACGACAACTGAGTTGTCCTTGCACTCTTTTACCAAGACGATCCAATCGGCTATCACTCCTCAACTCACGATAACCTGGCCTATTCTCTCTCTTTTTAGTACATATTCTTTTACTTATTTGCTTTCTAGTTTAGTTGTTAGTTAAAACTCCTACAATTTTCTACTTGTGTTCTTTTACTTTTTACAGTGCAAGAGATTAGATTCTTGAAGTGGCACCAATCCCTATGGAGACGATATCTTTTATATTATAACTTGCGACGTGTACACTTGCACAATTGCGGAGTACTTATTACGCGCAACACTTTACATAAGGAAATTATGTATATCGAAACAAACTATAAACTAGTTGATCTATTAGACACATCCAAACAATAAAATGAAACATAAATAAAAATGATAACAACATAGGCAAATTAAAAAAATGCATGAGAATTAAGGAGAAATTATAAACTAGAGGGCACCAAAATAAAAAGAAACAAAATTGAAGGGACAAAAGTAAAAGAAGAAAAACACGGGGCGTAACTGTAAACCGGTAGAAAGCTTAAGGACCCAAATGGCAATTAAAAAAGGCGGAATGGCCTATATACCATAATTTAGCCAGGCGGAGGGACTAAAGGGGCTATTTGCCCATGCGAAGACCCTCCTAGCGCAATTAGAACGGGGCGGAAGGACTCATAATACGAATAGACCAAAAAAGAAACAAGCTTAGTATATATAACAATGTTTTATATCATTTTACCTCTTTTGGTTATAAACCCTCAGCCCCTTTATCCTCTCTCAGCCCTTTTCTTTTCTAGAACGGGGATAAACACCGCCGTGGTGTTTATCCCCAAACCCAGAAAACGCCCTAAATCCCAGAATTCGGTTGCGCTCCACCGCGTCGGCCATCGTTCGCCGGCGACTGGCAACCTTCGATATCCCCCCAAAACATTCCTCTCCTTTCCCTGAGCTCCGATCTAAGCCCAGTTTCAACGAAAAGCTAACAGAGATACCTCTCTTCTTTAAAAACCAAAACGAAAGGGCCCCTTTTTGAAACAAAACATGAAGAAACGCCTTTCCCCCTACCGATTCACCTTTTGCAGCGCCGGATGACACTACAAGGCTTATCATCAGAGGGAAAATGGGCTTCGAAAGTAAAATCTAAGCCTTAACTATATATATGTATGCTTTGAAAGATAGATGTACCTTAGAAATCCGTTTTTCTATTGTTGGTTGAGATTCCGAATGCTTTACATGTTTGTTGGGTTTCTTTTTATACCCGAGAGTTACATTTGTTTAAAAATAAAGAGGAAAATTCCTATTGGTTGCCTCTATTGATAATATGCTTTTCTGATGTCCTTTTGATTTGCTGTCGGTTTGTTGTCTCTAATGCCTCTACTTTTTGTTTTGCCCGTGAACCATGACATCTGGATATTGAGGAGGGTGGTCAAATAGAAAGCGACGCTTGTCCCCTAGAATGTCGTGGCGGACTGAAGATGGGAGGGGACCAGAGTGAGGAATGGCTCAGGGAGCAAGGGCCTCTGGGAGCCGTTGGATCTGCCAGTGTGGTGATGGGAGCGAATGATCATTCATCGCGCGTGAGAAACGAAGCGGCAAACGCGCGAGTGGAAGATGAAAGAACCGCGTGTGGATCCTACGTGCGCTTGAGGGTTTCTGAGCAGCCGCGAGTTCGACGTGTGGAGTTCTCTAGAATGTTCTGCGCGTATCTCAACCGTCCGATCATCATCTTAGATCCAACGACTTAGGATCAGCTATGCAGGGAAAAGAGATAATTAGGGTTTTTGTTATTTGGTGTATTTAGGGCCTTGTTGGGCCAATTGTGTATTATTATACTTTCTGTTGTAAGTGGACTGTTGAATAAAGACTTGGACTTTCTATTTAAATATATTGGCTTACTTATTTATTCTTGTCCTTTTGATAACTGTAATACTAATTATAACAAAGATGATATAGTTGTAATATCCATTAGTGTGAAACAATAAAGTCTTAATAGTATGATCAATAGTATTACATAATAAAAGTGGGGCATATAGTAAAGGCAAATGGCAATACTAATTTGTTAACATTTCTTTAAATAGTGAAACCCTCATTTAAGAATGTAAGAACAACAGGTTTTCTCCCCGGATAAAATTAGTGATTACAATTGTAAACCAAACAATTCAAAAACACTTATTAAAATCACTTTTCCAAATCACTTTCGCACCACATTTTTCAAAAGCAATTCCAAACTAGCCCTCATATAAGTGGGAGAGTTTGTGTTTGTCTAGAAAAGTTGGTTTGAACAAATTTGACCCGGGTAATGGGTTGTGTAATAGGTTTAGCGATTTGGGTTTGGACCAAGTAACCGAATTCAAATAAATTTGATATTTATAGCAATGAAATAAATATTTTTTTCATTATAAGTAACATTTAGTGATGAAATAAAAGTAGTAAGAAATTAAATTTTGTTTTAATATATAATTTTACCACAATTTTTTTTTTCGTTCGATGTTAAAATTTAAGTTAATTGTGACAAATTTACTTTTTATGAAAAAATAAATATTTTATTTTAACAAATATTTTGTCTCTCTGAGTTATATTTACTGACGAAATACAAGCAGTGAGAAATTATTTTTTGTTGCAATATGTATTTTGTCACAAAAACTCTTTACATTTGATGTTAAAATGCAAGTTAGTTGTGACAAAACGCACTTCTCCTGATGAAATAGTTAATTTATTGTGACAAATACTTTTTCGTGATAGATTAATTATAGTTACAAAATTTCGCTGCTACAAAAAATAGTATAAAATAGTAACGGACAAAATTTCCTCACAATATACTTTATATGACGGTGTTGTTCTAACAAACATGGTAACAAACAAAATTTATCAAAATAAATATATTGCGACAATTTTAGTACTTTTAGTGATAAATATATTTTTTACAATATTATAAATTTCTTGTAGTGAATCATTCATTCCTTTTGCATTTCATTTCAATAAGAACACGTAAATATGAACTTACTAAAACTTTATGAAGGAATGACATGTTTTTCCCATACGGCTTATCACATATGGCCAGCATCTCAGACGGAGCAACTTCATTATCAACTTTATCATTACCATCTTTATGAGCAACTTCTTTAGCATTACAATCTTTATCACCACCTTCCTCAGCAACTTCATCAGAACTTTCTTTACTAACTTCATCATTACCATATTTATCACCAAATTCTTTACCAATTCTATCAGCATCTTTATCGAAAACGAAATTCAGATTTGCAGTAGTCATCCTAAGAATTAGATCTTCACATGAATCAGCGTAGAAACAAATCAACCCACTCATAAATAAACACATCCTCATTACATACAAATCTAACATTTTTTTGGTTCAAACCGATAGAAAGGGTACCATTTTCAAAACAAAAAAATTTAAAGCAGACATAATATCCAGTTTAAACAGATTTCCTTCAACACGAAATGCAATTCTATACCAAAATTTCAAAACACAATCCTTAGATATCAAGTATTTCACAAATAAACAAACCTTAGGGTTTTGGGTTTTGCTTGTTACCTTCGCGATGGAGATGACTGCACAGGTTCAGTTGCTGACTTAAGTTAAGGTTTCAGTCCTTTACACTGACCGAAACATTTTTCTCAGCTTCAGAGATTTCTCCAGGTTTTCAGTCGGGAAATAAAGGTTCGATTCTCATTCTAGGGAAGTCGGAGGGCTTTAAGAGGACCTACAAAAAAATTGGAAATATGAATCGTTAAACCGAACATATTATCATCTTGTACTTCAGATTGAGAAACTCGTAGACGAATTCCAATACTCCGTGATTGCCTTAATATATTATCTACTTCCTTCACTTTTACGGTTTATAAGTCTACTTCTTACTATCTAACATACCATACTCCATATTTCAGTACTTATATGTACGTTTCGATACATACTATACATAAATGTATTGTTAAAAGGCACTTAAATCATTTCCAGTTTCCACCTTTTCTACAGGTTCCAGAACATATACAAAAGTTTCGATATCAGGAGAAAAACATCAACTGTTACGCGTTAACCCTTAAAAGTTACTTTTCACATCTATTTCGTTACCCTATATCTAATTCCAAAATATCTTCTTTCAACTTTACTTGTTACATACTTCACTAACAATTTTAGTTTAACCTATTAACTATCGGTTTCGGTACACATTTCATAGTTCCAAAACATATGCTTCATTTTATCTTTTTACGTTGCAACACAAATTTTTTCCACATACAGTTGCGAAACTTCTTACTACGTTCTAATACTTACCGGCAATGACCTCTTTTCGTTTCCGTGTGTTTCAAATGAAAATTTAAATCTAACGGTAAAAGTTTTGACAGCTCTAACATCCCGTTGTTTATTACCCGCACACTAACTTGCCGTTCTTTAGACAAACTCACACTTGTTGGGTTCACCTCCTATTTGCTTTTGAAAGAATTATTTTGTTCATTTGCTGTCTTATAAACATTTAGCCCCATTACAAATTCTACGCAACCGAATGGATTGCTTCATTCCTTTATAATATTATCTTAAAAGTTGTTAAACCAGAGACGGGGAAAAAGTATAAACCCAAAGTTCAATCTGCAGGAAACTTCACAATCACACACATTATGATGTTATTTTCTTGCATCTTTCAAAGAGATGACATCCCATTTCTCTTTATGCAAACAAAGAATCAGATGCATCCCTTGCTAATTGATGCCATAAAAGATTTTAATTTTAAAATAAAAAATGTTATACATGATTACGTCTGATTAATTATATTCTCAAATTATCAATAATAAAAATTTAAATAATTATGGGTATTTTGATTCATTTAAAACTTTCTCTACAATTATATTTATATATCAAGGTTAGTTACAAAAGACACCCCCAAATCATTATTTATTTTCTAAAATCATCCTCAAACTCCTCTACATTTTAACCTTAAAGTATATATATATATATCAATATAATCCTGCTATCAACTTAACTATTAGCTAAACCATTAAATGTCGACTCAAATATGACACGAACATATTTAAAAAGTAAAAGTCAAAATGCAAATACATATATACCAATTACATCATCTGTGTTAAAAAAAGAAATAATCTTCTTAAATTTTATCAACACGTTCGTTTTTTATACATGTTAGTAAGTTGTATAAATCTTAAGTATGCAAGTATTTTAAAAATATTTCATGCAGAATTAAACTATAATTAAAATCTAACTTAAATAGAGATTCACTAATTGACTTAGTGACTAAGGATGTTTATCTTATCTTATTTTGTATAAATTTAAATTCAAATATAAGAATATAATAACTCTATTTAATAAAAAAATATAAAGTAAATATAAAGATATAATTGATAAGTATACATATATTATGTCACATGACATCAGCGCATGGAGTCGAGCTCACTTGAGCGACACGTAAGATCGGACAGGCATCTAATAGCCTGCCATTTTTCAAATTTGTGACTGGCGATTGCCAGTGCATTACACGTACAAATAAAGCCCACCTCTTTCGCGCCGGCGCTGTTTGTTTGCTTTGCTCTTCATTATTACCACTGGTTTATGCAAATTTCAAAATTTTTGTAAGGATTTTGGCTTGCATTGCTCTTCTCCGTATAAAAGAAAAATTATAAGTAAATCATTCAGTAGAAGTTCGTAAATTTCAGCCGGGGGGGGGGGGGTAAAGGAGAACAAATATAAGTAAAGATTGATGGGGAGATACGGCGTCGATGCGGCGGTGATATCGTACAAGGTGAACGACGAAGCCAATGGGTGGCATGACATCAACGATTCACCGCTCTGGCAGGATCGCTTTTTTCACATCCTCGCCGCCCTTTACTTTCTCGTCGCCGTCGTTGCTATTGTATGGCCTCTCCTGTCTCCTCCCTTTTTCCATTACTATTATATCTATTTATTTATTTACTTGTAAGTAATTAGGGTTTATCTCTGTTTGATCGGCGTTGTCTAGGAACACTTATGATTATTGCTTACAATAAAGATTCGGTTTCATTACTTTTACGTAATATAAGAAGATTCTCTTGATGTCGTTGTCATGAATGGCAATTTTCATTTACAATCTTTGTTCGCAACTCGCTTATTTGTTGGTTTTCATAGGTTCAATTGATACGGATACATTTGAGAGTTCCTGAGTTTGGTTGGACCACGCAGAAGGTCTTCCATTTGCTAAACTTTCTAGTGAATGGGGGTTTGTATCTGAAATTTTTTGTTTATCACTTTTTCCCCATTTAATTTGGTTTGTGTATTCATCACTGTTTTATTTGTATGACAGTTCGTGGGCTAGTCTTTGTTTTAAGGCGGAATGTGCAAGGCTTGCATCCAGAGGTTTGCGATAATGGATTGCGCGCTCTGTTTTTCATATTCTCGGGTATGAATTATTCATAATTTGTTGCTTAAGGTTGTTTACTTACTTTTTTGTTAGATTGTTCAACATATCTTGCTGGACATGCCAAGTCTAGCCTTCTTCACGACATATGCACTTTTGGTTTTGTTTTGGGCTGAGATCTACTACGAGGTTAGATTAATATTATTTGTGCTTTGCCAGGCATGCGGTCTTTATTGTTTTGAAAGAATTAACTTTATCTTAACTCTGCATATCCTGAAACAGGCACGTGCCGAATCAACTGATGGACTTAGGCCAATTTTCTTTGCAATCAATGCAGTGGTTTACACGATTCAGGTGAAGTATATTTTCTATTATTTGGGATAGAAGTGCCTACAGAAGGAGAATTTGAACTTGGAGAAGCTAGTCATATTTTCTAAAAGTTCCGTTAAATAGTTTTGCTCAATTATTTAGTTGACTAATTTGATCAAAATCTGTAAATCTTTAGCTGAGATGAGGGTGGTAAATTTTAACAGTGGATTGGTGCTGTTTGGTGACTTTGTAAATACTGTGAATGGGATCATATCACTAAGCTTATTTTTCATAAATGATATTCCTTTTTTCTTGGAGTGAGAGTCTAAATATTGTGCTCCATGCGGCAAGATCGTGGTAGACTGATTTTTCTGATTTAGTTCTTTAATTGTATGAGAATCAAACTAGTAAATAATCAAGGATCCAATTTGCGGTGTCAGTAAATAAAACAAAGAACTTTATATTTATGAGATAAAAATTGGGGTTTGGTGTAATTAATTAAAGACAAAAGACAAATTTTGACACCAAGGAGAAAGGTAAATTTGGGATGATTAAAATTAGTGTGTTTACGATTGCTTTGCTATATATGTCCAGAACGATCTCCACGTTTGAAGGTATGATCTTGCAACAGTATACCCTGAGTCAGCTCGTTATCCTCCTCATTTTTTTGTGGAATATTAAGTAGCTTGTTATCATTCTGTACTTGTTTTCTATTCCAGTTATTCACAAGGCATTTGTGTCTTTATTCATTCATATGCCATATAAACCTTTAATAAGTCAAATCTGTTGTCTTCCAACAGAAGTTTCTTGGCGTTGGCTGTTATGGCATACTCTGAAGTTCCTTTTCGTAGCTATTGCCTCCAAAAAGTCAAGTACTCTATTGCCAATAGATTAGGCAATAGGGATTTGAGTTTGACACCTATTCTATAGTCCCAGCTTACAATAAGCTAAAATGATAAATGAAATTGCTTGTGCTTTATGCGTCACTTAATAATTCTTCTCCTTTTTGGCTGTACTCGTTTCAACTGTCACTCTGTTAGTCATGATTTAAGACACTACGTGTAAGTTGCTTTAGCAATGAAGTCAGATAGTTTGTAGTGCTTCAGTATTCCAGTTGTGCTAGTTTGTTTATTTAGTGTGATTAGTGGCTCTGACCTGTAACAATTGTTTTTTAAACTTCTTATTTCACATTACCATTAACCTGGTTAGAATTTCTCATTAATTTATCTTGCTTAATTTATGTGTCAAGCTATATTCAGTGAGACTCTGACCTGTGCGTGCTGCGTATTTTTTTTTTTTGCAATAGCTTCCTTTTCCTTTTTACTTTACACGGTTTCTTTCTTCTGCTGGAATATGTCAACCAGCTACCCTGATGCTGACCTCTATAAACCATGGTCAGATGAGAGTTGGATCATAAAAATCTTGTTAGATAGGTTAGAAGATAATATTTCCTTTGCTAGAACTGTGTCTAGGATGTAAGTGGCACTTTTTGTATATTTTAGTAGCAAATTGGACCTCCAGTATAGCAATTTTTTCCATCCTAGCACGTTCAGTCTTTCTTTCAGCCTGGTTAGAAAGTGTTGCAGAATTGATTTTCTTTGGAAGTATTACTTCTGATGAGGGAATTGATTTCAGATTGCAATGTGGCTGGTAATGTGGTGGAAGTATATCCCGGTTTTGGTTGTTATATCGAAGATGTTCTTTGCTGGTAAGTATTTGTTGTATCCTTTGTAGATTTAGTACTTAACAGTTAACACCATTGAGTAATTTAGTATGGTCTCTAAATTCATCATGGATAATCACTTGGTAATTTGGAATGCTTTATAGCTAGCAATTGCATGGTATTTTGTTTCAATAATGAATGGAAGTTTTGATCCTGACTTACATAAATGAGCAGGTGTGTCATTGTTTGCAGCCCTTGGATTTTTACTATATGGTGGAAGGTAATTTTTCCATGTATTGTATTTTAGTGAACATTTATGCTAATTGTTGATAATTCAGTTGGCAATTATGGAACAATTATTATTTTATTGATAAATAAGTTCTTAGGTATTTGGTACTTTCTGGAGAAAATTACTGTTGACCTTTTTTATTTAATATCATGTATATTCTAATTACAGTTTCTCCCCTTTATTCCTTAAGAAAACAGTGTATCCATATCATAAATATACCTTGTTTAGGGTGAGATGGAAAATATATATACACACATTTATAACTTGTTCAATCCTTGCAGGCTTTTCTTAATGTTGCAGCGGTTCCCTGTAGAGTCCCAAGGGCGTCGTAATAAGCTGCAAGAAGTACTTATTTACTTCGATAGTAGATTTGGCTTTTAATCCCCACGATTTGGCCTTTCATTTACAATTTTTTTGTTGTTTTTTTTTTCTTTTTTACTTGGGCAGGTTGGTTGTGTGACCATCATATGCGTCTCATGTTTCCTAGTCAGATGCATTATGGTAGATTACTTATTTCCTTTCTGGCTCTACTAACACTACACATTTCGTGATAAAAAAAAAACACTACACATTTCAAATTGATAATAGTAGAAACATGTTCTGTAGACCTTTGTGGAACTTCTAGATATGTATAATGTTATAGCACTCTTGTTTCAAAATGGAAATATTTTAGTTGAACCCTTTACCTGCTAGTTGGTTTAAATTATTGATGTCCAATGCTTTTTTTTCTAATTTGAGCTCTATTGTTGTGTTTCATTTTAGATGTGCTTTTCCGCGTTTGACAAAGCTGCTGATCTTGATGTTTTGAACCATCCAGTTCTAAACTTCATTTATTATCTGGTATGTTTCACTGAAATACAGTTGCATAACCCTTCTTAATGCGATATCAAAACTGAAAGGATTTCCACTTTCTGTTTTCCTTGTTAGCTTGCTGTTAAGTTTAATGCATGTTTCAAGGAATTTGGTAAGCAACTTTCAAGGATTTGCATCAGATTGTTATGTCGAACATGTATATGAATATGGCTGTTTAAAAGAGGGGAAACTGAAAGAAAAATGGAGTGTGTGTGTATATATATTTGCTACATAAATTGGGAGGAATTACTGAAGTGATGATATCTTTTAACCTTGCCTTACAAAAATTGATAGGAACTGGTATTGGTAATTCTATCCGACTATCCGTTACCTGATGATATCTGGTCAAAATAGTTTTGCATGCATGCGTTGGAAGCTTACTTTGTTTAATATGTTCACTCTAATGTGCATCAATGAAGGGAAAGTCATTCCCCCATTTTTCTTGGGTGTCCTTTGTTCCATGTTTTCTAATGGGTTGAGCCGAGGGTGTTCCATGTTTTCTAATGGGAAGTATTTTAATGTTTTTTCTTGGGCAGTTGGTGGAGATATTACCTTCAACATTGGTCCTTTTCATATTGCGGAAGTTGCCACCAAGACGAGGCATTACCCAGTATCATCCGATACACTGATCTTCACAGGTCGGCGATGACACAGAACTGCTGATCATAGTAATGTTTTTCAATATGGCTTCTGTACCCTGCAAAGAAAGCAGAGAAAGCAAAATAGGTACATGAACTCTACAACTTTTTAATGTGTTGGAGGTAAGGAAGGTTGTAGATTCTTGTAATAAATTGATACCATTTTGCGAGAGCCTGCGTGTACTAACAAATATGTATGTATGCAAGTAAAGATGTTTGTGGTATACTAGAGAATTTAATTTTTATAGTTTAATTTAGTTCTTGTACTGTATTGCGGTTAAGTTTTAATTTCTTCAAACATAATCGCATCAAATTTTGTTGAGGGTGGATTCGTTGGTGTAAATCAGATTCTACTCGAATGTGTTTTATGTGTATTATAACTTAATTAACTTGAAATCCTTGTGGAAATCAACCAAATCAATATGTATAATTTTTTATGGACTAGTTTGGGTGGAGGCAAGGGCCTGACCCTACACCTGATTTCCGGCAACGTGTTCGGGACTGTCGTGGTGTCCTGAAACGACCGACCTCTCGAATCTAGTTGGTTAGCATAAAAATAATGTTGACATGGAATCGACGTGACAGCTAGCTCAGACCAGACCAGACATGTATCCCGCCTTAACGTGAACTCAACTACTTCAATCACCCTTTTCACCACGTGTCTTCCTTTTTTTATTTTATTTTATCACTCGTTTCAAGTAAGGTCTTTTTCCAGTTGCAGGTGACGGTCTCCAACTGTTTAAAAACTCGAATATTTAAAAATATTAGTTTTCAATTCATATTCCTTTCGGTTGCACCTTTATTAGTGCTTCGATGACCATACAGCATCCAAAATTTGAGCATATTACAGGGACTGAAATCAAAATTTGACCTATCCATATGATTAAATTTAAATTTTAAATAAAGTATTTATAAAAAAAGAACTAAACTGGGTTAATCAGAAAAATAGAGGTTAAAGAATCCGCCCAAAGCAGGGTGTTGAAAGTATTTATGACCGCTTATCCTTTGCTTTCAATTCTTTCACCCATCTCCCGAGACTGCTTCAAAAGCACAGTCTCTCTCTCTCTCTCTCTCTCTCTCTCTCTCTCTCTCTCTCTCTAGTTATTATTACATTCATCCAACACAGCCACAGGCAGGCAGATCTAATTCTCTACCATTCAACTTGCTTCAGCTCCAGTAGCTGTTGTTTGTCTGTTTTTTAACCTCCAAACCCTTTTCTTTGCCCTTTTGATCTTTACAAAGTTAGTGTTACTGTGTTTTCCAATGTTTTCATGGTTTCTGCTTTTCAAGTTCGGAGTTGCTGCTTTTGACTTAACGTATGTGTATATATGTGAATTGCATCATCCAACTACCAAAAGAAATGCCGATGTTAACAAGCTCACGTGAAAGACTAGACCTGCTTTGTCCGTGAGTGATTCAAGTTAACAAAGCTTTCTCATGCATGCAAATTGCAAACCCAATGCCAGATCTCATGTTTCAGTTTTAATTTCTGAAGATCAAAGAAATGGAACAACTTGTTTCAAGGTACTATTTTCTTCTCACCATCTTCATCTTCATCTTCAACCTCTCTCTTGCTCCCGTTGTGAAATCAGGGGATGCTGAAGCACTTTTAGCTCTGAAATCAGCCATTGATCCTTTCGATGCACTACAATGGCAAGGCACCCAGGTTTGTTCATGGAAAGGGATCAAACAATGCATGCACGGCAGAGTTACAAAGCTTGTTTTAGAGCACCTAAACTTGACCGGTTCACTTGCTGCATCCAGCTTGATTTTGAACCAGTTGGATCAGATTAGAGTGTTGAGTTTCAAAGGCAACTCGATTTCCGGCCAAATTCCCGACCTTTCCGGCCTACTCAACCTCAAATCACTTTACCTCAACACCAACAACTTCACAGGAAAATTCCCTGAATCACTCTCCGGTTTACACCGCTTGAAGATCATAGTTTTGGCTGAGAACCACATCGCCGGTGAAATCCCTGCTTCTTTGCTGAAACTCAAACGATTGTACACTCTTTATTTACAAGACAATAGCTTGAGCGGTTCAATCCCACCATTGAACCAAACCAGCCTCAGGTTCTTCAACGTGTCGAATAATAATCTCGGCGGTCTAATCCCGGTGACACCGGTTCTGGTTCGGTTCAACGTGTCTTCGTTTTCAGGCAATGCCGGTCTTTGTGGGAAGCAGGCCGGGAACCCGTGTAGGAGAACCAGTTCAGGGCCGGCAATCAGTCCAGCTTTAGCCATTAATCCAAGCTCAAACCACAAATCAAAGAAAGGAACCAAGCTGATTTTCATTGTTGCAGCAACTGTTGGTGGGTTTTTGCTGTTGTGTCTGCTCTGTTTCTTTTTCATATGTTTTGTAAGAAGAAAACAAGGTACCGGCAGGTCGAGGGATGTTAGAAGCAAAGGGGTTGTTACAAATGAGGAGACTGAGGGAGGGGAAACCTCCGGCGGCGGCGGGGATCAGAGTGGGAAACAAGGGGGGTTTTGGGAAAGTGAGGGACTAGGGACTTTGGTGTTCCTAGGAGCAGCGGATCAACAAATGAGTTACAGTTTAGAAGATTTGTTGAAAGCGTCGGCTGAGACATTGGGGAGGGGTTCAATGGGGAGTACGTACAAAGCCGTGATGGAATCCGGGTTCATCGTGACCGTTAAAAGGTTGAAAGATGCTAGATATCCGAGATTAGAGGAGTTCAGGAGACACATGGAGTTGATCGGACGGCTGAGACACCCTAATTTGGTCCCACTCAGAGCTTATTTCCAAGCCAATGAAGAACGGTTGCTCGTATATGACTATTTCCCTAACGGCAGCCTCTTCTCCCTCGTTCATGGTATGTTTCACTTGAATGTTTTACTCGAAATTATTAACTACATCTACATGGAGTAGTACGGTTCGAATCGATTTTTGATTTATTCGATTTTTTTCTTAGGCTTCGGATAGTGGAAGTTACATGATTTTTATTACGTTGTAGGAACAAGAACCTCCGGCGGTGGAAAGCCTCTTCATTGGACTTCATGTCTCAAAATTGCAGAGGATTTAGCTATCGGATTGCTTTATATCCACCAAAATCCGGGATTAACTCATGGCAATTTGAAAGCCTCCAATGTTCTGTTAGGCCCTGACTTCGAATCATGCCTCACCGATTACAGTCTCACATTGTTCCGAGATCCGGACTCACCAGAAGAGCCTGGTGCAGCCACGTTTTTCTATAGGGCACCCGAATGCCGGGACATCCGGAAATCATTGACTCAACCGGCCGATGTTTACAGCTTCGGTGTTCTTCTCCTCGAGCTCCTAACAGGCAAAACTCCCAACCAGGACCTTGTTCAAGAACACGGCTCGGATCTCCCGCAATGGGTAAGATCAGTTCGTGAAGAAGAGAACGAATCTGGGGATGAGCCTACATCAGGTAACGGAACATCCGAGGGGAAGCTTCAAGCCCTTTTAAACATTGCAATGGCTTGTGTTGCACTTGCACCTGAAAACCGTCCCCCAATACGAGAAGTTCTAAAGATGATCAGAGATATAAGAGCCGAGGCTCAAGTTTCATCAAACAGTAGTGGCCATTCACCCGGACGATGGTCGGACACCGTTCAGAGCTTGCCTAGAGAGGAACATACAAGCATATAACAAATCATTTTGCATACATTGAATTCAAAGTGCTCTCCGATTCTTTCGCATTGAAGAACTTTCATAATTCTTCCACTGTCTTATCATTGTCGAGTTTGTTCTGTAAAGGTTTCCCCATTTCTTCCTTTCCCTTTTTTCAGCTTTTGATGATGGGAATTGTTTGGTTCAGTGTATTTTTACATGCATCGGATTCAACACGAATTCTGATATAAGATATTCATTATTCGAACTTGAATAAACTTTTCAAGAAATACAGGCTTCCAAGTCATACAAGTAAAACATTCAGTGATACAAAAAAAAGAGTATACGAAAGCTGACCAGATTGATGATCAAATAGAATCTTGGGTCTGGAACAGTGATTCAACTTATGAAAAAGAGATATTTCAGGTTCCAAATTTTGCGTCACCTAACCTGTGATACATAGACATGACAAACTTGACCCGATACCCGAAAATCGAACCGATTTACCCGAACCGAGACCCGAACATGATGACTCGAAATTTAATCCGAAACTGATTTTCAACCGAACCGAATGGACCCGAACCGAATAGACCCGAACTATAGAAAAGATATTAATAAAAATAAATATAAGAAATGAACAACCGCACAACTCACCAAAAAGTTAAATATATTGGTTTTATAAATCTATATATAGGGTGTAAAAAGCTGACCGGCCTAAAAACTCGATTAAAACCGACCGATCTCTCATTGACCTGAAATTGACCCAAACTAAAATCAACCGAACCGAAAATAACCGAACAAAAAATAACCGAACCAAAAATCAACCGACCCGAAATGACCCGAATCACAATAGACCTGAACTGAATCGAAACCGAATTTGAACCGAATAATATCAAACCCGAAATGACCCAAACCGAAACCGAACCGAATGACCCGTTTGCCACCTCTAGTGATACACGAGTTTGTGTACACAAGAAGAGGAAGAAGAACGTCCTACCAGATTCCTAAGCATTTACAGTAGAAAATTTGTTGATAAGAAAGAAATAAATCGAAATAAATAGGACCATTAAGTTATAGTATTACCAAACTAGCACTCGGAATTTTAAATTTTCCGGACTACCACTATTACAGTGAACTCGCCGCACGACGACGACGAGTTCTAAAATAATATTAATTTTTTTTATTCAAGCTCGCCGTAGAAGCACATCGTGTTTCAATTTTTTTAAATATCCGTTTTAAAACTTAATCAGGTGAATAACCTAATCCTAAACCAAACTCGTCGTGCACAAGTTTCATCTAGCTTAACCGCATTTTAGGACTAAATATAACGATGTTTGGAATGCATAGACAGGAGTTTGGTTTAGGATTAATTTATTTTTAAATTTTTTTAAAGTTTGGGTTATAAATTATGTCAGTGATTTAATTTTTTTTAAAAATGATATTAGTTTGAAAAAGTGTTTTATTAAAAAAACAAATTTGTGAAATTTATAAAGTATCTGATATTGCAAGTAAAATTTTGTAATTGTATTTTAATGCACAAATAGTTTAAATATGTTGCATAATGTTTTAAACAACATATTATGTTAGAGATGGACAATTTGACATTCAGTGACTCGGTAGTCTACAATTTTCGTAGAGTCTAGGTTGTTCGGTAGGCTCTCGTTGACGCATGTCATCCATAACATTTTGGATCCTTGTGGCTTTTGGGCGTCCTACTTTTTGCCTTCCCAGACTTTGGTTAGGTAAAATTGTGGGCCATGTCTGCCCAACACCCTATTTTGTCTCCTGCCACTTGGTGGAAATTCTATTTCATAGACCTTAAATACTGAATAAATCTAGTATACAAGATTCACATATTGCTTGTAATTGAGCATGGCAGCGGAGCATGCATTGATGACATACTCGCATGAAGTTTTGAGTGCTTGAAAGTGCCCATAATCGCACAACATGTGTTCAAGATCCACCCTGTATTGGATCAAAACCATGAATAAGTCATGGTATCTCCAAGACACGAAAATAGTTGTCGGTATGCGACATTGGCAGCACATGTAACCAGTTGGATTTAACAACGTTGTCTTGAATTTCTTTTTGTATCTTCGTGTGGAATGCGCGACCCTATAGTTGCATAACGAAAGCTTCTTTCCCCAAGGTTGCGTACAACTTAGCCAAACAAAAGTACATAGCTTTCACGATGGCTGCCACTGGAAAATTTTAAATCTTCTTCAAGGAAAAATTGATGACCTCAACCAAGTTGATTGTTATGTGGTCACATCTAAAACCGCCATCTATGCCATTTTTCCTTGGAAATTTTTCTAACGTAATTATTGTAGAATTTGTTCAAATTTGTGTTCAACAAGGTCGTATCCTGACACACGACAGCGTGTACGAATGAGTTATAAGAAAAATAGTGATAAATACAATAAATTTTGATACATACCCATGTGTATAACAAGCCTGCGTTTATCATTCTTTTTATACCGCCCATGATAGTTTGAGGCGATGAGTATTGTTTTGCAATTGTCGTCTTTAACAACCGCTAACAACAAAACTTTCTTATATCTCCCATACAAGAATATGTCATCGATCTGCACGACATGCTTGCAGTTCTTGTATGCATTAATGCACTAGGGAAATGTCTAGAAAAATTGTTGGAATTGGCGAACATCAGGAACCACACGACCCTCTTTGTAGTATGGTTTAGTTTCCAGATCTACAATCGTTCCACGATTGTATTTCTTCATGATATTTATCCAAGCCTGGAGGTCATTGTAAGAAGTGTCTCATTCCCCATGCAAATTCATGATTGCCTTGTTTCCCCCTCCAAGTATTTTTGTATGATGGAGTGTATTCGTATACTGTCGTAACAGGCGCCTTGAACGCAGAAATAATGACCTTAGGGCTTGCCTGGAAAATTGGTTGAACACTCCCGGTGGTGAGTTTTGAATCAAACGACGACACAACAAGTATGCGAGCCGTTATAGACCGTGATCTCCTAGATATTGTCTTTCTTTTTCTTCTTTTGAATCTGAACCTTCAAGTTGCATCCTTGTTTTGCTTTCTGTTTACATTCACATACGTATTTCTATGATGTCGAGTACATCACCTTGGAATGCACACTATTATATATGTTGTAGTTTTTAACAGCTACTTTCGCCTTGTCACTTGTGCTGAACCACATCCCGCACCACAATTCATCTTTTTTATGCTAAAGTAAGAACGTTGAAACCCTCGTTAGGCACACCCATTGCCGCCATGTCAATTTTGTGCATGTGCGATGGAGGCTCGTACGGTGTGTGGACACCACTTCTTGTAACATGTCCCAATGAATTTTCATTGAAGTTTTTGAGGGCATCATCATCCTGATCAGTGTCACTTTTGTAACACCCTCGACCCGGATATCACATTTAAGCCTCAAGCCCAACCCAAAATCCATTAAATTTCTCAAACTAGTTTATCCCAACAAGGTATTTCTTAAAACATTTAAAACCAACAGTTAAAAATATAGATAATAATCAAAACGGTACAAAGGATATCCAATTTAACATTAAAACATTTAAACATTCGATTTGATAAATACAATTTCAAAAATAACAATTACATACTCCACCACGTAAGGTCCTATGAATACATAGCCCACTAAACAACAGAATCATACTCTGGAGATCACCACATGTTGGAATCTCGTACTGATAGTGCTCCTCGATTCAATGACCAGACGATCAGCCTACGCACAGAAACAATAATTCTGAGCACTGAGCTTACAAAGCTTAATGGTAAACATCTACTCTACTATATTTCATGCTAATCATAAACATGAGCATACAAACTAGTACAAGCAATAAGGAGAGATAACTAAACACGTAGAGCTACCACAAGTCGTCTAAACACATGCTCTCGACATAGAAAATATCATACAAGGCACACAAGGCCCAACCAAGCCCAAGATCTCAACATATCATCTAGGCAAACATATGTCAACAACAACAACAACTCTAGAGTGGGGCTGAGTCACGTAGCATCAAAAAATACACTCCGAGCGAGACTGGATCACATAGAATTAGAACAAAACCCATGCTTGGAATCCCCATCGAGCATCTACACTCTGGGTGAGGCCAGGTCACCTAGCATCAGAATATACACCCGTACTCGGAATATCCCCTCGAGCACTTTCGAATGAGGCTTGGGTCATATAACTTCGATAACCTCCATTTGATAATTCTCTTTCCATGGTGTTGCAACACTCTTTCACTAGGTATCTGGATCCCATCAATCAATAAGACTCAACCAATCAAATGCCTATCCAACATACAAACAACGCAATCCTAAGGATCCTCTATTGTTTCTAATCGTTAACACATCATTTATTTTATATTACTGAGTTGTTAATGGAAAAGTATATAATTAATTCTATTCATTGTCTCCCTTAATCCACATTATCTCGTTTATCAAGGCATAAATTCAATTATTAATATTCACATTGATTTCCATCCTTAATTTACATTTATTGATTATTTAGCGTATCGGGTACCAGCACTCGAACACGAGTATCGATACGGTACCCTTGGGTATTGGTACTCATATGTGTATCGATGCAAAACTGCTTACTGGAAATCCTAAATTTCTATAAGTACCGATACTAGTCGACACGTACCGATACAGCCCCCAATCACGTACAAGTACGACTAAAGCTCATACCTATACCCTATTCACGGGTTCATACAATTTCCTCAAATTATGACATTACAACTCTCATTAGATCCCTAAAACTTATTAAAGTCATTAGGTTTTGTTTACTAACACATGCAATCAATTAATATAATTACCAACTTCATAAATCATTAAATCGAGTATTTAACCCTTAAGCATAATTCACATCAAATCTTATCAATCAATTCGAACAAGCGCACAAGACATCACAATTATTTTAATCAATCGAATAATCATCAAATAATCATACGAGCATCTCAAACAACCCTATACGATCTTTAAAGCCTTCACGAGTCTAATCATATTCGTAACATCATCATGCATCTCATAGATATATCAAGTCTCATGATACTAGTCTCATAACATGCTTAATCATCGTTTACCTATTTTGCGAACACTAACAAGCAAGACAATCTCATTTATGATGCTCATGAAGCAATATAAGTTTGAGATATACTAACCTTAAGTCGATATTGCTAAAATCCTCATCCGAGCTTCCCAAATATTCCACTTGATCTGATATCTAATCCCGAATAATCCTCGTATATCAATTAATATCATAAATATCACTTAATCACATACTTCAATGAATTCAAAATGTCAAAAGCATAAAAACAGCTTACTAGATTCAAATTTGGCAAAACGAGCCATGCCAATGGATATAGAATGTTGAGAAACCCTCGAGTAAGGTCCCTTAAAAAAAGTCAACACTCGGTCAATGCTGATCAACAATGCTGGGTGATCCGGTGCGACGCAAGTGCATTTGAAGGACGATGCACCCCTAGTATGTGATCCAGTGCACGCAGGCGCATGGGATGGATGATGCACTCGTGGGGCTCGCTCCTGTGTGGGCGAGTACACGTACACCCGAGTGTGTCTGTTCTAGTGTGGCGTGATGCACAAAAGAACTATGCACCCGACTGCTACTGCATACGCCCACCCTCACTGGCGGCATGTGCGATGGCCTTAGATGGCTGGACGTGCATGGCGAGCTCCTAACCCACAGTACTCCAACCGGCGAGCATGCTAGTGGCCTTAGTTTGCTGCAGAGACGGCTGAAACATAATGCTTTCAACTATGCCGAACCTTTCTTTCTCCTACCCTGACGAACGACGACGGCTCTAGCTACGCAAGGACCATCGCCGTACTTCTCTCGTCAAGCTGGAGTTGATGGTACTGACGGTGAGAGCCACGACAGCTTCAGTGGCGGTAGATCAGGATCCAAACTCGCTTACCCTTACTTTTCACATATTTTCTCTCTCTCCCTTACAAAATATCTTATTCTCCCATTTTTTCTCTCTTCCTATCAATCACCAGCCACCCTTTTTTAAATAACCTTATCCACTCATTTCTTTTCTTCTTTTATTTTATTTGCTATAAAACCTAAACCCACTATCCTTGGTTTGGGTTCACAACCATAAGGCCCAAATTAATTGGGTCTGAGGCCCAATTTGTAAGACCCAAAATTTGGGTTGTTACAACTTTCACTTTTAAAGGCAATATCGACATCAATATCTTCAAGCTCTACGAATAACCCAACCTCAGTACCATCGAGACCGAGCTCTTGAATTGGTTCTTCAGGGAATGATTTACCTTCACCAACATCTGTGAATGTATGGGCAGGTGAAAAAATTGTAGATGTAGACCCAAGGAAAAAATTACAATGAGCAAATTTGGCTCATTTAGATCGAAGGATGTTGCGCAAGAGTGTTGTCCCCTAGAAAAACTTGATCCACCAATTCTCAGTTGATTCCCTTCAACATAAGGGTTGAAGGTCGAATGATGAGTTGATGGTTGTTCAATGTTTAGGTCAAAGAAGTTGGCAGATGAGTGTCATGCTATTGAACATGCATGTACACAATTAAGCGCAGGGGTACAAGTAGGAACGCCAAGATTATAATCCCTTATTAAAGAGATGAAATCATATGTTGTTGCCTGAGTTGGAATTTGGTTTTCATTTTCAACTGCTAATTCTCCACTAAAATCTGCATACAAATGGCACATTTCCGCTCCGTACCCAGTATGCGTGTCGACCATTGCTTCAACATCAAATTGATTTTCAATTTTCATCGTAGCATATGTTTGTGATTAATTCATTCATATTCTAATTATATTTTGAGCTTAATTGTTGAAATTATGTTTGTTTTGATTTAGGAGGTGAAATATGGATGCAATAGTGAAAATCAGCTCAAGAGCATGTTTTTAGCTTCCCATGTGAAAATCAAGTCGTTTGGAAGAAAGTAGAACTGGGCAGAAGCTCGACTTCGATAAAGCGTGACCAGGCCTTGTGACTGATGCGAGACTAGTGTCTGACATGAGAAATCTAAAATTTTGGAAGCAAATATGTGATGAAGGCCACTTTTATGGTTATTTCCATTATTTTGGAAGTATTGGACCAAGAATCAATCCTTTTATTAATTAGAATTTTATTTATTTAGATTTTTCTTTATATTATCTTTCCTTATTGTATTAAAACTCAATTAAAGGAGAATATCTTTTTAGGGTTAGTGTTTTTTCTCTCTATAGAAAGAGCTCATTAGACCCTTTAGAAAGTATCTCATCTTTGACAACACTTCTTCTTCTTCTTTATCATCTCATGTTGTTTTCTTCCCCCATCTGTGGCTAAGGCTTTTATTTCCGATTCAAGGGTGAAGTGATTCCACTGTAATTTTGTGAGGCTTTTGCTAAACTAGTATTTCTCCTTTAATCCAAGTCATCTTTATTTATTGTTCTTATTTCATGAATGTTTGATATTGATTAAATTGACGCCTTAATTCGATATTGAATTTTCTATTGCTAATACAAGTAGCAAAAGGGTAAGTCTCTCATGACTTGTATTTGTTAAGCTACACATCACGCATGATAATACCTAGGGAAATAAAGGTACACGATTAATTTAATTGATTTTGTTTAAGTCATTATCATGAATCTTAATGCTATTATTGATTTTATGTAAAGGTATAACACCCTTATACCCAGCTTAAGACTAACCGAAAACAAACATTCATTCAAACACTTCAGCATGAACCACCAATTATTTAGCTAATCTACCGAGGCATTTACGCATTCCTTGGATATCATTAAGCTTATTAACAACAATTTATATATATATATATATATATATATTTGACCTTACATGCCATAATAGTATAACAAAACATTTACATATTATATGAGTGCCACAATCCTAGGATTCAAAATAGGATAACCAAAACGTACACTTAGGCTTCTTGAGATCTTGCTTAGCTCTTTAGCTTTAACCTAGAAGTATAGATCACCCTGGAACACATTAAGGAAATTTAATGAGATCTTAGTCAAGATAATTTAATAAGTAAAAGAATAAAGAAACATTAAATCAAGTCTCCTATAGTGTTAATGAGTATAAATTTGGACTATAGCCAAATAAAACATGAGCAAATGACAGGGATAATCCACGAGTTTCATTAACTAAATCAAAGCAAGAATGATAGCATTCAAACTAGCATATGATAAATTCTAAGGTAATCATCAAGTCATCTCCATAGCAAGTGAATTTGCATAAAGAGCTCTATTCATGTTTATCCAATTGTCATCTCAACTAAAACATAGATCGAACATTTACTAGGGACATATAGTCCAAGCTTTATCTAGGGATTATAACCCATCAATCATTAAGGGAACATAGTCCAATTTCTCCTTTCTTATTATCAAGATTCATTATTATGATTTGTTAAAATTAACCTTAGCCTTGATTAACAAGTTAACTAGACACTCGAATCCAAAACAAGTAGTAACAACAAGGGTACACAAGGTACCGAAACAAGGGTACACAAGGTACCAAATTTATCTCTTCATTGAACAAGGGTACTTTAAGTACCAATAGATCATTTGATCATAATCGACAAGGGACCGTAGTCCAAACTTATACGAGGTCGACGGACTCTATGGCATGCCAATTGTGTCTAAACTAACTCGAATCAAGGCTTGTAGTTATAACTTATTATCCATTCAATCAATGAGTAGTGTAAGCTATAAGTTATGAATTTGTTCACTCAAATTACATTCAAACTCAACCTCAAATATCAACAAAAGTGTAACATGCAACAATCAATTTGGATAAATCGTTCTTACCTCAAGTTACTTACCTCATCTAGAATGCATTCAAAACTTTAAAACAATATATTTATATATATATATATATATATATATATATATATATATATATATATATATATATATATATATATATATATATACATTAGCTGTCATCGAAGTTTAGCATTAAAAGATGTCGGAACAGTCATAGGCTTATCCCTACTCTAGGTTGCACTTACTGAGAAATTTCAAGCTATTGATGCTCCCATATAACGCTCCCCTTTTGTCCATCATTGTTCGGATCTACGATGACCTTTTTACCTTTCGCATCCTCTCGGTCTAACAAATAACATTTTAACATTTATTAGACACAATGTTTGATCACTCAGACTTCATTTTCATTCAAGTTCATGGTTAGAGACTAATCACTCTAACTCGGCAGTCCTTAAAGCATATCTACACAATCATATTAAGGTAAAATCTCAAATCAGCTTCTTAATTAACAATCACCAATTAACATTCAATTTATTCTTTCAAGTCTAATGTGTGTTTAAACCAACACAAGGTAGCTTCTTATATTCCTAAATTATTTTGGACTAAGTCTCAAAAGTCGTCATAAACTTGAATTACCAATCTAACAATGAACAAGCATTTTAAGTAACCAGAACAGTCCTGATTGTGATTCTAGACACATGGCAGCTTTCTTAATTATTAGTACATGTCCTCTTGTTCACATCAGTCCTCTTTTTAGGTCTTATAACCATTTTCATGTCTCTATTTTAACATGTCTGTTCAATTACTCTAAACAACCCCAAAATTGCCTGGTTCTAGAACATCAAAATAGTTCAGTTCGAAAGGGTTCAAGGTTCACTCAAAAAAAAAAAATATCTCATAACACATTCATATGTTTTACAATAGCCCAGCATCACCTTTCAAATCATTCTATCTCTATACATTCGAAACAACCCAAGAGATGAATAAAGAGACATCCTAACCTCCCATCCAAAAATTGATTACCAACCCAATCATATATCAAGTGTTCCAAGCTTTCAATTTTTCCTATTCATTTCATTCTAATCCTTCTAATTACATTTCAAATCGATTCAAAGATCATCTATCAACATGCAAACATTACTCTATTCGAATCCATTCATGTTTCATTCATCAATCAAGTGTGCAAAGAGTAAAAAGAAGTACATTACCTTCTAAAGGATGAAATTCAATTTAATTTCCTAAGCTCAAACACCCGATGGCTAGTTCTTCTTCTCACCAATTCTAGTAATTGATGGAGTCTCTCTCTCTCTCTACTTAATCGGTTAATACACAAAATGAGGGAAGGAGATGACTCCTAACACCCTTGACTGGAACTTCCTAGGACACCTCACCAAAGTCCTTATGTTTTTAGAAATTTAACATGCAATCCATGAAGCAGGATTTGGTGTAAAAATGGTCATTTTCTAAATTAATCATTCGGTTTAACTTATAGTTCAATTTAACCCCTTAATTTCAATTTAGTTACTTAAAGGTATCTTCAAATTTCAATTAAGTTATAACATTCTCCTAGGCCCCTTTTTGGGATGTTACAAATGGTAAGTTTCGGTTTGAATGCTTGTTGTAGTGTTCCCCAAGTAGACTAATCGATTATAAAAGAAGAATAATTGCTTGTTGTGGTGTTCCTCAAGTAGACTAATTTCTTGGATACGAGAAATTTATCTTTAAGCCTATGAACAAAGTTACGGTTGGATGAAAATCACTCATTTGGATTGGAAGTTTGGTAAGATTGATCTTCATTACTTTTATTTTCAGTTTTTATTTATTATCTTTAATTTTAGCTTGATAAACCACCCCTAAATTTTACTTTATTGTTTAAGCTTTGAGATTCTAATTTAAGCTCTTGTGGGATTCGACCTGATCTCACTATTACTGCAAGTTAGTTTAGTAAAATAAGTTTTTATTTTGCAGGATTTCGACAACGTTGCCAAAATTGGCACCGTTGCCGGAGAGCTATTTTTAGTTTCTCTTTGTTTATTTTATTTTTTATGACCCATTCTTCTCAGATTTCTAATTTGCAGTATATTCCTAAAATTAAGAATACAACACATTGATTAAGAAAAGAGACTAAAGAGAGTATAAATCGTCTTAAAGAAGAAGCGAAAATAGATTTGACTATCGGTCATTTATGTATTTTTGAAGAAGTAGAAAAAAGAATGGTGAACAGAACTCTGAAGGAGTTAGCCACACTGGATCTAAATCAACAACCTTTATGCATTACTTTTCCTAATTTTGAAGGTGATTTTGAATTAAGATCTGTTTTAATTCACTTAATTACCTATTTTCATGGACTCCCAGGTGAAGATCCTCATAAACACTTGAAAGAGTTCTATATTGAATGTTCTGGTATGAAGCCACATAGAGTCACCGATGAGCAAATCAATCTAAGAGCTTTTTCTTTAAAGGACCAAGCAAAAGATTGGCTCTATTATCTACCCTTTGGATCAATAATGACATGGAATGGGATGAAGAAATAGTTCTTGGAGAAATTCTTTCTTGCGTTTAAAGCCGCCAACATCAGAAAAGAAATTTATGGCACCACGCAGCTCAACAGAGAAACTTTGCACGAGTATTGGGAGAGGTTTAAGCGATTGTGCGCTAGTTATCCTCATCATCACATCCTGGACCAGCTTTTAACCCAATACTTCTATGAAGGATTGTTTCCAATGGATAGAAGTATGATTGATGTAGCAAATGAAGGAGCTTTAGTGAACCTCACGCCTGAAGGGGCCAAGGCATTAATTTCAAACATGGCTGAAAATTCCCAGTAATTTGGTACAAGGACGAACAAACCCGTTAGTCAAGTTAGCGAGGTAAAGATTGATTCTCTTGAAAATAAAATTTCTGATTTAACTACTTTAGTTCGTCAAATTGCTATAGGGCAGGTACAAAGAGCAAAAGTTTGTGGAATATGTATGATTCAGGGACGTCCTACGGATATGTGTCCTACATTGCAACATGTTTCAGTGCAAGAGGCTAATGCACTTGATGGATTTCCTGGTCAAACCCAAAAGAAGAATGATCCTTTATCTAGTCATTACAACCTAGGATGAAAAGATCATCCAAGTCTAAGTTATGGGAATCAAGGAGAACAACAAATATATACCTCTCAAAATTTTGTTAGGCCAAATCAAGCATCGACACAACAACAATCTTCAAATTTAGGCATGTCTTTAAAAGATCTTGTTAAAAGCCTTTCTAACTCTACTTATGAACTTCGACAGGAAACAAAAGAGACAAGGGAAATGACTCATGCACTTCAACAAGAAATGAGGGCAAGCAATCAAAACTTGGGCAATAAAATTACTCAATTGGTCACGTTAATTAGTAAATCGGAGGCTCGAAATTCTAGAAAATTACCTTCCCAAACAGAGGTGAATTTAAGAGAGAATTGTAGCGCGATTTCATGGAGAAGCGGAAAATAAATTCATTCAGGATTAATTCCACATAAAAAGGTTGAGATGAGGGAAGATGAGTAGGAGATCAATATTCCATCCAAAGTATCACCAAAGGTAACATTCGATCCTCTTTAATCTCTTTCGTCTTACACCCCTTTACCTCCATTTCCAAGCAGGATGTCTAAACCAAAGGAAAATGAGCACAAGGAGATCTTGGATACATTTAGAAAGGTAGAGATCAATATTCCATTGGTAGATGCTATCAAGCAAATCCCTAAGTATGCAAGATTTTTGAAGGAATTGTGCACAAGAAAAAGGAGGTTGAAAGAAAAGGAGAGAGTTCAAGTATGTAATAATGTGTCGACAATCTTGCAAACGAACATGCCAGAAAAATGCAGGAACCCAAGTATGCTTTCTCTTCATTGCATTATTGGTAATAAAAAAATTTGAGCATGCTATATTAGATTTGGGAGATTCAATAAATGTCATGCCATTTTCTATTTACCAAGAATTAAAATTAAATGACCTGCAAAGGACGGGCGTGGTAATTCAATTAACTGATCATTCTTATATTCACCCGCTTGGAGTTGTTGAAGATGCTTTGGTGCAGGTTAATGAGTTACTTTTTCTTGTAGATTTTTATATCTTAGATATGGAAGGTAATTCTTCTTCGAAATCACCTTTGATTTTGTTAGGGAGACCATTCATGAAGACATCGAGGACCAAGATTAATGTAGACGCCGATATTCTATCAGTGGAATTTGGTGGAGAAATTGTGAAATATAATATTCTTGATGTGATGAAGTATCTTAATGATACACAATCTCTTTGTCAAATTGATGTTATTGATTCGATTGTGTAGGATGTCTTTACGAAAAAAAGCATTGAGTACGAGCTGAAATTATGTGCACAAACCAATCTTGAAGAAATTGATGATGAGATTTGCTCTGAAGAATTATTTTCAGCATCATCTCTTGAGCAAGCAAGTTCAGACACTAACAAAATTCTTCCTTCTGCTCTGCATGCCCCAAAGTTGGAGCTAAAAGACTTACCTGACCACCTAAAATAAGTGTATTTAGGAGAAGATGAGACATTGTCAGTCATAATCGCAAAAGGACTCACAATCGAACAAGAAGAGAAATTCGTTCAAATTTTAAAAGAGTATAAAGCGGCAGTTGGATGGACTTTGGCCGACATCAAAGGTATAAGTCCATCGATTTGTATGCATAGAATACTTCTTGAAGATGATGCCAAACTTTCAAAATAACCACAAAGGAGGTTGAACCAGGCCATGAACAAAGTGGTGCTGAAGGAGATACTCAAACTTAAAGATGTGAGCATAATCTATCCAATCTCAGATAGTAAATAGGTAAGTCCAATACATGTTGTCCCAAAGAAGACAGGGACCACCATGGTAAGAAACTTGAACAATGAACTTCTACCAATGCATTTGCAAAATGGTTGGCGAATGTGCATAGATTTTAGGAAGCTTAATTATGTGACTAGGAAAGACCATTTTCCTTTACCTTTCATAGACCAAATGTTAGAGAGATTGGCGGGAAAGTCTTTCTTTTGTTTTCTTGACAATTTTTAGGTTATTATCAAATCCCTATTGCTCAAGAGGACCAAGAAAATACAATGTTCACTTTTCCATTTTGGAACCTATGCATATAGGCAAATATATTTCGGCTTTTGTAATGCCTTAGGTACATTCCAAAGATGCATGATGAGTATTTTTTTCTAAATATATTGAGAAATTCATTGAGGTTTTTATGGATGATTTCACTATATATGGAGATTCATTTGATGAATGCTTAAATAATTTAACCAATGTTTTAAAGAGATGCATTGAAACTAACTTGGTTTTAAATTATGAAAAGTTTCATTTTATGGTTTCTCAAGGCATAGTATTGGGACATGTGATTTCTTCTAAGGGTATAGAGGTTGATAAAGGGAAATTGGACATAGTTTCAAACTTACGTTACCCTACAAATGTTAGGGAAGTTCGTTATTTTCTTGGACATGTAGGGTTTTATCACAAGTTTATTAAAGATTTCTCCAAGATTGCTTTGTCATTGACAAATATGTTGCAAAAGAAAGTCCAATTTGAGTTTGTGAAAGAATGCAAGGAGGCATTTGATAAGCTCAAAGATTTGTTAACAAGCGCACCAATCATTTGACCACCTTAATGGAATTTACCATTTGAGATCAAGTATGATGCAAGCAATTATGCCATAGGAGCCGTTCTTGGACAATGAGTTGACAATAAAACTCATGTCATTCATTACGCTTCTCGTACCTTGAATGCTGCCCAACGTAACTATTCTACCACAGAAAAAGAACTCTTGTCAATTGCTTTTTCTCTTGAAAAATTTAGAACTTGTATACTTGGTTCTAAAATTATTATGTATTCTGATCATGCAGCTTTGAAATACCAGTTGGCAAAGAAAGAGTCAAAACCAAGGCAATAAGATGGATTCTTCTCCTTCAAGAATTCAACTTAAAGATCAAAGATCGAAAATGAGTGGAGAATTCTTTTGTGTACCATTTGAGTAGATTGGTTAGGGACGAAGATGATTTACCCTTCAATGAAAACTTCCTAGATGAGCATTTATTCCAAATCAAAGGTATGATTCCCATATCTGTGGAAATTTTGCTCCGATCAAGTGATCCGGAGATGTGTCCTTGAAAATGAATTTCATTCTATTTTATCCTTTTGCCATGATTATGCTTGTGGTGAACATTTTGGACCTAGACAAACTGCTAAGAAATTTTAGACTGTAGTTTGTATTGGGAAACTTTGTTCAAAGATGCATATCAATTTTGAAAAAGCTGTGAGAAATGTCAAAAAGTAGGAACAATAACAAGCAAGAATGAAATGCCTCAAGTTCCAATTATTATTTGTGAAATATTTGATGTTTGGGGTATTGATTACATGGGTCATTTTCCTTCATCTTTTATTTTTTCTTATATAATCTTAGGTGTTGATTATGTTTTGCAATGGGTGGAAGCTAAAGCACCAAAATTGACGACTCTCAAGTTGTTGTAGGTTTTAACAAATATAACGTCTTGAATAGGTTTGGAATTCCAAAAGTGATTATCAGTGATCAAGAAACTCACTTTTGCAATAGATCATTTGAAGCTTTGATGAAAATGTATGGAGTTAACCATCGAGTGGCCACTCCTTACCGCCCTTAATCCAATAGTAAGGACGAAGTTTCAAATAGAGAAGTTAAATCCATCTGGGAGAAAATAGAGAATCTGGAAAGGAAGGATTGGAGCCTTCATTTAGACGATGCTCTTTGGGCTTATTGCATAGCCTACAGAACTCCAATAAGGATGTCTCCCTGTCGGTTAGTTTATGGTAAAGTATGTCATCTACTAGTGGAATTCAAGCATAAAACATATTGGACGATTTGTCGATGCAACATGAGTTGTTGTTTAATGTCTGATTAAAACTCATGCCAAGTAAGCTTCGTTCTCGGTCGCTAGGACTATTTGTTGTTACTAATGTATTCCCTCTTGGCGCAATGAAGATCAAAAGGATGGATTCATATGAAACCTTCAACGTGAACGGTCACAGATTAAAAATATTCCATGAAGGTGGAATCATCCTATATCTTAGTAGTTTTCATTTGGACCTCCCTATCTATACCGATGATTGAAGGATTTGTGGTATCCACGTCGAGCAAAATGACGTTAAAAAGTTGCGCTATTGGGAGGCAACCCAAAAGTTTTTATTTTTACCTTATAATTATTTACTTTATCTTGTTTAATTTTTATTTTTTATTTTTACTTTATTTTTGCTTCTTTTTCAGAGAGTTTGATTTTTGGGCAGATGACTATTTTGAATAAGGCATGACCATGCCTTAATACAAACGAACTACTGAGTTTGAACTTCACAAGATTGTTCTAGGTAGATTTCTGGTTCGAATAAGGCATGACCACGCTTTAATACAGATAAACTTCTGAGTTCAAATTTCATTAGTGTCGATTATGTTTCGAAATGGGTGGAAGCTAAAGCACCAAAACTGACAACTCTCAAGTTGTTGTAGGTTTTAACAAAGATAACGTCTTGAATAGGTTTGGAATTCCAAGAGTGATTATTAGCGATCAAGGAACTCACTTTTGCAATAGATCATTCGAAGCTTTGATGAAAATGTATGGAGTTAACCATCGAGTGGCCACTCCTAACCACCCTTAATTCAATGGTCAAGCTGAAGTTTCAAATAGAGACGTTAAATCCATCTTGGAGAAAACAATGAATCCAGGAAGGAAGGATTAGAGCCTTCATTTAGACGACACTCTTTGGGCTTATTGCACAACCTACAAAACTCCAATAGGGATGTCTCCCTATCGGTTAGTTTATGGTAAATCATGTCATCTACTAGTGGAAATCGAGCATAAAACATATTGGGTGATTTGTCGATGCAACATGGGTTGTTGTTTAATGCCTGATTAAAACATATTGGGTTGTTGTTTAACTCAAATCATTATTAAACCCATGTGTACTCTGCAGTGCTTGCTCCCAAGTCGGGGACCCATCTGACGGTGGATATGAGCCGACATCAAAAGCATCAACGTCCACATTAGGACACAAGAGGCGGTGAATTGGCAAATAAAAAAGTTTGAAAGCAAATTGGAAAATGAAAAGAATTGGGACATAAGAGTTATACTGGTTCAACCTTCTAACAAGGTTTACATCCACTACCTTAGCTTCCTACTAAGGATTTTCAACTTTCACTATTGAATTTGTTCCCCATTTATAGCCTAAAGAGGCAACCTTGTACACAATCAAAGCTTTCTACCCAAAGCTTTGATCAAACTCTCACTTTTACAAGAAAAGGAAAAACAAACTGAAAATCCTCTCAAAGGGAGTTTGTTTGCCTAATTACAAGTTCACTCAACCCAATACTTGAAAAGAAATGATTACAAATATGAACTCTCAAGCGGGTTACAAAGATATGAATCTAATAGGCTCAAAGATGGTTGAATTTGTGCTTGAATGCTTTAAGACTTGTTCACTTGTTCCATAGCTGTTGTTGTAGCTTTGGAGACTTGTTTATATACCCTCTCATTGATTTCTACCATTTGGGTAGTTGAGATTATCAATATAGCCGTTGAGCTATTTTTCCCACAATAAATGTTGTTAGGTAGTCAGGCGTATTGGTACGCAAACATTCGTATCGGTACCTTCCATAAGAAGAAAGAGTCGTTGTATAGAGGAGCGTATCGATACGCGGGAGGGCGTATCGGTACGAAAAGGCAATTTTACAAAGGCCTGTCGATATGGCTTAGCCCATATCGGTACGAGTTTTGCTCATTGGAATCTGAGAAATAAGTAAGTAGAAAAAGGTTTCGGTACGCCTAAGGGCCTATCGGTACGTTATAACCACTTTTAAAATTTATGGTTCCAATAAACTAACAAAGGTTACGGTCGAATAATAAATGCAAAAGATTTATAAAATCTAAACACCACGTATCGGTATGCATATAGTCGTACCAATACACAAAGCCTATTTGGTTCCTAGGTATGAATAGAGTACCGATACGGTTATACGCGTATCGGTACCCAATAGCCATTTTGTATAAACATTTTTCCAGTAGCCAAAATCCATATCGATACGGCATAAGGTGTATCGATACGCCTGGACCAAATTGGGCTATTTGAGTACAAAAACACTTGGAAAATATTTGAGGTTTTAGTTTTTGACTTAGAAACAATTTGAAGTTTGAATCTTTGTCATTCTGTGCGACTTTTTAAGTACTTAAAAATTTATCCAATTTTACAAATTGGTCCTTTAAATCCTTTTTATATCAAAATCAAAATATAGATTTTACAATCTCCCCATTTTTTGATATAACAAAACCAAATTAAATTTTTAAGTCTTTCAAAAAATACTCCCATTTCTTTAAGGCTAAAAAATAGTTTATTTTTGAAAACCTTTTAAAATTTTAATCTCAATTCTTCTCCACCTTTTTGTTAGATCAAAATAAATAGGATAAATAAAGCAAGATATAAACAATAAATAACTCCAAGCATAATTAAACAACATAAATATGATAAATTCAAAGCATTGTTCAAAGCAACATAAAAATCAAACTTAAAAACATAAACCAAAGCAAATATTCAAAGACATAGGAAATCAAATAAACACATAGGTGCATAAAGTTAAATCCTGATATGATATACAATAAGCCTAGAATCATCTTCATCATCTTCCATGGCATCATTACCAAGAGAATGGCCACGACACTCTCCATAAACGCAGTGAGAGTCATATCTATCGAAGCTTGATGGGATTCGATAGAAGTCACTCTAGCCTCCAAAGATGTGAAGCAAGTGTTAAGAGATGTAAAGCCAGTAGTCATGCTCGCATCCAAATAAACAAACTTCCCGTCAAGATAAGCCATAAGAGCATCAAGAGAAGGCGGAGGTGGAGCAACTGGAACATTCTCTGCTCAGGCTGAACATCAATGGGTAGATCAGCTATACGAATCCATTCTCCATTATAGATAGTGAAGTTTGCTCGGCGAAGAGAACATTCATCGATGGGATCAGTTAGAGGTACTTCAAGATCATAGGAGCAATCAATCCCCATCTTGTGAAACATGTAGCTCAAGGCGGTGCCGTAGGTGAAAGATGTCATAAGAGAAGTATGGCGATTCTAAACAAGGAAGACTATCTCGGCGAACATAACCTGAGCTAGGTTAGGACGCTTACCCTTACAGAAGCAACAGATCCAAAAATCACCAACTTGTTAGATCGTAGACCATTTACCATCAACTGGTCAAAACCACAAAGTGATAAGGAAGTGAAGGAAGCGGTCATGAGCATCAAGAACGGTTATGGAGCCATTTTGAGTATGCCCCAAAGAATCCTCATCATCTATTCCCACATCATCCAATCCCAAAAGGTTTGTTGTAACACCCCTAAACTGACCTAAAAGATAAACTGGTTTAAGAAGTATTACCAAATGCATTCGAACAATCATGAGCAACTTATCACTTTCAGAAGGCATGCAATCAGAAATCAGGGTAATTTAAAAACTTTTAATAAGCATTCACACTCAATCGAAGCAATCTTTTACTTATACATAACGCACTAATTAATAGTTCGAAAGTTGAACTTTAGTTCATTGATCTTCAATTTACAAAGAACTCATGTGCCATGTTCTCAATTGGATTAATTTGCTTAGGTGTAAACAATAACAGCTAGATTCCCAAACAAGTTACATGCCAAAAACTTAAGGATGAACAAGAAACCAAAATATTTTCTTTTACATACGACTTTCTTAAACTCACACTCATATTCCATTAAACATACCTACCATGTCCAATCATACATCAAGTATCAATTATCAACTTATTATATCTCTATATATTGTAAACCATAGGATTATCACTTCACATCTTCTCTCACGTGAGATTCCTTGACTTTTATGCACATTATTAACTCTAACCATTTATAAGACATACAATTCATCACCTAAAATCAATAAAAAGGTTGGTGATCCATAGATTAACGTTTTTAACGCTTACATGTTGTCTCAAAACTATTAGATCTTGTTATGAAAAATTTTATATAAGTCAAAACAAGTCTCAACTGAACACTTAACAATGGCCCTAAGCACTCAATAAGAAATTCAACTTAGTTATTAACAATTGATTATATTTCCATAACACACATAGCTTATATCAGGCATGATCAATTATGCACATTTATCATCTATATTACCAACTATTTAACTTAGCCATCAAGTAAATCATTAGACCCCACCAAATGTAATTAGAGTATATCTCATGATAATTTAGGCATGCACCAAAGCACAACATGTATAGCATCAAGGTAGATTACCACAAAAGACCAATAGATATTCATGCAATCAAAATAACCCTACTAGCTATTCAAAACCAATAAAGCAAGCAATCACTAATTAATTAAGGGCCCATTATAGAACTTGAATAATTATAAATTACACACTTAAAAATGAATTAATATAGATCTATATGCTCCATGCATCTTTAACAATAATGTGCCACCATCTAGGAGTCATAAGGGCATTAATTTGTACCCTAATCAGATACTTGTGATCATGCCCCAGCTTAGGAAGAGTCCGTAAGCGAGCTACGTCTGAATTAAACTTGGAGATGGAAGCCTTCTTTCGTTTCTCAACGGTGAAGTAAGACCAAGCCCATGAGCTTATTATCCTAGGTCAGAACAAGTTTATAGGATCCCCTTTTACGCCTCCAGGTCCCTCCCGTGTGGCATGATTATACCTATCAAAGATATTAGATTCATTATGTAAGGTATAACTATGAAAAGATGAAGAGATAAATAAGCAATTGATTTGCTTAGTGAGGTAGCTCGGTGATCTAAACAGGAATCGGTTCTCCGTAAATTTAATTTCTTTTCTAAACTTGATGCTAACGGATCTAGGTATGTAAATTTTTTTTCTCACTTTCAGAACATTTATTTATGAGGTTCGAATACAACTTTAAATGGCATATCAAACTACACAACTAGCCCTATTGGTCAATTTCACACTCTTTTCTTTCTAACTACAAGGCTTTCAATGACAACATTCTTTATTCCATTATAAATACATTTAACTTGTTTCAAGTATCGCTTATTGCGCAATTTATCACGCACCATATAATGAATTAGCTTATTCTTTATTAAAATCATACACAAAACATCACACCAGCATTTAAATAACTTAACATATGCATTTTCACCTAGCATTCCAATAGGACTTAATTATTTTGCCAATTAAATACCTCAAAGAAGAATCAATGAAAGACATTGCTTGTTACTCAGGTTATCTATCTCATCTCAGTATAAACATGGACTATCTTATCATAGAGGATATCATCCTCATCCTTTCATCAATCAAGTCGTCAAGCATATAAGAACCCAAACTTATAAGTGCTATGGCATTCGATAAGCCTAGTCATAATTTCATGGATATTCAAACAAGACAATCATTAGGCTCATAAGCAAGTTACAAGTTATAAGATAATTTTATCAATGTATGCATGATCACCCAATAGACACTCAATATTATCAAAGATACATCTTACTTATTGAGCAAGTAACTATTATAACTTATTTATTTCTAGTCCTTTAGATAACGAGAAAATTCATAGAATAAGCATAGATCTTTGTCTTAGAGGTTAATTATATTTTTCTTTTAGTTCAAGTACAAGTTTTATTACAAGATTAAAACCTACCAATCTTGTTCGAAACCAATCCTTCAAGGCTCTAAGGTTCGAAAAAGCATTACTATAAGACCCATTAGGTTCATGCTTTGTAACTGGAATTTATTAAATATTAGATACCATAACTACAAGATTTCGAGTATGTTTCTAATTCTTATCCCAATTATACTCAAGCATCATTAACGTTAGTTACTATCACGCAAGATATCTTTCATGGTAATTTTATTACATTAACTTATAGGTTTTTTCCATTTTCTTAGACAAGGCATCTCTTAAATTGATATTACTCATCACATATCTTGAATTACATGTCCTTTAATACACCAAAAGTATCATGGATATAGCGCATCTCATACTACATTTTTGGCATTAGCATAGCATGATTATAAACTATCTAAAACACTCATATACATATCTATATATATTCATAACCATCCTTCATAAACTCAATTCTATTACCAATCAGCTTCATTCCCACGATTATACAAATACATATATACATTTTTGTATGATTTCAATCATAGCTTATGATCCCTTAAAGGAGAGATACAAGAGTCATATAGATGCGTCTTGCAAGTTATTATGATGATTTAAGATTTTAGAGTAATCCTTTTTAACATTTCATTACTAAACTTAATCATACATAAGTCTAGGCTTGAACAACTAAGCTAATTAAAGCAAACCATTCGAACCTTATGTATGTACATATAGACAATCGAGCAAGCATGGAAATATAAGCATTCCATCACATACAAGTACAATAATCATTAGCAAGGCATACATCTTCTTCCATAGAATATTCAAGAATATTTTAGATACCTCTTACTTGTCATTCCAGATTATAAAGGTCCATTTATACAAGTAGCATTCTAACAAAGTATATACTCTTATTGCAAGAGATGTACAAGGTTCAATGTTACATTTTCTTATTATGCAAGCTATCCGTCAATTCATTGATTATCATTTAATCTCTTATAATTTCTTTGAATAATATAGCCTTGAGAATCGAATTACATCCTAGGTACACGAATCCCCAACCAACTTTCACCCATGTATAAAATGGTACTCGCAATACCGGTCAATCCCTCCTACTGTCGCCAAGTGACCACACAAACTTCCCTCCTACTGTAGGGACCACTGTCCCGAACCATAGTCCACCCCAACACTAAGCTCTTTGGACTCTATGACATGCCAACTATACCTAAGACTGACTCGAGACCAAGGCTTTAACATTTTTTCATTCTTTACTTTCGTATAATGAGCATAGCTCCATTTGATTTAATCCTCTCAAGGATTTCATTTTCCTTTCAGTGAAGGTACACATATATGCATGATCACCTTACGTGATTTTCCATGCCACATTTCACTTACTTTCAAGGCCTTATAGCCAACTTTTCATTTGCTAATACATACATAGCTTTCAATGTATTCAATGTACCATACAAAAATTCTTATGTCCATCCATGCCAAGCATACATTCGATACATATATATACTCTTCAATCATTCATTCCTTTATTCGAATATTAGAATAACAAGTCATTATCAAGTATGCTCATGCATGCATAATTTACAATATAACCATAGTTTCATAATTAGAACCTCTATTAAACATGGTTTAAGACACCATAAGTTAAGTACCAAAATCTTGTCATTCATACATCTCAATTCAAACTCAAGATTTAACCAAAGATTAATTAAACATGGATTTCTTATCAAGCAAACAAGAACATCAATCGAGTTATTCTAAACTTCTCATTAATCAAGCATTCCCTCTCAAGGAATATCCCATATTAAACACATACCTTAAATCCGAGCTCACAATTTCCATAGTTTAATTCGATGAGAAGACAATAGACTTAAAATAATTAAACATGCTCGGGAAGGTAGTAGGCCTATCCCGAGACTTCAAAGCTACTCTCACCTCTTACCCTGACGTTACAAGATACTTGAATCCACATTCTCTCTAAATTTTCCTTTCTAGCCTTCTAGCTATTACCCTCTTCCTCATCAAGGTATGTATCTCTAAATAAATAATACTTCATTAATAACAATTTCACACACATAAGCATATATTTACACAAGTCAATTTAATTTCCAAAGAACCATAAACGTAAATTCAAAGCATTCCAAGATGTACTTATAATTATACAAAACAGTCCACTAGACTATTAAGTAATTAAACAACCCTTACATATGATTAAACAGCCCCCAATTTATAAAAACAGTCTCTAAGTTATAAAATAGTCTTACAACACATGTACACATGCTCTTAGACACAAAACAATCCAAGTACATGTATACACATTTTTATACTCCACAAACAGTCCCAGTTTTTATCTTTTAGGATACCAAAATAGTTTCATAATCTTAAGCACATCAATGCACATCAAAACAGCCTACAAACACAATTCTGTTCAAGTTTATCCTTGGTGCACAATTTATTTCAAAACAGCCCCCAAATGATGCAAAACTACCTTTCTTGTTTCTAGTTTACAACAACAGTTTCAAGACAGCTTTTCCTAAAACAATTCTGATTCTAATGACAACAATAATCCCTTGTTTTGTCATGAAAGTCAACCTATTTCTTTTATAAACAGACCATAACATAATCATGTGCCCAAAGCAGTCCAAAAACAGTGTATAGTTAATCTTTTACATCCGATTTCTTTACAGTTTTTATGCAACAAAACTGGACAGAGTTGAAACATGTTTGTGACCCAATTAACATCTCAAATGTATTCACAATCGCATATAGCAAAATCAGCTAATCTCCCATGATAAAACAGTCCATTACACCTAGATTACACTCAGAACAATTTCTTTTATTGTAACACCCTAAATCCTAGCTTAGAATTATTGAAACCAATTATCTAAGTTGATAGCTCAATTAAGCTTAAACCTAAGCTAATTAGATTATCTAGGGTCTTAATTGAAAGAATGAATGAAATAAGTGACCAATTTAAAATGACTAGATTGAATTAAATGAGAAAGATGATGATTGCATGCTAAATTCCTTGTTTCCCCTAATGCCCTTGAATAAGTTAATAATAAGGATAAATTAAGAGACATATTGGACATTTCATAAATCCAATAACTTGGATTAAGTGTTATCATCTTCTTCATTTCTCCCCAGTTGCCGTTTGGAAGAGAGAAAGAAAGAGAGAGGAAAATTTGAGAGAAAGCTTGAGATCCATGGCAATGCAACCTTGATTTAACTCCTAATTAAGTCTAGATAGCATAGTGAGTAAGGTAACCACTTGTTTTTCTTGTAATTTCATGTTTAAATGGTTGTTTGAATGATATTCTTGTTGTTTTGATGAATTGGATGGATATTATACATGTTGGGAGCATGCTAGACTCAAATTGAATTTGAAATTGTAATTCCTAGTAACCAAATTGGTATGAGATACATGTATAGTTGCCGGAAAATCTGAAATTATGAACATGATTCAAAACAGTGTTGTTAGGGACTGTTTTGGTTATAGAAATTGCGCAAATATGTTAATGAACTTAGAACTCTGTTTTGATCATGTTACTAGGTAAAGATAATATTGAATTGAATACATGTTTTGCTGGAAATGTGACTACACCTAATTGAACTAGTTAAGTTAGGTAATGGACTGCCTTGTGGATGAATTGATGTACAAATGTGATCAAATAGATCAAATTAGATTAAATATGATTATGCCCTGTTTTAAGAACATTTGTAGGTAAATTATGATGGTCAAGACATGTATGAACATGGTCATGAATGAAATTGCCATAATAGGACCTTGCTAGAATGAAATAAGGAACTAGAAATGCAACCTAGTGTAATCTGCCCAGAATGTTCTGTTCTGGGCAGTGACTTTGAAAAATCACTAAAAATTGTGTATAATGAATTTAAGGCTGAAATTTTTATGGACAACACCTTGGAATGTCTAAATTCACTAGGAGAAAACAGAGCTAAACTCTGGGTTTTTTACTGAAATGTAGAGTAAAAAATACTACAGACAGTGCAAACTACCCAGTAAAGCAGGATGCCCTGTCTTTGAGTAAAAAACTGTATTAATTGGATCAGAACTAAAATGCAAGCCTTATATGGTCATAAAGAAATTTTTTATCTTTCCAACGGTGTAAACCAATTGAAATTCCGACGTACGGAATGAAAGATATGCTTGATTTAGGGACTAGAGTGCAAGCTGCCAGGCAACAGCTGCATAGGCATGCACACTGTTTTGTGACATTTTACAAGCTGTCTTGAAAACAGTTTTAGGCCTTGAAATATGTCTTGTTATAAATGAACTAGAATGTAGAAAAGTGTGGTTGAGTAAAAAGGAAATTGTACAAAAGCATGCTGCCCAATATGTGTATGATATATGCTTGTAATCTTGTCTTGAATTGAATGACTTGGCTTGATAAATTGTGTGCTAACATGATCTTTATATGTTTGTATGATTGGCTGGTTAGAACAAGGAGTAGAGGACTTGGTTGAAGAAGATAGGATTGATCAAGTCAAGGGAAAAGCAAAGGGGATTGTCATCAAAGATCGATAGCTTAAGCTTGGAGTTTTGTGAGTGTAGTCTTTCTTAGGGTTGGAACTAGTGTTCTAACCAAAGTTGTATGTCTAAATACTTGCTTGATGATTGATAACATGAAATGAATCTAAATTATATTTGGTAATATTACTGTAAGGGAAGAATGGACTGATTAAAGACTTGACAATGCAATATGCTCTTGAAATTGTTGGTTGCTTGATATTATTTGAAGGTATACATAATGCAAATACATGAAAACTTGTAAAATGATCTTGACCTTGCTATGCTTATTGCTTAATCACTTGATGTGTGATTGTTTGAAAATAAAATACTCAACAAGTCCTTGGTTGCTAGTTGGTTTTAGGGAGAATGGCATGCCTTAGAGTCTAGAGCTCATCTTGTTAGGTACTTATTGTACCATCTTGTTTGGTGTTTGGGCACCTTCTTGCTAGATATCTTGAGTATCATCTTGTTAGGTACTTTGTGTACCATCTTACGTGGTGTTTTCGGCACCTTCTTGTTAGATACTTTGTGTATCATCTTGTTAGGTACTTTGTGTACTGTCTTGTGACTCGATTACCTAGTCCTACTGTCTACCAAGGCAAAACCAAATCAAATGAACTTGAAATAAAGACTTGTGAACATGAATGAAGAATGAGCAAACTTGACACTTGCTAATTAACTTGTATTGTAATGGAAGTTACATGAATAAGATGATGTATATGCTAACTTGAATTGCTCATTACTTGAAAGATAAGGCATAATAAAGGATGCCCTAATCAAATTGGATTAATTGATCTATACTCTTGAAATGCTTGATTCTTGCTAAACATTGCTTGATGGATTACTAGAACTTGTACTTGGTTACTTGCTTGTACATGTTGGCCGAATGCTTGCTATCCTAAATAGGATAATCTTGATGCTTGAAAGACTAGATAAGGTTGCTCTTGATGCTTGAAAGACTAGCTAAGATCATTCTTGATGCTTGAAAGCCTTAGCTAGGTCTACACTTGATTAAAAGACATAAAACTTGAAATAACAAATGATTAGACTAGTTACTACCTCACTAAGTACTCTAAGTACTTACCACTCTCATTTTTCCTTCTTCCCAAAATTTCAGGTTTAGATTGATCGATAACCATCTTTCCTTCAGCTCGGAGCAGAACACAAGCAAAGCATAATGTATGACTTGATACTTTTTTGTAAGACTCTTAGAATGGTGGCACTAGTTTTACATAGTAGCTTGAACATGCATTTTGAAAGTTTGTATATAATGTTTGATGGGTCTATTATGTAGTGAATTTAATGTTAAGTATGTAAAGAACTTAAACCTCATGAAATGAAATCTTGTTGCTGCGAAATTTGTATAAATTGAATTGAAGGTTGAATGTGATGAACCATGTTGTATGACCAACCATTAGAATGTTTCATGTCTTGTATGAAATTACCATGTTGAAAGTATTGTTGTGTGATTGTTTTGAGGTATGGCCGAATGTCTCATGTGGGTATTTCATGTTTGCCGAATGCATGGTAGAAGAACAAGCCTTGAATGATCTAGTTTCATGCTTTGCATGTGTTAGGTGTAATTGGCCGAATGGTTAAGTAATGAAATAGGCTTGAATGGAACTAGATACATGCTATTAAAGGTTAGATAAGTATACTTAGTATGTGTAGGAATGAAATGACTAAATGTATACAAGATAAGGAACTTTGAATTGAATTAGAAGCATGTAACACTAAGGTAATTCAAATAGAATAGGTAACAAAGTATAAGTGTTGTAAAATGAACCATGAAAGTGGTCCGAATGCTTTAGATGAAAATGAAGTTGCATATTAGGTTGCTTGCATGAAAAGAAATGTATGGATGGTTGTCTTGCTTAGTTCGAATGCTTTGGGTGGTCTCAAGTCAAATGTGCATTGCTTGTTTGTTGGAAGCATGAATGTTAGATTGTTTGTATTGGTTGATTGTCTTGTAATGTTCATTATGTCCTTGCTTGCTTGATAAGTAAGAAAATTAAGAAATGGTTCAAAATTGCCTATATTTTGGTGTCATCTTATAAGTTATATGCATACGACACTCCTCACTCCTAACCCAGGTGAGGGGTGTTACATTTATAGTTCCATATTAGAACCAGAAAGAAAATAAGTAAAATTACCAATCTTAACAGCTTGAAGGACAGATTTTAGATTTGATTATGCATCACTGATTCAGCAAACTCATATTCAACCAAGTTCCTAATCATGCATGTAACTTAGGACTACAATTCATAGAAAAATTCACCAGAGCAAGACATTCTAGTTCACAAAGAATTTATCAACAAATTTTGTACACTAAAGCATCATTCAATGCTTTCATTATAAAAGAAATGCACCAAGAAGACTTACCCTCCTTGTTTGGTTATAACTACACGCAAGATGGGTTAACAAGGCCTTAGATTCATCAAAATTTCCATAGCATTCAACAAGCTCTCATTCTCTCATTCTCACTCTTGGATTCGGCTACCTAATGGAGAAGATGACTCAAGGAGAATAATTTCCCCAAGTGGCCGATTCAAGGCCTCCCCTTCAAACCTCTATGTGACATGTGTTATGTCCATCATTTTTATTTTATTTAACATGTAAAATCAAGGTTTTAAAAACATTGCTTTTTGGTACATTAAGAATCTGTTCCCACCTTATACCTTCTCTCCAATTTAGTCACTTACTTTTAGAAGATAAAAAAGTTAGAGACAAGGAAATAGGACTTAATTTATATCGACTGGTAATATTCTATTAGGTCCATTTTGAGGGTGTTACATTTGCTATAGCGGAAGAATCAAGTTGAAATTTTGTTCCCATAAGGTAGGATTCTATAGCAATAACCTTGGATCTATCTTGGTTAAAAATACATTGAGCATTTGAGTAAAAAATAAGGACAAAATTTTTATAAAATATGTCGGGTATGCTAAAAAGGGAATAAACTTCCATTGAGTTAATAAATCAAGGTAACGAAAATGAAATTCATTGAAAGTCACTAAAGGAATAGAAACAATGCGCTCGTGACAAATTTTGAAATTTTGGTATTGTTTAAAACGATCCATGGCGCGAGTAAATTGAGGTTCATTAAAAAAATGTTGAAAAATATAGTTTAAATTTAGTTTTGTACCATTGTTTTCAGGAATAGGATTTGGATTTGAGGAACTAGATTTGATTTCTTTTCTCAATCTTTTCTTAGGGCCCATGGCAAAAACCTGAAAAATAAATCAAACCACAAAAACAATGTATGCATAAACATCACATTCAATCCAATAAATAATCCAATTATCAAGGTATTGTTAAAAATATATATTGTATAGTATAAAAATCATATACAAGTATAAGAAAAAATTTGGTGAAAAGAAAATTGAAAAATAATGTAGAAAAATATACGAGTATAATTTTATATTCTAATAAAAAAATTCAATTTTGAAAAAAAAATCGTATAATCTTTTAAAATAATGTTATATACATACTAGATATATAATTTTGAAACATAAACAATGTATAAATATGGAAGAAATCAAAAACAAGAGAAAATAGGGTTTATGCGTTGAATGAGGATTATGGATGAATGAAGAGATGATTTGCACAATACTTGATGATGCTAACTCAGGTTTGATGTTTGAATCAAAAGCCCTCAAAAGATTTTTAAGATTTGCATGAAAATCAAAGGGTTTGAAGGGTTTTTTATAGATGAAAAATGACATAGGGTTTTTGAAATAAAGTAGAATTTAAATTAGATTTGGAAAACCCTCTTTTAATGACATTTAAAGTCACCAACGGCCACATGTACTGATACGCCACCTGTGCGTACTGAAACTTAGTACTAGTACGGTTTTTAGCCATATCAATCCTCAACCCATACCGGTACAGGTTAGCTTGTACCTAAATTGTCTTATGATACTCGTATTGATACACAAAACCCTGTATTGGTACCCTTGAGCGTAAAAAGACATTTTTGACTGCAAGGAGCTCAAAAATTTGAATTTGATTGAATCTAAATGCATGTATATGATATGAGATCATCATGAATGAGCAAAAACAGATGCATAATCTCCATAGCAACAAGAATAAATGCATATCGGAGTAAAAACACAAAATCATGGAAATCATACAAATTCAAGCAAGATTTAGACACTAAAAAGGCTCTAAGGTTTAAGAAAGGCTAGTAAGCCCAAACTCTCTCCTAAGAGACCAAAAACGCTCTTTGTCTAAAGGTTTGGTGAAAATATCCGCTAATTGGTTCAAGGTGTCTACATATTCTAGAACTACCTTATTTTTCAAGACATGGTCTCTAATGAAATGGTGTCTTATCTATATGTGCTTGGTTCTACAGAGTTGAATGGGATTCTTAGTGAGACAAATAGCACTTGTATTGTCACACTTTAGAGGGATGGAACCTATATCAATTCAATAATCCAAGATTTGTTGCTTCATCCAAAGGACTTGAGCACAACAACTTCCGGCCAAGACTCGGTGGTAAATAATGCTACACTATTTTGCTTCTTTGAAAACCACGATATGAAAATACTACCTATGAATTGACAAGTACCGGAGGTACTTTTTCTATCTATCTTACAACCTCCATAATCCACATCCGAATAAGCATGCAAACTAAAGGAGGAATCTCTAAGACACCAAAGTCCTAAACAAGGTGTGTCTCTAAGGTATCTAAAGATTCTCTTAACGGCTTGTAGGTGTGATTCTCTAGGACTAGCTTGAAATCTAGCACACAAGCAAACATTAAACATGACATCCAGTATACTTGCAGTAAGATAAAGCAAAGTTTCGTAATAAGTGCTTCGCAATTGTGCAAGTGTACACGTCGCAAGTTATAGTATAAAAGATATCATCTCCATAGGGGTTGGTGCCACTTCAAGAATCTAGTCTCTTGCACTATAAAAAGTAAAAGAACACAAGTAGAAGATTGTAGGAGTGTTAACTAACAACTAAACTAGAAAATAATAAAGTAAAAGAAGATGTAATCAAAAGAGAGGGAATATGCCAGGTTATCGTGAGTTGACGTGTGATAGCCAATTGGACCGTCTTGGTAAAAGAGTGCAAGAGCATCTCAGTTGCCGTGGCAACTTGCACAGCTAGGTTGCCTTGGCAACTAATCGAACGGTTGCCTGGGCAACTGGCTGGGTGGCTGGGCAGCAACTTCAAGGTTCGGCAGAGCGTTCTTCAATGGTTTCTTCTTATCCCTAAGTCGAAACTCTAGCTAGTTGTGCATGCCTTGACAATACATCCCTACGTGAATCTAGGGTGAACAACATCCAATATTGCTCTCCTCTTAGCCGTTGAAATCCTTAACTTATTCCTAGGCCGGATTAGTCTTCATCGATAGATTGAATAAAAACCATACTCATTCGTTTATTGAATCTAACTCTCCCGATATTAGATAAATAGATAGAATTACGAGATTCTCTCCCAATTCACTCGGAAACAAGAATAAAAACCAATAATGAATAAACCTTGAATTGAAAGTGCAAACTCTTATTACCTAAACAAAATCCAATTGTATCTCACAACCACAAAACACAATAACCTTAGCCAAATAGATTTAGTTCATGGCTAGGTTCCAAAGAAACACAAAACAAAGTTTTCCTAACATAAACCTAATCGAACAAGAAAGAAAAAGATGAAGATGGTTGAAGCCTCTTGTCGAATTCTTTCCCCCTTGCACCTCTTGAAGTTGACAGCTTGGTCCTCAATTTATAGGGCTAGGTCAAAGTCTTTCTTCAGGAGGAAGTTAAGTTGGAATTAAATACTTTTAAAGAATATAATTCTTTATTATATTTAAATTCCTTCTAGATCTTCTCCTATCTTCTTGGGATTTAATTTCTCTTTGACCTCTTCATGGAAATCAAACTCCTTTGGGATTTAACTTTGCTCCACGTCATCTTAGGTTTATCTAGTCATCAATTTCGGCTGCCATATCATCTTATCCCTTATCGACAATTGCCCTGACAACTAGCTCGGCATCTCCTTCATGCACTACCCTGGCAACTGCGTCGGCATCTCCTTCTTGCACTGCCCTGGCAACTACGTCGACATCTCTTCCTTGTATTGCCTTGGCAACTGGTTCCAGCCTTGCTTTGGCAAGTGATTTTGCACACACAAAAACAACTATCGGCAGCACCATTTTTCCATAAAATTAAGCAAAATATGATATCAAGCTTAACCACCAAGGAAACAATGTAAACATGCATGGATGGCTAATAATGCAACTAATATGAGCCTAAGTCTAGCAATAATATGAATAAAAAGGGTGAATAAAGTAGTACTTTTAGACACTTAACACAAAGATCCTATCATTGATCTATAAAGATTTAAATCAACACACTTACCTCCTTCATCTTTGTCATGCTTTGTAGATGAGCTTATTGGTGTGGCTTGAGGTTTCACATTCTCCAAGCCAAACTTCTTAAGCATGTCTTTGATGTACTTAGCTTGATTGATGAAGATGTCATCCTTCCTTTGTTTGATTTGGAGTCCCAAAAAGAATGAGAGCTCCCCCTTCATGCACATCTCAAATTCACCTTGCATCAACTTAGCAAAATCTTGGCAAAGCAATTCATTAGTAGAACCAAATATAATATCATCAACATATATTTGAACTACTAAGTTGTCTTTGCCTTTTCTTTTAATAAACATTTCCTTTGTCAAAACCTTTTTCAATAAAAAATTTGACAATATTTCATACCAAGTTCTAAGAGCTTGTTTCAAACCATATAAAGCTTTTGAAAGTTTGAAAACATGGTTTGGGCATTTTGGATCTTTAAAATTAGGTGGTTGCTCCACATACACTTCTTCATTTATAAAACCATTATAAAAGCACTTTTTACATCCATTTGAAAAGGCTTGAATTCATGATAACATGCAAATGCAAGAATCATCCTAATAGCTTCCATTCTAGCTACGGGTGCATAGGTTTCATCAAAATTGATTCATTCTTCTTGAGTGTAACCTTGAGCAACCTTCTCACTATGTTACCACTCTCATCTAGTTTGTTTCTAAAAACCCATTTAGTTCCTATGGTAGATTTATTACTTGGCCTATCAACTAACTTCCATACTTTACTTCTCTCAAATTGATTTAACTCTTCTTGCATAGCCAATATCCAATAATCATCGTTTAATGCTTCTTTAATATTTTTAGGCTCTATGCATGAGGTAAATGCAAAAAAAAATTATATGTATTTCTAAGAGAAGATCTAGTTGTTACCCCTTTGGATGGATCACCCAAAATCTCACCACCTTTAACATAGTTGAACTCCCTTGGGTAGGTCACCTCTTTTTCCTCTAGAGTCATATCCTTCAAGGCTTTTAGAGGTGGATCTTGTGCTTCTTCTTTAGATGGAATTTCATCTAGCTTTGATGATTGTCCACCATCATTGGCTTCAAAAATCCTTACATCATCATCATCACAAGAATCCTTCCTCAAAAGGAGGTTATCATAGAAAACCACATGAATAGACTCTTCTACTACTAAAGTTCTCTTATTAAATACTCGATAGGCTTTAGAGTTTAAAGAATAACCAAAAAAATTGCTTCATCACTTTTATCATCAAATTTGCCTAAATTGTTTTTTCAATTGTTTAAAACAAAACATTTGCATCCAAAAGGATACAAATAGCCAATGTTAGGCTTTTTGTTTTTAAGAAGATCATAAGGTGTTTTTTTTAAATAGGCCTAATCATTACATGGTTGAAAATATATCAAGAAGTATTTATGGAATCCGCCCAAAAATACTTAGGCAAATTAATTTTCACAAAGCATGGTTTTAGTCATTTCTTCTAAAGTTCAATTTTTCCTCTCAACAACCTCATTTTGTTGAGGTGTGTGAGGAGCGAAAAAATTATGGCTTATACCATTTGAATTACAAAAATTCTCAAAACCTAAATTTTGAAATTCGGTTCCATGGTCACTCCTAATATGAGAAATGGATTGACTAACATCGTTTTGAGTTACTTTTGAAAACATGATGAATTTTTCTAAAGCCTCATCCTTGGAACTTAAAAACCCCAAGTATATCTAGAGTAGTCATTAACTAAGACAAATGTATATGATTTTTCGCCCAAACACATTGTTCTAATAGGACCAAAAAGATCAATGTGGATTAATTGTAAAACTCTACTTGTAGAAACATCATTAATAGGTTTGAAAGAAACTCTTTTATGCTTGCCTTTTGCACAAGCCTCACAAATTTTATCATATGAAAACTTTATTTTTGGCAAACCTCTTACAAGATCATTTGAAATCAATTTTTCCAAAACACTCATGCTTGTATGCCATAACCATGAATCATGTTCATCTTTAGCAACAAACATGCATTTGAAATATGAATTTCATTTAAATGCACCACGTAAATGTTTCCTATGCGATGACCAATAAGCACAATTTTTTAGTTTCAATGTTGATAATTGTCGACTATGCTAACGCTTGGCAAAAGAGTAGAAAATTCAATGGAAATATATAAGAATAATGCCAAGTATAAGTCTTTTGCTTGCAAATATACACGGTCAGCAAGTAATACAACAATAAGCTGAGTATCGAATCCATGAAATGCAATGAAAGTAAGACAACATTGGCAAGAAGAGGTTTCAAATGAGTGATAAGCGTTGGCAAGGGATGTTTGGTTTTAATGTTATTCATGTCAGCCTTTAATAACGTCCTGCCTTGGAATTATTACTGAGCATATTCAAGGATGGCATTACCTCTATCGATGGCAATGTTTGAAATTAACCATGTTAAAATCCGTATATATCTATAGTGAAGTTTTTCATTAATTAATTTGATTAAGTTCCAATCTATACTCCTAAGGGTAGATTCACTTTAGAAGTAAGCTCATCTACTTGAACATCTTCTTTCGAAGCTTCTCTCCTTAGTATCTGGCAACTAATCATTACCCCTCAAGTTTGTTAAGATATTAAGGTGTAATAAGAAAACAATACCAGTGGTCGCATGGCAAAGAATTTAGAAAATTGAAGTACATGTCAGATAGAAAAACAATGCCAAGGAAATTGTATAATTAAAAGATAAACATAAAACCAGCGTTAAACGCAAACATCCCCCAACCAACTGTAAAAGTTTAGTTCATGATTGGGGGTCCATCCACAAAATATCATCATTTCTCGACATCGTCATTTAAATAAATAAAACTAAGAAAATTGGCAAGAAGGAGATCCGTCGATGCAGCCCTTCAATGACCCCAAGCTCTCGATTTTTAGCTGGTCGAACCACGTCACCTCTTGATTCACCACAATGCAGCCTCTTCTCTCCAATTCGAACCACGTCACCTCTCTATTTAAATAGGCTTGCGTGGGAACCCTAGGATAAGCCTTTGAGTTTAAAATTTGAATATGCAAGGGATAAGATGCGTGATCCTCTTATCCAATTTTAAATCCTAGGGTTGACGTGTATAAGTTCCAACGGATACTTGATCGGACATCAAACTTCACTTCTATTCTAGCCGAGCTTGGTAATCTCTGGTCTAACTTTGCCAACTGCAACTCAGCATTCTCTTTGGCATTCCCTGCGCTTGTACTGCCAAACCTATATAGCTTTGTCAAGCCTATAATAATGCCAACAAAGCAACCCTTCACATTGGCAAAACACAAATTTTTCCCTATTTCCCTAACTCCTTATGCAAATGCATGAATTTAATGCAACTAAATGTACTTAAAGGGCTAGAAAAGGCTTTGTAAGATAAGCATAAAAACAATACTTTTGAGGAGTTAACACACCCCAAACCTAGCTCATTGCTTGTCCTCAAGTAATGCAACTAAAATTATTAAAGCAAGAAAAGTACATCGACAAAAATTTGGTTGGAATGCCAACAAGCATAATCTAACCCTAGTTCTATCCTCGGATATCCCAGTACAGTAATGCCAAGCAGATAAACAAATTCAAGTGCAACAAGATAAATCTAGTCCAAATTCATGAAGAGTGCATGAAGTGTAGGCAATATGCATCAAGTTTCATTTTAATCCCTTAGTCAAATTTACTACCTAAACTCAGATTTTTTATTTTTTCTCTTATTCCTGCCAAGGGTTTTGCTGGACATATTTTAAGCTTGCTTTGTACTACTGTTTGGAGTGAGAAATAAGAGGGAGCATACCACGAACCCCCATGTTAATCTAGACATTACTAGGCTTTTACTCTTCAACTCATACCCTAAAGTTTTTGACTTGATAACTAAGAGGGAGTAAATCACGAAGCCCCAATTTACTTATTATCCCTAAGGTATAGGAGAGTTTTACATTTTTTTCTTCTTCTTGCCTTGGCAAAACATTGCTGCCTTATTAATTTCTTTTACCCTGGCATCAAATTTTTTTCCTGAGCTTGGTTTCAAGAATTCTAAGTTTGTTTGGGAAGTAGATGCATACTATGTGTTAAGTGAAAGTTCAATTCCCTAAACTATAGATCAATTGCTAAGCAGTCCTGATATTACTACTCTACTAGAATAGACAAACTTAAAGATTTCAAATTTCATCATTAGACAAAATATTCTAGAAAAAAATACTAAACTAGAAAAAATGTTACCATTCTTTCAAAATTTGACCGAGGCAAAAAAAATTAGTGGTTTGGTATGCATGGTTTAACCTTAATCTACATGGCATGGCAACAGAATGTAAACAGAAATATAAACATGAATGCATGGCATGACAACAGATGTGAGGATGCACACCCCCAAACCAAAGGCGTGCATTATCCTCAATGCATGAAAACAACACATATACAAATGAAAATAGGAAAATGCATAAACATGTAAATGTAGTGGAATGAAATGTAAAGGAGTTTAGGAAGTAGTGGACTCCTATTTGGAGGGTTCTGACCGTGATACACGGGTCTTCCATTTGACAAAGCTTCCTCTATTAGGATCCATGTGCTTCTTTTGCTTAAGACTTGGCTTTGAGGCTGCTATGGAAGCTCCAAGGTCGCGGAGAACTTCCCTAACAATCTGCACCGGCTCTGAGGCGGCAGGAGCATCGGTGGCTGTAGATGAGGCTAGTGCGGCTGGCGTGGTAATAGCTTTGGCATGGCCTTGGATTCCTTCATCTTCAGATTTAGGTGGTGTGTTAGTTATAGCAGATTCAACTTGTACTGGCGAGATTGGAACAATAGTATCAGACTAGGTCAGAGTATAGACATAGTGGGGACTGGCTGGCAAATATATTACTGGGGAACTCAAGGAAGGCAAGAAAAACGCACGGGGACATTCCTTCAAGAGTATTCCTGATGGCATTGTCCCTGGCATGAGCATAATGCTAGAGCTTGAGATTTCGCTCCTCAGCTTTCTCTAACTTTTGGAGAATGATCTCCTAGCACTAGCAAATCTTGGAAAGTGTTGCCACTGAACTAGCTTGTATAGGAGTGTCAGGCTCTGCCTTCGGCACCTTGGGCGTTGTCTCTTTTGCCTTTCCCTTGCCTATCTTTTGACTCGGTGGTAGTGAGTTGCCTCACAGGGCAACATGATTATTGTTCCCTTGGTTTCTAAGACCTTGTCTGAATCGATCGTTGGCACACCATGCTTCATAAAAATGTTAGAAATCAACAAGGAGAAAAACAATCTGCCATTACTCCTATCACACACTTATAGGTTTCCTCGATGATGAGTTGGGCGACGTTGATCTTCGGCCTACCATGATTGAGTGCAATAGTGCCAGCCTTTTTTTCGAGACAGTTTCATTGTGGGTAGTTGGCATCAGGTTCACCATTAGAAAATTATTCCACCCCTTCGACTGTGACTTTAATGTCAGTCGCTTGACTGTCCGGTGTCCCTTCAATGACACGGTCCAGGCGGTGTTGGGCTTGCATAAATCTGTTAAAAGCTTTTTCCTTTTGGCAACATTCATTGAGTCAGAAAAATCTATATGTTCATCCTCGGCACTATCCAACTCAACCATGGCCTTAATATACCCTTCATCAAATCACACATACGTACCTCATATCATCAGAAAGGTTAAATCTTTGGTTGTCAGATGGGCAAAGAATTCTTGGACAATATGGGAGTAAACATCTCCTGTTTGTTGGCAGAACAGTTCCCACTTTTGCTTGGTCACTACCTCCATGAACTCCGGGGTGAATCCCAAGTTCATTTCGTTCTCGATCTCAAAATTTTTATCGTGGCAAAAGAACCTTAAGGTAAAGTTTTCTTCATGTTTCTTGCGGATCTCTTCATTGAAAAAGATCTTAAAGGGCGTCGATGATGATGCCATGGAAAAAATTAGGGGCTTGAAAGATTTTTTAGAAGAAGAAGAAAATGTGAGTCCTGGGTTTTTGCTCGATAGAGAAAATAGAAGAAAAAGTGCAAAGGTTTTAATTCTTGAAACGGTTAATGTTTTAAGTAGATTGAAGGATGAAAAGGTTGAGTGTTTAATTGGGTGTTTAATGCGGCCAGTTTAAGAGGTGATAATAATGGCTTTTGGCGTGTTTGGGGAAAATAAAAAGATGATGTGATGAGGGTTTAAGTGATAAGATGGAGCGGGAAAAGGGTGAAGTGATAAGGTGATTAGGTTAAAATTTTAAATTTCAAATTTCACTTTGGGCGGCTAGGGTAAGTCTCAACACTTAGCAAATTCTCAATCTTCTCTTTGGGCCAAGCTCGATCAAACCTTGGGCGACTAGGGTAAAATTTCTTCTTCACATCTCCACTCTCCCTATGCCAAGTCCTTGCCTTGGCATACGAAACCTGCACTTATCAAAGAAAAACCTTTCAATGCAGCAAGGGAAAAATCAAAATTAAAAGAGAAATAAAGAAGTGAAAAAATACTAAAAAAGAAAAACATCTAACCTACTATTTACAAAAATCAAAAAATGATGATGATGATCACGATACCTCTGCAAAAGGGCTAACCTCCTTGGCATTCTTTTGAGTGCCTTCCAAATAGTGTTTCAGTCTTTGGCCGTTTACCTTGAAGATTGTTCCCGTCTTCAAATATTTAATATCTAATGCTCCATGAACATATGGGTTCACAACTTCAAAGGGTCCCAACCATCTAGAATTAAGTTTCCTTGGAAACAACTTTAGCCTTGAGTTAAATAACAATACACGTTGGCCTACCTCGAATTGCCTTGGCAAAATCCTTTTGTCATGCCATCGTTTGGTCCTTTCCTTGTAGAGTCTAGCATTCTCGTAAGCATGTGTTCTAAATTCCTCTAACTCATTCAAGTCTAATAAATTTTTTCTCCAACAACCCTCCATGCCATGTCAAGCATTTTGATTGCCCAACAGGCTCGGTGTTCCATCTCCACTAGTAAGTGGCATGCCTTCCCAAAAGTGTAATATCCTCAAAAACTAGTATAAAAGAAGTTATTACAATGCCTTCACTTGATCCCTAATTGATTAAAAGTAAGGTACTAAGTCTAGTCATTAAGGACTAGAATGATATAATTGAAAAAGTGGTAACCTAATGTATAAGTGATCAAACCAAAACAATTGACAAATTGAAGGAATGCATGCAAAATTCATGCATTCCTAAAATTCCCTTACACATGTCATTAATTAGGGGATAATTAAGGACGAAATAGTCATTTAAGGGAGGAATTAATTGATGAATTATCATCATCTTCCTCATTGTGGCCGGGTAGGAGAAAGAAAGAAGAGAAAAAGGGGATTGAGTAAGAAAGCTTTATAACCATACACTCAAGCTTGAAATTGGAGCTGCTAACATTCATATAATCTTGATAGGAAGGTAAAATCTCTTCCTTAATGTGTTATATATACAAATGATGCATGTAGATTTAGGGTTCTTGCTTGAATTACATAAAATTGATGAATAGATAGTGAATTGATGCTATGAACTAGTTAAGAAGTTCAATTGATTGATCAATCCATGAATTGATAGTGCCATTCGAATGAGTAGGAGAAATTGAGGTTGTCAATAGCTAAATTGATAGTGAAATGCTATGCTAGATGCTGGAAAATTTGGATGATGATTGGAAAGGATGATTGATATATGAATTGAAATTGTAGATGCTGGAAATTCTAGTGAATAGATGTCCTAATGAATCAAATTGAAAATGTTGCTCAATTGCTCTGTTTTTATAGGTTGGACAAATAATTGTACTGGCCTACATGTATGGATGAGTATATATGCTGAACAAACATGTTAGAATCTTGTTTAGATGAATTATGAAGCTAGAAGCTTAACCTAGTGTAATCTGCCCGGAAAACTTTGTTCTGGGCAGTAACTTTGAAAAATCACCATAAATTTTGTAAATGGAATTTGAGGCTGAAATTTTTATGGAAAGTGTCTTAACATGTCTAAATTCATTATAAGAAAACATAACTGAATTCTTGACTGTAGAATGAATTGTAGAGAATAACCACTAGGTACAGTGCAAACTGTCCAGTGTTGTAAATTGCTCTGTCTTTAAGCTAAAAACTGTATTCATTGGAAAAGGATTAAAATGTAAGGCTTATATGGTTAGAAGGACAATTAAGTTAGCTTTCTAACGGTGTAAACGGTTCAAAATTCCAACGTACGGAATAAAAGATATGAATATTTAAGTAAGCAGTACGCATACTGCCAGGCAGCAACAGTCTAGATGTTTATATTGAATTGTATGCTTGAGTATGGAGTCACATAATGATTCAATTGGTTGCTGGATTGTATCTAATATACTATGTATTATATGAATGTTAGATCAAGTGGAAATTGAGGATAAAAGGGGCTCACTTAGATCAACAAGCTAGTAGAGGAAAAGGGATTAAAATCCGGGATTGACAATAGCTCAGAAAATTCCTGTGAGTGTAGTTTAAAGTTTGGAGAGGGAGGTAACTTCTCCAAGTCTATTTTTGATTTGTAATTCTTATTGAATCTTAAGTATAAATTGTATAATGAGCTTGCTATAGAGCATTAGCAAGGTAAGTACTCTTTTGAATGGTTACTTGATTGTGAAGCATGCTTGAATTGCCATTGATTGTAATGATGTGCTTATTGCCTAATTAAACTATATTGAAATGAAGCATGATGTTATAGATAGAAGTAAATCAATTCATTGTTGAATAACATCTTGATTGATACTCCTACATTGACTATGGAAACATTGATATTGGATTGGATTGATCCCTATTCGACTAAAAGGGAATATTGGCACAAATTGTGCATATTGAATTGAATCATGCTTCTAATTGATTGAAAATGATAACTATTGTAAGCCTTGGTATTGAGTCGGTATTAGATATAGTTGGCATGCCATAGAGTCTATAGAGCTCATTATCGGGCTGGACTACGGTCCAGGACATTGGTCCCTATTTGACGACAGTAGGAGGGAAGTATTGTTATTGGTCATTGGCAATAGTAGGAGGGATTGACCAGTTACTTGGTACCATATTGATTATTGTTATTGGTGACATTTTGGTTGGAGACTCCAGTATCTGGACTGAGTAATCGATTCTCAAGGCTATACCTAAAATGAACTAATAACTCATGTACATTGAACCTATTGCTACATTGAATTGCATTGATTGATTGTAAAGGTAAAATTGAATGCCATGGCCTATGGATATTGAAACATTGATTGAACATTGCATATATGATATTGCTTGATTGTAAGGGAAAATCAAATGCCATGATCTATTGCTATTGAAACATTGATTGGACATTGCTTATATGAGATTGCTTGAGTTGAAACATTGATTGTGCTTAAATGACATGATGAGTTCAATTGTTAATCGAATTGGATGATTGAGTATGTTTAAACTTCAAGCCTTGTATTGTTATTGGATTGAAAATTAGAAAATGCATCTAGTAGTGTATGCCTTTTTCGAATGGTTCCCTATTGATGGGGGAACCATACCATCCATTTGATGGTTTGTAGTTGAGACTTATTGTATTGTTGCCTTGTAACTTTAACTCACTCACTAATCTTTGCTTATTCTAGTCTCATTTCTATGATACAAGTTTATATTGGATACTATCTTGAAGTCTAAGCTCATACAAGTCACATTTTGCATAAAGAGTATGTTTTCATCTTGTTATAGTTCTCCTAGGATGGTGGCACCTAAGGCATGTATATTCATGGTCAATTAGTTATGGTTTGTATAAGTTAATTCTATATATGATCTATAAGGAGTTTGGTATGTATATATGAGCATGTATGCACTTTAATGAACTTGTATGCTTGATAGCTTAATGTTTAATTTCCATGGATGAATTTTGCATGAAATGGTTGAATAGATCTCTTTAAAATGGTTAGTTAACATCAAGTAGTTGTAATAAACCACAAGTTTAGACTGGAACCTCTTTGGTCACATGTAGTACTAGTCGAATGATGTAGATAATATTGTAAGCCTACATGTTTAATTAAAGTGACATAAGTAAATGATGTAAAACACTTATTAGAATGCTTGATAGTCACTTTGAATGATGAAATTATCTATTAGGTTTGTATACCTAGTTCGAATGGTTGCCTAGAAATCAAGTAAGTCTTAAATGGTGCGAATATGATAACATATGGCATTATGGGTCCTAGTTTATCTAATAGGTGCATCATGCATTGTTTAATTGGTTCTCCCCTAATCGAATTGAATCTTAGTGAGCAAGAAAGACCTAAAACGAATTGAACACTCTATCTTTGATTGTATGAATCATTGTTTGAAATTTGTGGTAACTTACCTAATCCTTCTAGGGTGGTTAGAGTATGTTACAGAATGGTAATCAGAGCTTATGGTTGCATGATTCTAGGGCCTATTGCATGAATAGGCTATTGTCATTGGTCATTTAGGTTCCACCTAGGAGTTACTTGAATATTGATTGGATTGTGACTTGAGCTTGACTTCTCTTATTCCTTATATATAGAATGTCTGAAACAAGATTGGGTTAGGATAATGAAATCCCGAGTGGCTCCTCCATTGAGGGAGGAAGCGTAAAGATGAACCAGGATCCCCTGAAGCCTGCTGAACCTCAACAAGTTCAGCAAGAAGTTCCCGTGATTCATCCTATTCAACGAGAATGCTTCTCCAGTCTGAAGGAGATGTTTGATAAAATGATTGTCTCAATGAGACAAAGTACTTCTGAACCTCCGGTAGCAAAATCAGCAAGAGCTCCTATTGATAACTTAGCTCAACACCGAGCTTACACTTTCACTGGAATAAGTGAAGAAAGCCAGAAGAAGCAGAGTACTAGCTGGAGAATACAACAAGAATATTGTCTAAGCAACTACGGTGCTAAGATGAACACAAGCTGGAGTGTGGAATAGCTTTATTGGCTGATGAGGCATTGAATTGGTGGGAAAGTACTACTTTGGCGGCACCTGAAGAAGCTGTCACTTGGGAAATCTTCCTTAAAGATTTCAAAAGTGATCAGTATCTTGCTGATCGCAAAAAGAAGTTCTTGTACCTGAAACATGGAGGAAAGCCTATCGAGCAGTATGTTAGTGAATTCTGTAAATATTACAAATACGGCTCAGAATTCATAAAGAAAGAAGAGGACAAGTGTAGAATGTTCATTGATGGACTCAATGATGAGTTAGGTCTCATGTTCACTGCTTTGGGGATTACTGACTTCCAAGAACTGGTCAACAAAGTTATAGCTACCAAAGCAAAGATGAAGACTTCGGCAAAACAATCAGAGAATCAGTCTCAAGATAACAAAAGATTGAGGGATAATCACAAGCCTCATTGGCGCAATAAGAAACAAAAGCATCATGGAGGAAAGTCTTCCAATCAGGGTAGCTATATACCCAAGCCACAAGTTATGTCCATATCCTCAACACCTATGGTGTCATTGGACAGTATCGGGAATACCGGGAGGGAGAATCAAATCCCTACTTTCAAGACTTGTCAAAAGAACTATAGCGGAGTTTGTAGAAAGCTCACCAATGCTTGCTACTTGTGCGGAGACACATCACACTATGTCAAAAATTACCCCCAAAATCTGAACAAGTTGCCTTCTCATGTTTCTCATAAATCGAATCAAGCTCCTTCACCAAGGGGAAAGGGTTCGAAACAAGCTAACTCAGACAACTACGGGAAGAGCAAAGGCCAAGGGTCTAATGCTACATATCAAGAGTCTTGGGCACCTGCTCGAGTCTATCACATATGGGGGCGTGAGGATGAAGAATCTGCTAATGTAATTGCAGGTACAATCTACCTTATACATACCTTGTTTATGCTTTATTTGATACGGGATCAACTCTTTCATTCATAAGATCTCCTTTAATTGAAAAGCTTAAATTGAAGCCTGAATATGTCAGTTGTAGCCTAATTGCTACCAATCCTTTAGGAGATAATGTAATAGTAAACCAAATATGTAAGGATTGCTCTTTTTTTATTCTAGGCATCCCATTCCTAGCTGACTTTTTATCGTTACCTTTTTTTGAATTTGATCCCATTCTGGGATTAGATTAGTTAGGAAGGCATCAAGCTTGGGTAGATTGCCAAAAGAGAAAATTATTTCTCCAAGGTCTAGGAGAAAAATCCATTACCTTGATCAACAAGAAATCTATTAGCATCTTTGCTGCTATGATTAAAAGTGATAAAATTGAATTCGGGGTAAGTTCATTCCCTATTGTTTCTGACTTCCTTAATGTTTTTCCAGAGGAATTGCCAGGATTGCCCATATTCGGGAAGTCAAATTCAAGATTGAAGTTCAACCCGGGAGTGATCCAGTGTCTATCGCTCCATATCGAATGGTCCCTATTGAACTCAATGAGCTTAAGCAACAATTGCAAGAGCTTCAAGACAAGGGCTTCATCTGACCTAGCTTTTCACCCTAGGGAGCACCCGTATTGTTCGTTAAGAAGAAAGATAGGTCGATGAGGCTATGTATTGATTATCGTAAGCTAAACCAGCTCACTATCAAGAACAAGTATCCATTACTAAGGATTGAGGACTTGTTCGATCAATTCAAGGATGCTAAAGTCTTCTCCAAGATCGATTTATGATTGGGGTACTACCAAATGAGAATACAAGACTCGGATGTTCCCAAAACGACTTCCAGGACTCGTTATGGTCACTACGAGTTCCTAGTTATGCCCTTCGGGCTAACCAATGCTCCAGCGACTTTCATGGACTTAATGAACCGAGTGTTCAAACCCTATTTGGACAAATTCGTGGCTGTCTTTATTGATGACATTCTTGTCTACTCAAAGGACAAAGAAGAACATGCTAATCACCTTTAAATTGTACTCTAAACATTGAGGGAGAATCGACTATATGCCAAATTGAGCAAATGCGAGTTATGGCTCTCAAAAATATCCTTCCTGGGTCATGTTATCTCAGCCAAAGGGATAAAGGTTGATCCTAATAAGATTAAACCATCATTGAATAGAGACCTCCAAGAAATGTTAGCGCGGTAAGGAGTTTTCTCTGTTTAGCCGGGTATTATTGAAGATTCATGAAAGGGTTCTCAATTCTTGCTACTCCATTGACTCGACTCCTTTGAAAGAATACTCCATTTAAATGGTCTGAGGACCAGCAAAGAAGCTTTGATCAATTGAAGCAAGTCTTAACTCAAGCTCCTATTCTAATCCAACCTGAACCGGGAAAAGACTTTACAATCTTCAGTTATGCATCCTATCTCGGTTTAGGGTGTGTATTGATGCAAGACAACAAGGTCATTGCCTATGCTTCTCAGCAACTTAAGCCACATGAATTGAACTATCCAACACATGACTTGGATCTAGATGCGGTCGTGTTTGCTTTAAAGATCTGGAGACATTATCTATATGGAGAGAAATGTCGATTATTTACAGATCATCAGAGCTTAAAATATATTCTAACTCAGAAGGAGTTAAATCTTCGACAACGAAGATGGGTGGAACTACTAAAAGACTATGATCTAATCATTGATTACCACCCCAGGCAAGGCAAATGTTGTGGCTGATGCACTCAGTCGCAAACATTCAATTGGTAAGATCGAATACGCTTTTTCCAACATTGTTTATCCCCTATTCGAATGAATGATATGAATTCGCTAATCGAAATCATTTAATTGTAGCTTCAACTACTTTTAATTCCCAATTTAAGCTCCTAAAGAATCGAAGATATGTGGAAGAACTTCAAGTTCAATCCAACTTGAATTCGAGGATCAAAGAGCTTCAACAAAATGATCCCGAACTTCAGAAGATATTGAAAGAAATTGAATCCAAACCTAGCACTGAATTTTCACTTCAATTGAATGGTGTGCTCTACTTCAAGAATTAGGTTTGTGTACCCAATGATCCAACTCTTAAGAGGGAAATGCTTTAAGAAGCACATAGTAGTCCTTTTTTAATACATCCGGGAGTGATCAAGATGTATAAGGACTTAAAGGAAGTCTATTGGTGGTCATGATTGAAGAATGATATTGTTAACTTTGTATCGAGGTGCCTCACTTGTCAGAAGGTGAAGGCCTAAAACCAACTACCTACTGGACTTTTTCAACCCATCGAATTGCCTCAATGGAAGTAGGGGTGTATAACAGTGGACTTCATATCGGGATTGCCTCTATCACTGAGGAAAAATAATGCTATTTGGGTGATCGTTGATAGATTCACCAAATCAGCTCACTTCATACCTATTCGGATAAACATGAGCCTCCAACAACTAGCTGAATTATACTTGAATGAAGTAATCAGACTTTACGATGTTCCTAGATTTATCATATCTGATCAGGACTCTCGTTTTACCTCTCGATTTTGGAGGGCACTTCAAGAGGCTATGGGAACTATGCTGAACCTTAGCACTGCCTTCCATCCACAAACTGATGGATAATCTGAAAGGGTAATCCAAGTGCTTGAAGACATGCTTCGAGCTTGCATTATCGACTTCGGTAAAGACTGGGAGAAATCTCTACCATTAGCTGAGTTTGCCTACAACAACAGCCATCAATCTTCTATCAAAATGACCATGTTTGAAGCATTGTATGGTAGAAGATGTAGAACTCCCTTATGTTGGTCTGAATTGGGTGAAAACAAGGTCTTAGAACCTGAATTGCTTCGTGAAACCGAAAATCAAGTTCGGGTGATCCATAGTAGACTGAAAGAAGCCTTTGATAGGCAAAAGGCTTATGCCTATCTCAAAAGAAGAAAAATTGAATATCGAGTGGGAGATTACGTATTCTTGAAGGTATCTCATTGGAGGAAGATCCTATGATTCGGGAAGAAGGGTAAACTAAGCCCTTGATTCATTAAACCTTTTGAAGTCTTGGAGAAGATTGGTCCAGTTGCTTACAAGCTAGCAATTCCTGCTGAATTCAATACAATCCACAACATCTTCCATGTATCGATGTTGAGGAAATATCGATAAGATCCATCACATGTTGTAGAGCCTGATGAAGTGGAACTTAATCTTGATCTATCGTATGATGAAGAGCCAATTCAAATACTTGATAAAGAAGTAAAGAGGCTTTTCAATAAGATTGTACCATTGGTGAAAGTTCAATGGAAAAATCACAATGTAAAAGAAGCCACTTAGGAACCCGAAGTAACGATGAGAAAGCAGTACCCTCATCTATTCCCCTCAGATAAATTCGAGGACGAATTTCTTTAAGGGGAAGGAATTGTAATATCCTCAAAAACTAGTATAAAAGAAGTTATTACAATGCCTTCACTTGATCCCTAATTGATTGAAAGTAAGGTACTAAGTCTAGTCATTAAGGACTAGAATGCTAGAATTGAAAAAGTGGTAACCTAATGTATAAGTGACCAAACCAAATCAATTTACAAATTGAAGGAATGCATGCAAAATTCATGCATTCCTAAAATGCCTTTACACATGTCATTAATTATCATCATCTTCCTCATTGTGGCCGGATAGGAGAAAGAAAGAAGAGAAAAAGGGATTGAGTGAGAAAGCTTTATAACCATACATTCAAGCTTGAAATTGGAGTTGCTAACATTCATATAATCTTGATAAGAAGGTAAAATATCTTCCTTAATGTGTTATAGATACAAATGATGCATTTAGATTTAGGGTTCTTGCTTGAATTACATGAAATTGATGAATAGATAGTGAATTGATGCTATGGACTAGTTAAGAAGTTCAATTTATTGATCAATCCATGAATTGATAGTGCCATTTGAATGAGTAGGAGAAATTGAGGTTTTCAATAGATAAATTGATGGTGAAATGCTATGCTAGATGCTGGAAAATTTGGATGATGATTGGAAAGGATGATTGATACGTGAATTGAAATTGTAGATGCTGGAAATTCTAGTGAAATGATGTCCTAATGAATCAAATTGAAAATATTGCTCAATTGCTCTGTTTTTATAGGTTGGACATATAATTGGACTGACCTACACATGTATGAATGAGTATATATGCTGAACAAACATGTTAGAATCTTGTTTAGATGAATTATGAAGCTAGAAGCTTAACCTAGTGTAATCTGCCCAGAAAACTCTGTTATGGGCAGTAACTTTGAAAAATCACCATAAATTGTATAAATGGAATTTGAGGCTGAAATTTTTATAGACAGTGCCTTAACATGTTTAAATTCATTAGGAGAAAACAGAACTGATATCTGGATTGTATAATGAATTGTAGAGAAGAAACACTAGGGACAGTGCAAATTGTCCAGTGTTGTAAATTGTTGTCTTTAAGCTAAAAACAATATTAATTGGCAAAGGATTAAAATTTTAGGCTTATATTGTTAGAAGGAAAATTAAGTTATATTTCTAAGGGTGTAAACGGTTCAAAATTTTGACGTACGGAATAAAAGATATGAACATTTAAGTAAGCAGTGTGTATACTGCTAGGCAGCAACAGTCTAGATGTTTATATTGAATTGTATGCTTGAGTATGGAGTCACATAATGATTCAATTGGTTGTTGGATTGTATCTAATATACTATTTATTTTATGAATTTTAGATCAAATGAAAATTAAGGATAAAGGGGCTCACTTAGATCAACAAGCTAGTAGAGGAAAAGGGATTACAATCCGGGATCGACAATAGCTCAGAAAATTCCTGTGAGTGTAGTTTAAAGTTTGGAGAGGGCGTTAACCTCTCCAATTCTATTTTATTTGCAATTCTTATTGAATCTTAAGTATAAATTGTATAATGAGCTTGCTATGGAGCATTAGCAAGGTAAGTACTCCTTTGAATGGTTACTTGATTGTGAAGCATGCTTGAATTGTCATTGATTGTAATGATGTGCTTATTGCCTAATTAAACTATATTGAAATGAAGCATGATGTTATAAATAGAAGTAACTCAATTCATTGTTGAATAACATCTTGATTGATACTCCTACATTGACTATGGAAACATTGATATTGGATTGGATTGGATTGGATTGAGCCATATTCGACTAAAAGGGAATATTGGCACAAATTGTGCATATTGAATTGAATCATGCTTCTAATTGATTGAAAATGATAACTCTTGTAAACCTTGATCTCAAGTTGGTCTTAGATATATTTTTCATGCCATAGAGTCTATAGAGCTCATTATCGGGGTGGACTACGGTCCGGGACATTGGTCCCTATTTGGCGATAGTAGGAGGGAAGTATTGTTATTGGTCATTGGTCCCTATTTGGCGATAGTATGAGGGATTGACCAGGTACTTGGTACCATATTGATTATTGTTATTGGCGACAATTTGTTTGGAGACTCGAGTATCTGGACTGAGTAATCGATTCTCAAGGCTATACCTAAAATGAACTAATAACTCATCTACATTGAACCTATTGCTACATTGAATTGCATTGGTTGATTGTAAAGGTAAAATTGAATGCCATGAACTATGGATATTGAAACATTGATTGAACATTGCTTATATGATATTGCTTGATTCTAAGGGAAAATCAAATGCCATGATCTATTGCTATTGAAACATTGATTGAACATTGCTTATATGAGTCTGCTTGAGTTGAAACATTGATTGTGTTTAAATGACATGATGAGTTTAATTGTTAATCAAATTAGATTATTGAGTATGTTTAAACTTCAAGCCTTGTATTGTTATTGGATTGAAAATTAGACAATGCATCTAGTAGTGTATGCCTTGTTCGAATGGTTCCCTATTGATGGGGGAACCATACCATCCATTTAATGGTTCGTAGTTGAGACTTATTGTATTGTTGCCTTATAACTTTAACTTACTCACTAAGCTTTTCTTATTCTAGTCTCATTTCTATGATATAGGTTGATATTGGATACTATCTTGATGTCTAAGCTCATACAAGTCACATGTTGCTTAAAAGAGTATGTTTTCATCTTGTTATAGCTCTCCTAGGATGGTGGCACCTAAGGTATGCATATTCATGGTCACTTAGTTATGATTTGTATAAGTTAATTCTATCTATGATCTATAAGGAGTTTGGTGTTTATATATGAGCATGTATGCACTTTAATGAACTTGTATGCTTGATAGCTTAATGTTTAATTTCCATGGATGAATTTTGCATGAAATGGTTGAATAGATCTCTTTAAAATGGTTAGTTAACATTAAGTAATTGTAACAAACCACAAGTTTAGACTTGAACCTCTTTGGTCACATGTAGTACTAGTCGAATGATGTAGATGATATTGTAAGCCTATATGTTTGATTAAAGTCACATAAGTAAATCATGTAAAACACTTATTGAAATGCTTGATAGTCACATTGAATGATGAAATTTTCTATTAGGTTTGTATACCTAGTCTGAATGGTTGTTTAGAAATCAAGTAAGTCTTAAATGGTTCGAATATGATAACATATGGCATTATGGGTCCTAGTTTATCTAATAGGTGCATCATGCATTGTTTAATTGGTTTCCCCCTAATCGAATTGAATCTTAGTGAGCAAGAAAGACCTAAAATGAATTGAACACTCCACCTTTGATTGTATAAATCATTGTTTGAAATTTGTGGTAACTTACCTAATCCTTCAAGGGTGGTTAGAGTATGTTACAAAAAACAAGTCTGATCTGGGAGGTTCCTAAAGGAGTTTTAAAAGCTTTCCTATAAGCCCACAAGGAATCATCTAGTCTGAAGGACCAATCATTCCTTTTTGGATTCACAGTCTTCTCAAAAATATTCTTGATCTCCTTGTTTGTAATCTCTGCTTGGCCATTCATTTAGGATGATATGCCGTGGCAATCCTCTGTTGAATTCTATACCTGCACAAAGCCTTAGAAATTAAATTGCATTTAAAATGTGTACCCTCATTATGAATAATAACTCTAGGGGCACCAAATCGAGTAAAAATATGCTTATACAGGAACTTGGCAATGACCTTGGCATTGTTTGTTAGCAGTGCAAAGGCCTCAACCCATTTTGAAACGTAGTCAACAACCACAATGATATATAGGTTGCCAAATGATGGGGGGAAAGGGACCCATGAAGTTTATTCCCCATACATCAAACAAATCTACTGCCATGATGTTATAGAGTGGCAATTGGTGTCTGTCGAAGATATTTCATGTATGCTGGCATCAATCACATGCCTTGACAAAGTTATGGGCATCTTTGTATAGTGTAGGCCAAAAAAATCTTGATTGCAGCACCTTGGCAGCAGTTTTCATCTCGAAAAAGTTACCATCATACGGTGTTGCATGGCATAACTGTAATATATTGTGTTGTTCATCTTCTGGCACACAACATCTTATCACTTGGTCGACATACTATTTTAACAATATTGGCTTGTCCCAATAATATTGCTGAACATCTCATAGGAAACGTTTCTTGGCATTATATGCCAAGTCCAGTGGCATGATATTACTTACTAAGTAATTGACTATGTTAGCGTGCCATGGAATGGCATTGACTACAAGTAAACACTCGTCGGGGAATTCATCTCTTATGGCAGCGGTCTTAACATTTCCAAGGTGATTCTCTAGGCGTGATAGGGGTCAGCTACTAATTTTTCACTACCCTTCTTGTCTCGGATCTCGAGATCAAATTCTTGTAGTAGAAGTGTCCATCGAATCAATCTAGGCTTGGCATCCGTCTTTGCCAATAGGTATTTTAGTGTCGAATGATCTTTATACACCACAACTTTGTTACCAACTAAATAAGATCTGAACTTGTCAAATGAAAAAACAACCGCGAGAAATTCTTTCTTGGTAGTGGTGTAATTCAGTTGTGTTTCATTCAATGTTTGACTGGCATAGTAAATGGTATGAAAAACTTTGCCATGTCGTTGTCCTAACACTGCTCCGACGGCATAGTCATTAGCATCGCACATAAGCTCAAATGGCTCATTATAGTCTGGTGCCACGACTATAAGGGCATTAATCAACTTCTCCTTAAGTTTCTAAAACACTCTTAAACAAGAATCATCAAATGCAAGAGTGATATTTTGTTCTAAAAGCAAGCTTAAAGGTTTAAAAAGTTTAGAAAAATATTTAATGAAACGGCGGTAGAAACCTGCATGTCCCAAAAAACTTCATATAGCTTTTACGCATGTAGGGGTGCCAATTGCTTGATTACCTCTACTTTGCTTTGTCAATCTCTAATCCTCTCTTGGTTACCTTATGCCTGATAACAATGCCCTCCTTCACCATAAAGTGGATTTTTTTCCCAATTTTCAATGTATTTCCTCAAAACTTGCTCCAAAATCTAAAGATATTCCTTAAATGTTCTGCCAAATACTAAGAAATTGTCCATGAACACTTCCAAGTTATGTTCAATCATGTCAAAAAAATAGACATCATACAATGTTGAAATGTTGTCAGGGCATTACACAACTATAATGGCATTCTTCTAAAGGCAAATTTCCCATATGGACACGTGAACATGGTTTTCTCTTGATCTTCTAGAGCTATGGCAATCTGATTATATCCTTAATAACCGTCTTGGAAACAATAGAATGCCTTACCTACCATTCGGTCCAACATTTGATCAATGAAGGGCAATGGAAAGTGATCTTTCTTGGTGGCATTGCTCAGCTTCCTATAATCCATGCACACTCCCCATCCAGTAACAATCCTGGAAGGAATTAACTCATTGTTGCTATTTTAAACCACATTCATGCCACCTTTCTTTGGCACACATTACACCGGGCTGACCAATGAGCTATCGGAAATAAGATAGATTATCCTGGCATCCAGCCGCTTGATAATTTCTTTTTTTACAACCTCTTTCATGCTCAGGTTCAATCTTCTCTGGCCCTCGATTTTTTTGTCATGATATTCTTCCAGAATTATTTTGTGATACAAATGGTTGGGCTTATTCCTCGAATATCAGCCAAGGTCCATCCCAATGCTTGCTTATAATTACTTAAAATTTCCAGCAATCTTTCCTCTTGATCATTAGTTAGATCAGCAGGAATGATCAATGGCAAGGTTGAGTGTTTACTTAAGTATGCATACTTGAGGTGATCTAGCAACGATTTCAGTTCTAATTTGGGTGGCTCCTCAAATGGATGGTTTAGATGCCATGATCTCTCTGCCAACCAACTCAAGAGGCTCTAGCTGTCCAAAATAACTTACATATTCTAAATTTGTTCCTTTAGTGTCCTCACTTGTCTCTTCTTCATCAACTTGGCCGTTGGCATCATCATATGAGTCTTGGCACATTTGTGCCACGTCCATATTAAAAATGGACTCCATCATTTGTGCCACGTCCATATTAAAAATAGACTCCATCATTTCTTCAGTATGGTATTCCTCAGATTCATGTACGCAATTAAGAGCTTGAAACTCATTAAATGTAACATGTTGATCATTCACGTGTATAGTTAATTCACCTTTATGAACATCAATAAAAGCTCTACTTGTGGCAAGGAATGGTCTGCCCAATATAATTGGGCCATTAACATCTGCCTCATAATCTAAAATGATAAAATCAACTAGGAATATGAATTTGTCTACCTTTACCAGCACATCCTCAATCTTACCCTTAGGATGTGCAAAATATCGGTCTACCAACTGAAGTGTTACCGTGGTAGGCATTGCTTTGATGCTAAGCTTTCTGAAACCATATATTGGCATCAAATTGATGCTGGCTCCCAAGTCACATAGTGCCTTACTCATGAATTTGTTGCCAATGGTACATGGAAGAGTAAAGCTTCCCAGATCTTTCAACTTTGGTGACAACCGATTGAGTATCATCGCATTGCATCCCTCAATGAGAGCTACAGTCTCAAAATCACTCAGATCCTCTTTTGGACAAGATATCCTTCATGAATTGAACATAATTGGGCATTAGCATGAGAGCTTCCACCAATGGTAGATTGATCTACAATTGTTTAATGACTTCCAAGAAGCGCATAAATTGTTGATCCTGCGTGTGCTTTTGTAGTCTTTATGGAAATGGTGGAGGTGGATAAGTATATGCTGGCTCCGTCGACTTTGCCAAGGTTTTGCTAGAATCCGACTGAGGTTTGGCATCAAACTACAGTCTGGCATCGCTTATGTTAGCTTCTTTCTTCTCTGCTTCTTTTGGCTCATCTACTGGTTCTTTCTTATCCTCTTGGAAACTATTTGGCTGCTTGACAGGTGTCTCAGCCTCACATTGTTTTCCACTCCGAAGAGTTACAAATTTGCATTGTTCATTGCGGATTTTCCTGGCATCCTCTATATCACATGGCAAAGCTCCTTGGGGTCTTTTGTTGAGTACATTGGCAATCTGTCCAATCTGTACCTCATAGTTTCGCATAGATGTTGCCAAACTCTGGATAGTTGCATCATTCCTCTCCATATAATCTATCAAAGTCCCATAGTTGTTCTTTTACCATGCATAAAAATTGTTTTGCGCCTGCACACATTTTGATTGAAACCTTACTGTGCATTGTTCTGACGCTAGGCATTGTTCTGCGGTTGGCAATTATTCTGGTTGCCTCCTTGATTTCCCCAAGCTAAATTTGGGTGTTGTCTCCATCCTGCATTTTAAGTATTATAATTTTGATTATAATTACAATTAAAATTGCCAACAAAATTTACCAACTCAGGGTTGGTAGGGAAATCTTCCATGTGATGATCCTCTCCACATATTGTACACAATGGGTCTAATGCCTTAACCTCTTGGGCCTCATTACTCTTTTACAAAGTTCTCACCATGCTAGTAAGATTGGAAATCTTAGAGTGGATGGATGTAAGTTAATCTATCTGTAATTTCCCACCAATTTTAGTTTTGGTCCCAAGTCTGGCAGTAGGATATTCAAAATCATTAATTTAAATCCTCTCAAGGATACCAACTGCCTCTGTATGGTTTTTGTTAAGCAGTGAACCATTTGCCGAAGCACCAACAACCGTTCTGGCTTGTGCATTGAGTCCATTGTAGGTCTCTATTTGGGTCTATTTTGGGAATCCATGCATGGGACACCTCTTCAATAGGTCCTTAAATCTCTCCCAGACATCATATAAGGTCTTATCATTAGCCTGTATAAACGTGATGATCTCACTCCTCAGCTTCGTAGTGAGTTTAGGTGGCTGGAATCGTAGCAAATTTTTTTGGCATAGATCTCCCTATGAGGTGACAGAACCAAGTGGCAAAGAACTTAGCCACGTTTTTGCTCTATCTCTCGGGGATAATGTAAATAATTTCAGCTTTATTGTATCTTCTGATACTCCAGGCTGCTAAAATAGCTGGCAAACCTCCATGAATTGCTTCAAATGTTACCTCAGATCTCCAGTAGGTGCTCCATCAAATTGTCCTACATTTAAAAGCATTTGTATCATTACCGGTTTGAGTTTAAAATTTGGTGTATTTACCTCGGGACCAATCAGTCCTGGCATCAAATTGTCAATGTTTGGTGCCGAGTGCTCTCTAATAGGTCTCTCTTCATCCATATTAACGGTTGGGGAAATAGGAGCTGGTGGTATCCCATTGTTATTTGGTGGATTCTCCTTATTGTTTAAGACACCATTTCCTTGTTGAGACATCTCTCAAACCTTTTTCTTTAACCTTCGCAAGGTTCTTTTGATTTTTGGATCGTTTGGCCAATCTTCTACCACAGGGTAGTTTTTGGTCATACACCGGTCAAAACAAAGAAATAAAATAAAATAAAGAAAAAAGTAAAAGGAAAACAAGTAAAGATTAAAACAATAAATTCTGTCACAATACCTGGCAACGGCGCCAAATACTTGTCGACTATGCTAACGCTTGGCAAAAAAGTAGAAAATGTAATAGAAATATGTATGAATAATTCCAAGTACAAGTCTTTTGCGTGCAAGTATATATGGTCAGCAAGTAATACATCAGCAAGCCGAGTATCGAATCCAAAGGGATTGACTAGGAATTTGACTACTTTGATTGTTACTTGTCAAAGGAAAAATGTTGGAATGATTTGAAGTTTGTTTAAGGAGTAACTTAAAGAAATGCAATGAAAGTAAAACAACATTGACAAGAAGAGGTTTCAAATGAGTGATGAGCATTGGCAAGGGATGCCTGGTTTTCACGCTATTCATGCAAGCCTTTAATAACGTCATGCCTTGGAATTGTTGTCGAGCAGATTCAAGGATGGCATTACCTCTTTCAATGGCAATGCCCAAAATTAACCATGTTAAACCCCCTATATTTCTATAGTGAATTTTTTATTAATTAATTTAATTAAGTTCCAATCTATATTCCTAAGGGGTGTACTCACTTCAGAAGTAAGCTCATCTACTTGAACATCTTCTTTCGAAGCTTCTCTCCTTAGTATCTGGCAACTAACCGTTACCCCTCAAGTCTATTAAGATATTAAGGTGTAGTAAGCAAACAATGTCAGTGGTCACATGGCAAAGAATTTAGAAAACTGAAGTACATGCCAAATAGAAAAAATAATGCCAAGGCATTTGTATTATTAAAATCCAAACATAAAACCAGCGTTAAACGCAAACATCTCCTAACCAAATATAAAAGTTTAGTTCATGGTTAGGGGTTCATCCACAAAATATCATTGTTTCTCCACATCATCATTTAAACAAATAAAAACTAAGAGAATGGGCAAGAATGAGGTATGTCGATACAACCCTTCAATAGCTCCAAGCTCTTGGTCTTTAGCTAGTTGAACCATGTTGCCTCTCAGTTTACCATAGTGCAACATCTTCTCTCCAATCCGTCCCCTCAAATGCTTGCTTGATCTCTTTAAATAGGCTTACGTGGGAACCCTAGGATAAGCTTTCGAGTTTGAAATTTGAATGTGCAAGGGATAAGACACGTGATCCTCTTGTCCAGTTTTGAATCCTAGGGCTGACGTGTACAAGGTACAACAGCTACTTGACTGGGAATTAAACTTCACTTCTATTCCAGCCGAGCTTGGCAATCTTTGGTCCAACTTTGCCAACTCCAACTCATAATTCTCTTCAACATTGCCTACTTCTGCTCCTGCACTTGTACTGTCAAACCTTTCTAGCTTTGACAAGCCTGTAATAATGCTAACAAAGCAACCCTTATCACTGGCAAAGCACAAAAATTTCCCTATTTCCCTGACTCCTTATGCAAATGCATGAATTTAACAATTAAATGCAACTAAATGTACTTAAAGGGCTAGCAAAGGCTTTGTAAAATAAGCATAAAATAGTACTTTTTGAGGAGTTAACAATAATTTTGAAACCATTTAAATCAAAAAGCACATTGAAACCTTTATCACAAAATTGGCTTATGCTCAAAAGATTATGTTTTAGGTCATTGACATATAAAACATTATCAATATGGATAGAAGAGAGATTATCAATGGAACCAATTCCTTCAATGCGTCCTTTGGAGTTGTTACCGAAAGTCACTACTTCTCCACTCTTTGGTTTTAGCTCCAAGAACCGACTCTTGTCACCAGTCATGTGTCTCGAGCATCCACTATCAATGTACCATGAATTTGCACATAAAGTTTTAGCCTTGTAGCAATGCTCCCCTACAAATAAAAATTAAGTCTTGATTTTTGGTACCCAAATTATTTTGGGTCCATGGGTATTAGCTCTCAAAATCTTGGTTCCCTTAGGAATCCAAGAGGCAATGGCACTAATGTCATTAGAAGTGACAAGTTCCTTAGGAACCCAAACACTCCTAATCTTCTTACCTCTAGAGGGGCTTAGGAAGCCTCTTTGTTTATAGCCACCAAAGTTTCTCTTTACATATTTGGGTTTTGAAGAACTTCCTTTTTCAAAACTAGATTTCCCAACTTTGTTTAGAGAAGCTTTGAGATCACCAAATTCCCTTTGGTGATCATCATGAACTTTACAAAGAAGATTGTTCAAATCTTGATTTTTCTTTTCAAAATCATTTTGCTTTTGTTGTAAATCAAAAACCTTCTTCTCAAATTCCGAGTTGGTTTTAGATAGGGAATCATTTTGGTTTTTCAAATTGAAAATAGTTTTCTTGTTTTCAAAATTGATTCTTTTTATTTCTCTACCAACTCATCATGCACCTCTTGTAACTTATCATAAGCTTCTTGAAGCTCATCAAAAGTAAAATCAAAGTTAGATGAGTTAGAGGTTACCTTAGGATCCTCTTCAAGTGCCATGAGACAAAGATTGGCTACTTCTTGCTCCTCGTCATCGGATGATTCCTCATCACTCCAAGTAGAAACATGAGCCTTGAGCTTCTTCTTTTCGAGTTGCGGACAATCGGTCATGATGTGCCTTGGCTTCTTACACTCATAGCAAATTGTTTTATCATTTTCTTCTTCTTTTTTCTTGTTCTTGAAATCCCTTCTTCTATGGAACTTTCTTATCCGGTTGGATTTCATGAACCGAGTGAACCTTTTGGTTAGCATGGCTTATTTTTCCTCTTCTTCTTTACTCGAATCGCTCTTCTCTTGTGAAGCCTTGAAAGCAATTCCCACTTTCTTCTTTTCCACCTCTTTCTTTTCCATCATCTTCTCTCTTCTTTTCTTTTTCCCTTCCTTTCTTCATAATCTCATGAGTAAGGAGAGAATCGATGAGTGCATAGAGCTTCAAGGTCTTGAGATCCTTGGCTTTAATGATTGCAATTCTCTTTTCATCATATGATTCGAGAAGAGAATAGATAAGCTTTCAGACTAGCTTATCTTCCAGGATGACTTCTCCAAATCTTTTAAGTCCGTAGACTATGAAGGAGAAGCGATCGAACATCTTGATGATGCTCTCATTCAGTTCCATCTTAAAATTTTTATAGCTCAAGTTGAGGAGTCCAATCTTGGTCTCATTTACATCATTTATGCCTTCATAGGTGGTCTTGAGCTTGTCTAATATCTCTTTTTCACTTGTTCAAGAAGACATCTTGGAGTACTCATCCAGTTCAAGCGCACAAAAGAGCATGTTCATAGCTTTATCGTTGACTTGTAATCTCTTCTGATCTTCATCGGTCATCTCTAGCTTGGACTTGGGAATTAACCAATCACCTTCTCTCTTCATCGGTATGGATAGTCCATCTTCCATTATATCCCATAGGAGGTAGTCGTTGGATTTGATAAAGAGCCTCAGGCAATTCTTCCAATAAGGATAGTTATCCTCGTTGAAATAAGGCGGTTTGGTGATAGATTGAGACTTGTAGAGGTTGTTGTTGGAAGTGGAGGCCATAGCTTGACTTCTAGTTGATTGAATCACCTTTAGATCGTCTCAAGAGGATGTTAATCCTTCAAATGAGCTAGGCTCCAATACCAATTGTTAGGATGATCAATCAAATGTAGAAATGGCCAAGAGGGGTGAATTGGCAAATAAAAAAGTTTGGAAGCAAATTGGAAAATGAAAAGAATTGGGACACAAGAGTTATAGTGGTTCAACCTTCTAACAAGGTTTACATCCACTACCTTAGCTTCCTACTAAGGATTTTTCAACTTTCACTATTGATTTTGTTCCCCCTTTCTAGCCTAGGGAGGCAACCTTGTACACAATCAAAGCTTTCTACCCAAAGCTTTGATCAAACTCTCACTTTTACAAGAAAAGGAAAAGCAAATTGAAAATCCTCTCAAAGGTAGTTTGTTTGCCCAATTACAAGTTCACTCAACCCAATACTTGAAAAGAAATGATTACAAATAAGAACACTCAAGTGGGTTACAAAGATATGACTCAAATAGGCTCAAAGATGGTTGAATTTGTGCTTGAATGCTTTAAGACTTGTTCACTTGTTCAATAGATGTTGTTGTATTGTTACCTCTCCAAAATTATTGTTTTTAATGCCAATCTCACAATGTTTTTGCTTGTTTTTTGGTACATTTAGTTGTATTAAGGAGTTTAGCATTCTATCTATGCCAGTGTGAAGGGTTGTTTTGTGGCTAGTTTGCAGGGTTGGTATAGGATTTGGCATAGGAATGCAGCGTAGTAAAGAAAGCCAGAGAGAATGTCGAGTGTTGTTGGCACAAAAGGACCAGACAGTCCCAAGCATCGGTTGGCAGAGAGGTGAACTTGATGCCATGCCAAGAGGTTGTTAAACCCCAAAAAAAATAAGATGAGATCAAGCTCCTAAAAGATCACAATTGGATCAACCTACGAGAAAGGTGGTGCCAAGTTATGTTGGCTATGTCATGCCAAGCTTGATTGCCATGACAATGTTGACAATATGACATTAACCCTAGCCTGATAAGCTATCATACAATTCGGATAAGATCTCATCTCTTATCCCTTCTGCATTTAAAATTCAAATGATAAGCTTACCCTAGCCTTCTTTACATGCCTATTTAAAGAACCGGTGGAGGAGAGAAAAGAGACGAATCGTGGAGAGTTAGAGTGATCAGATTGAGGAGTTGGAGTGCTTGATGAGTGATGGTCAGCTACATTGAGGAAGGTGGTTCAATCACTTGGCTGAGAGCCTGGATCTTAAGGGCTGCATCGAGAGACCCCTCTCACCCATTCTATTGTTTTAAGTGTTTTCGATTTTATTTTAATGATGATATGTTCGGAAATAATTATGGTTTTGTTGGTTAAATCTCTCACCATGAACTAATTTCATAGTTGGTGGGGTATGTTTGGTTTAAACGTTATTTTTATGCTCTAGTTTCTTTAATAATAACTATGTTTTGGCAATACTTTGTCTATTCAGCATACTTTGATTTTTCCTAAATACTTTGCCAAGCGAAACTGGCACTATTGGTCTATTGCTCCTCAATATCTTAACAGACTTGGGGTGGCGACGATTGAGTTGTTGAATACTAAGGAGAGAAGCTTCGAGAGAAGTCGTTCAGGTAGATGAACTTACTTCAGGAGTGATATCTACCCCTTATGAGTATAGCTTGGTTCTTAATCAAATCGGTTTAATTAAAAGCATGCACTATAGAGATATAAGGGTTTTATATGATCGAGAGAGGATTTGCTAATTTTGAATCCGTTTGACAAACAATGCTAAGACAAGTTGACATTAAAGGCTGGCACGACATGAAAAGCGTAGAAACCAGGCATTCCCTGCCAACGCTAATCACTCATTAAAAGACCTTCCTTGCCAACGTTTTTACTTCACTTTTTTTCTTTTTAAGTATTCTCAAAACAAACTTTCAAAACAAATATCTTTTCTTCCAAGGTAAGTAATAATCAAATAACTGAATTCCAAGACAATCTCTGTGGGATCGGTACTCAACTTAACTGTTGTATTACTTGCAGACCGTGTATACTTGCACGCAAAAGACTATTGGCGCTGATTTACTAATACATACATTTTGCTCCTTTTGTCAGCATTCATAACACACTTCTTCTAGAGAGTCTACAAGTTTTTGGCGCAATTGCTGGGGATTGCAGCGGAGTTGATTGTTTTTAACTTTTTACTTGTCTTTCTTTTTATTTTACTTTTTTGCGTCGGTGTATGACTAGATGCCACCCTGTGGTGGACAAGTGGTCATACGATCCGGAAATTGAGAGAACCTTGAGGAGGTTAAAGAGAAGATTCTGAGAGATGAATAATCAAGGTAATCGAGGGAATGGTGTGGCCAACAATGAAGGCAATCCACATAACAATGAGATGCCACCACAACATGTTGTCCCAATTGTCGATGAAGAGAGACCTATTAGAGAATATTTGGCACCTAACATTGACAACTTGATGCTAGGATTTGTTGGCACAGAGGTAAATGCTGTCAATTTTGAACTTAAGCTGGTAATGATTCAAACTCTTTTGAATATAGGTCAATTTGATGGAGCACTTATTGGAGATCCTAGGCAACATTTGAAGCAGTTCATGGAGATTTGCCAATTATTCCAACAAACTGGAGTATATGAAGATACTGTGAAACTAAGGCTATTCACGTTTTCCTTGCGAGATAGAGCCAAGGGTTGGCTTAATTCTTTGCCACTATGATCAATTAGTTCATAGGTAGATATTTGCTAGAAGTTTTTGATACGATTTCAGCCGCCAACACTCACTGCCAAGCTGAGGGTGAGATCATTACATTCAGGTAGGCTGATGATGAAACATTATATGATGCCTGTGAGAGATTTAAAGATCTGTTGAGAAGGTGTCCTTGCACGGATTCCCGAATTGAACCCAAATTCAAACCTTCTACAACAGATTGAATGCACAAACAAGGATTGTTGTTGATGCTTCAGTAGCCGGTTCATTGCTAGACAAGAAGTATTTAGAGGTCGTTGATATTCTTGAAAGAATTTCAATTAATGATTTCGAATATCTTGTTTGCAGACTTGGGACCGAAACCAAAGCCAATAGGAAATTAAAGGTTGATGAACTAACATACATTCATGCCTAGATTTCCAACCTCACCACCATGGTGAGATCGTTGCAAAAGAGCAATGAGTCCCAAGAAGTTAAAGCATTAGACCCCTTCTATACAATCTATGGAGAGAATTATCATGTGGAAGAATGTCCTGCCAATCCTGAATCGGTAATTTTGTTGGCAATGATAATCGTTACTATAATCCCAACTCCAAAAATTATAATGCAGGTTGGAGACAGCACCCTAACTTAACTTAGGGAAATCAAGGAGGTTAACTAGTACAATGCACAAGGCCAAAATGCCCAGAGGAATAATGTCATGCCAACATTCTACAATAATACCATGCCATAGAAAGCTCAAAACAATTTCCAGCAAGGGCAAAGATTCAACCAAGGATGCACTCTTACTGATTACATGGAGAGGAATGATGCCATAGTTCAAAGTTTGGCAGCACCAATGAGAAACCTAAAATTTCAAATTGGGCAGATTGCCAATGCACTTAGCAATCGACCCCAATGAGCATTGCCAAGTGACACGGATGATGCTCAATACAAAGACAATGAGCAATGCAAAGCTATAACTCTTTAGAGTGGTAAGCAGTGTGAAGCAGAGAGTCCTAGGGAAAAAGAGAATAAGGAAATTAAAATAGATGATGCCAGCAGTAACGCCAGTACCAGTGCCAAAACCGAAGCCAATACTGATGCCAGCACCAATGCCAAAACGGATGCCATCGTCAATGCCAAACATATCGAGGCTAAACAGCATATTGATGCCAAACAGATTGATGTCAGCACTGCCTTGGCAAAGCCAGCAGTGCCAGCATATGTGTATCTGCCACCGCCATTTCCAGCAAGACTTCAAAAGCACAAGTAGGACCAGCAATTCAAGCGCTTCTTGGAAGTTCTTAAGCAGTTGCAAATCAACGTTCCATTAGTAGAAGCCCTTGAGCAAATGACCAACTACGTGAAATTCATGAAGGATATTTTGCCAAAAAGATGAAGTAGGGAGATTTTGAATCTGTTGCTCTAACCGAGGAATACAGTGCCATGATCTGAAACCGATTGCCACTGAAGCTAAAAGATCCAGGGAGTTTTACTATTCCCTACACCATTGGCAACAAATTCATTGGCAAGGTGTTGTGTGACCTAGGAGCCAATATCAACTTGATGCCAATGTCAGTTTTCCAAAAACTTGGCATAGAAGCAAGACCTACCACGGTAACACTTCAGCTGGCAGACAAATCATATGCACATCCCAAATGTGAGATTGAGGATGTGTTGTTAAAGGTAGAAAAGTTTATTTTTCCAGCTAATTTTATCATTTTGGATTATGAGGCTGATGTCAATATACCGATTATTTTTTGTAGGTCATTCCTTACCATGGGTAGGGCTCTTATTGATGTTCATAAAGGGGAATTAACAATGCGTATGAATGACCAGCAAGTTACATTTAATGTGTTTCAAGCTTTGAAATATGTAGATTAACCTGATGAATGTCAAGCTAAGGAGATGATGGAGTCCATTTATACTTTGGACATGGCACAGTTATGCCAGGATACAGAATTTGATGCCAGCATGCTTGATGGCATAGCTGAACTGTTTGAAGAACCTAAGGAAACATCCTTAAAGGCTGAAGATGTAAGTTATTTTGAGCTTCTACAATTGGCCGGTAGAGAGATAAAAGAACCTAAACCATCAATTGAGAACCACTAGAGTTGGAGCTAAAGCCACTGCCAAATCACTTGAAGTATGATTTTCTAGGTAAACACTCAACTATGCCGGTGATCATTGCCACTGATCTCACTAATGATCATGAGAAGAGATTGCTGGCAATATTAAGAAATTATAAGCAAGCGTTGGGTTAGACCTTAGCAGATATCTGAGGTATTAGCCCAACCATTTTCATACACAAAATCATTTTGGAGGAGTACCATGGCAGGACCATTAAAGGCCAAAGAAGGCTAAACTCGAGCATGAAAGAGGTAGTAAAGAAAGAGATCATAAAATGGCTTGATGTCGTGATCATTTATCCCATTTTTGATAGCTCATGGGTTAGCCCCATGCAATGCATGCAAAAAAAAGGGTGGCATGATCGTGGTACAAAACAGTAAATAAGAATTAATTCCCTCCAGAATGATCACAGGATGGAGAGTATGCATGGATTATAGGAGGCTGAACAGTGCACAAGAAAAGACCACTTCCTATTGCCTTTCATCGACCAAATGTTAGACAGGTTGGCAGGTAAAGCTTTCTATTATTTTTTGGATGGTTATTCAGGTTATAATCAGATTGCCACCGCACTTGATGATCAAGAGAAGACTACGTTCACGTGTCCCTATGGGACGTTTGCTTTTAGAAGGATGTCATTCGACCTTTGTAATGCACCGGCAATGTTCCAACGTTGCATGATGTCCATTTTTTTGATATGATAGAATGCAATATGGAAGTATTCATGGATGATTTCTCAGTGTTTGGCAAAATATTTGAGGAATGCATTCATAGTTTGGAGCAAGTCTTAAAGAGATGCATTGAGATGAACCCAGTGCTGAATTGGGAAAAATGCCACTTCATGGTAAAGGAAGGCATTATTCTCAGGAACAAGGTAACCGAGAGAGTATTAGAAGTCGACCGAGCAAAAGTGGAGGTAATCAAGCAATTTCCACCTCCAAAAAGTGTAAAAGATCATTCGACACTGAAGTATCTCTTGGAAAAGAAGGATGTCAAGCCCAGGCTAATCCGATGGACACTCCTAGTTCAAGAATTTGACCTAGAAATTAGAGACAAGAAGGGCAGTGAAAACTTAGTAGCTGACCACCTCTCACGTTTAGAGCATCATCTTGAAGATGGTAAACTCAAATCGAGATGGACGGGTCCTTATGAAGTTGTAAAACCCTATGCCATGGAGCTGTGGACATTAAGAACTTAAAGACGAGAAATTTTCAAGGTGAATGGCCAACATCTAAAGCATTACATGGAAGGTGATCAGAACAATGTTGTAACCCCCTAAACCCGACCTAGAAGAAAAGACCGAATTTAGGAAGTTACGATTGAAAACTTAACCCTCAAGAAAACCAATTTTAAAAAATATATATACTTTAATTTAAAATAAAATAATAGAAATTTAATAAATATCTTATGATAAATAAAATACATAAATATCATAATAAATATTTGAATGTTTGCATAAAATCTCTAAAATAAAGTCATAGTAAAAGAATACTTAAATAATCCGAAAAACATAAATAGTCTCTCCAGTATGAAGTTACATAATATCTCAAAATAATAAATAATAATCTGAATAACTAAAAATAGTTTCGTACTGAATAATAAAATAACCAAATAAAAGTGAGATCCTCCAAGTACCACATCGCTTAAAGTCCAAAGATATATGTATGAGAAATTATGAGAGAGTAAGCTAAAGAGCTTAGTGTCTCTAAAGTGCAAGAAAACCATAGTCGTAAAAACATAGTAATATTTTCTTAAATTTCTTTAAAACATAAAGCAAATGGTACAATATTACAAGCGTAATGTAATGCACCCAACTACATCTGCCAAACATGAGGAAGGTTCCCATAACCTCCTCCCTACGTCCGTCATCCGAAGTGGAATTCAACCCGAATGGTGAAACCACTGAACTTCCCCGTACAAATCCCAACCCATGCTTATACTATATGATGATTAAAAATCAAATTTCATAAACAAAGTTCCATAAATCCGATATTCTATAAACATAATTCATAAATCATAGTCCATAAATCCATATATCATAGTACCGTAAATCCGATGTTTCATAAATCAAATATTCCATAAATCATAATTAAAATTCATTCTGAAATCGTATGCACGTGATGTCAACCATACAAGACATAATACATATAGATAATCACATAAGGGGTAAAACACCAACACGTAAAAAATAACATATAATTTATTTATAGCACCGGAAGGGAACACACCTTAACCAAGCAAACTCAACCTATTGTATGACATGTCTCTCAGGATCAGAAGTACGGGGTCCAACTGTATTGGTACCTATGAGAATAATTCTATATTAAAAACTATTACTATGCCACCTAAGTCTAAAACACTAATCTGAATATTTAAAGACTTATCTGATTTGAAAAGTTGATCACCAGGCCATTTAGAGGAGTAGTTGGATCTATCAGTACAATCTCCGAATTTAACTTAACATCAAAGTCAAAAGTCTGATCAAAATCTACAATTTAACCGCTGGACAATGGTTCGAGCTAAACAGTTGGGGCAAAGCTAGTGAGATGGATCAAACACAAGTCGAATTTGATTTAAGTTCGATTCAAAAGATGGTCCAAAAGACTGGGAGTGAGGATGATTCTTCGTAATTTATACAAACGTATAGAAATGGCTTAAGCCACAATTAGGTGCATATATATGCCATAATAACAATGTAACTTAAAGAATATATACATATAAAAAGAAGAATGATTTGCATATTAAACCTCTCTCTATATATATTGGAATCTATGAAAACAATATGAATATATATATATACATATAACGTTAGCATATATATATATATATATATATATATATATATATATATAGTAATTATCTATATCTATAATATAAATAATATAATAATAAGAATGGTGAATAGCTTTCAAAACCAGAAACAAAAGCTTGGGCGGTGGCTGTGTGTTGGTGGCCTGAACGTGATATTCAATGTAGTTGAAGAGGGTGAGAATAGCCGGTTCACAAGGGTTTGGGAGTGAAGAAGGGCAGCGGCGACAAGCAAAACTAGGTTTAGGAGGCAAGCATAAAACATACGGCTAGGGATTTTGCAAATATATATGTTCATATAATGAACATGGCCGATGATAAGTATGTGTAAATATTTATCTAAATGGCAAAATTCCAAACTTAATCCTTTTTTCCACTATGTTCACAAACTCATCCCCAAATTATCTAGAATTTTGATTTGGTCTTATAATTTGTATAAATAACATAATGGTCGTTGTTTTTAGAAACTTTTAAAATATCAAAAACCAAAGTTTTAGAAAATTACAAAGTTCACCCAAAACTTTCAAAATTTACAAATCAAACCCAACTTCCAAATTATCTATTTTTAACAAATCATTCTAAATTTTTTCCCCAAAATCTAGGGTTTACAATTTCGCGTAATTTTTGGGGTGTTACAAATGCCAAAGAGGTGATCCTCTTGGCAAAGGTAACGTGAAACCATCATCAGGTTTGAATTTTTGAAAATATTAGGATAGTTGTTTTTATTTGTTTTAGGGTTTAGGATTTTTAATTGTTTTTCTTTATGCTAATTTTTATTTTTATTCATTTGCTGCGTTGAACAGTTTCCTTTAAGTGTGTAGAGTTACTACCATGAACAATGTCAGAATTTCTGCCAGGAAATTTGCCAAAACTATTGCCAGGATCATTGCCTAGTGCAATGCCAAGCACATTGCCATGCACAATGCCAATACAGCTTGGCATGCAGCGGATTGAATGTTGGAAAGAAATGATGAAACCCTAGCTTGACCGGATGAGAGAACATATTCTTGAACCTTAAACCCTAGCCGCTCAACACTAGGTTAAAAATTTAAACTTAACCTAATCACCCTACCACTTCAAATTCTTACCCAATCCTATCACTTTAACCTTATCACTTTAACTCTCGTTCAATCAAAACTTTTTAAACTTCCATCATTATCCCCATTTATTCGACTATCATCATTAAACCCTCTTAAACATTCAAAGTTTTCACTTTCTTTACCCTAGCTGAATATCAAGAATCATATCTCTCTCTCTTCTTTTTTTCGAGCAAGATTCAAGAACACAATTATCTTTTCTTCTTCCTTCATTTAAACCGACTCAATCTCTCGTCAATGGCTTCCTCATCTACCCCATTCAACCAGTTTTTCAATGAAGAAATCTGAAAGTGATTTGAAGCAAGATTTGCTTCAAGATCTTTTTGTTATGAGAAGCATTTTGATTTCAAGACGACACCACCATTGGATTTCCTGTCGAGTTTATGGCCATAGTCGACATGCACAAGTGGAGTTCCTTTTTCCATCAACAAGGGGAGATTTACGCCATATTAGTTCAAGAATTTTATGCCCATCTTGTGACAAAGGATTCGCCATTCTTGATAATTAGAGGTAAATGTGTATGTTTCGATGAAGGGTATATTAACTCTATGTTTGTGTTGAATGATACAAGGGATGAATATTATGACTATGTTGAGTCCATGAATGCTGCCAAACGCAAGAAAATGCTGGCAGACTTGTGTGAATCTGGCATTGTTTGGACAATTTCATCAATAGGCCACCGAACTGTGAAAAGGTTGGCATTGAAGCCACATATGAGAGGATGGAATCACTTTATCAAGGTAAATCTGATGTCCACATCTCATAACGAGACTATATCAGAAGAAATATTGATTTTATTGCACTCCATCGTTAAAGGGAACAAAATCAACATTAGCAAGATCATTATCGAGGAAACCTATAAATATGCAGCAAGAGGTAAAGGCAGTTTGTTTTTCCCTTTGCTTTTTTCTAGCATTTGCATGCGCCATAATGTGCATAGGCTTGATGACGAAAGAGACCAGATAATCAAGGGAACGACAATCAGTGCTGCCATATGGAAAACCTCACTGCTACCGAGCCAAAGGACAAGGGCAAAGGGAAAGCTAAATCTGCCACGCCAAAGGTGAAGGTGCCAAGGGTAGAGAAAAGCACTGTGCCAAAGACCATTCTAGCAAGTTCGGTGGCAGTGTTGTCCCAGATTTATCACCGCCAGGAGATCATACTCCAAAAGCTAGAGACAGCTGAGGAACTCAGTATTAAGATGAGTCACTACACAAAGGAAAAAGATGTTATGAAGTTTTAGAAAAAGTATCCCCTAATTTTTTACCAGCATTCCCTATTTTCCCTGTCGAGCCTACGGTTAGTGGCAGTCTAATTATACCAACCAGTCAAGCATTCGATGCCACAGTTCCCCTATCTCTATTCCAAGTTGATTCTACCAATATAGATTCCTCATCTGAACTAGAGGAAACCACAGTCAAAACATAAGCTGAACCTGCCAAGCCAAAGGTGGATGTTGGAACCTCCACTGCCGCTTCAAAACCAAGCATGAAAGAAAGGAAACGAATGGCCCTTGATCGTGGGACATTTGTGAAAAGAAAGACCCGAGTCACACGAGAAGAAGTCTCCGATGGGGAGTCCTGTTCTTCTTAAACTCCTTTGCATTCTATTACATTGCATTCGCATGATCATGCATTTTATTTTTTCTATTTTAATTTTGTATATATGTATTGTTTCATGCATTGAGGATAATGCACATCTTAGGTTTGAGGGTGTGCGTTTCCTCACATTTATGCCATGTGTTTCATGTTTAATTTATATTGCCATGCCATTTTAGGTCATTTAGAATAGATGCATGTTGAACTACTAAAAAACAAAGAAAATTTGCCTCTGATTAATTTTGAAGAATGTTAACATTTGTTAGGCAAGTTTAATTTGATAGATGTCAGCCATATGAGAAAATTTTAATATTTAGTTGTCATGCCATGCTAGCAGAGTAGTATGCTAGGTTAGCTTGGCAATTGATCTCTAGTTTAGGGAATTGAATTTACACTTAACACGTGATATGTATCTAGTTCTCTAGTTTAGGTTAGCTTTGCATTCTATTACATTGCATTCGCATGATCATGCATTTTATTTTTTCTATTTTAATTTTGTATATATGTATTGTTTCATGCATTGAGGATAATGCACATCTTAGGTTTGAGGGGGTGCGTTTCCTCACATTTATGCCATGTGTTTCATGTTTAATTTATATTGCCATGCCATTTTAGTTCATTTAGAATAGATGCATGTTGAACTACTAAAAAACAAAGAAAATTTGCCTCTGATTAATTTTGAAGAATGTTAACATTTGTTAGGCAAGTTTAATTTGATCTAGATGTCTGCCATATGAGAAAATTTTAATCTTTAGTTGTCATGCCATGCTAGCAGAGTAGTATGTTAGGTTAGCTTGGCAATTGATCTCTAGTTTAGGGAATTGAATTTACACTTAACACGTGATATGTATCTAGTTCCCTAGCAAACTTAGACTATTTGTAACTATGCTCAAATTGAAAAAAATGGAAAATAATGCCAAGGTAAAAAGAAACTAATAAGGCAGCAATGTTCTACCAAGGCAATAAAAAATAGAACTCTCCTCTACCTAGGGATAATAAGTTACTTGGAGCTTCGTGGTTTGCTCCCTCCTAGTTCTCAAGTCCAAAACCCTAGGGTATGGGTTGAAGAGAAAGCCTAGTGATATTTGGATTAAGGTGGGGATTTGTGGTATGCTATCTCTTATCACTCACGCTAAACAGTGTCATGAAGCAAGCTTAAAATAATGCCAACAAAACCCTTGACAAGAAAGAAAAAGAAACAAAAAATGATGAAAATAAATATCTGGGTTTAGGTAGTAAAATTGGCTAAGGGAATGAAAGGATATTGAATGCATATTGCCTACAAATCATGCACTCTTCATGAACTTAGACTAGATTTATATTGTTGCACTTGAATTATTACCTACCTAACATTATTGCACTGAGATACTGATGGCAAAAATAGAGCCAAATTCCGCTTGCTAGCACTTGTTGGCATTTCAACCAAAATTCCGTCGAGGTAAGTTTTTCACAATTTTTAATTTTCCTTGTTTGCATCACTTGAGGACAAGCAATTATATAGGTTTAGGGGTGTGTTACCTCTCCAAAATTATTTTTAATCCCAATCTCACAATGCTTTTGCTTGTTTTTAGGTACATTTAGTTGCATTAGGATGTAGAATCATGCATTTGCATAAAGAGTTTAGAATTCTATCTATGCCAGTGTGGAGGGTTATTTTATAGCTATTTTGCAAGGTTGGCATAGTATTTGGCACAGGAATACAACGCGGTAAAGAATGCCAGAGAGAATGCTGAGTGTTGTTGGCACAAAAGGACCAGACAGTGCCAAGCATCAGTTGGCAGAGAGGTGAACTTGATGCCATGCCAAGAGACTGTTGAACCCCAGAAAAATAGGATGAGATCAGGATCCTAAAAGATTACAATTGGATCAACCTCCGAGAAAAGTGGTGCCAAGATATGTTGGCTATGTCATGACAAGCTTGATTGCCAAGACAATGTTAGCAATATGACATCAGCCTTAGCCTGATAAACTATCATATAATTCAGATAAGATCTCATCTCTTATCCCTTTAGCATTTAAAATTCAAATGAAAAGTTTACCCTAGCCTTCCTTACACGCCTATTTGAAGAACCGATAGATGAGAGAAAATAGATGAATCATGGAGAGCTAGATTGATCAGATTGAGGAGTTAGAGTGCTCGACGAGTGACGGTCGGCTACACCGAGGAAGATGGTTCAATCACTTGGCCGAGAGCCTAGATCTTGAGGGTGCATTGAGATACCCATCTCGCTCATTCTCTTATTTTAAGTGTTTTTTATTTTATTTTAATGATGATGTGTTCGAAAACGATTATGGTTTTGTTGGTCAAATCCCTCACCATGAACTAATTTCATAGTTGGTGGGGGATGTTTGGTTTAAACATTATTTTTATCCTCTAGTTTCTTTAATAATAACTATGTTTTGGCAATACTTTGTCTATTCGGCATACTTTGAGTTTTCCTAAATACTTTGCCAAGCGAGAGCTGACACTATTGGCCTATTACTCCTCAATATCTTAATAGACTTGGGGTGGCAACGATTGAGTTGTTGAATACTAAGGAGAGAAGCTTCGAGAGAAGTCGTTCAAGTAGATGAACTTACTTTATGAGTGATATCTACCCCTTAGGAGTATAGATTGGTTCTTAATCAAATCGGTTTATTTAAAAACATGCACTATAGAGATATAGGGGTTTTATATGATCGACTTAAGGCAATGACCATCGAGAGAGACCAGGCCAAGATAGGTTGACATTAAAGGTTGGCACGACATGAAAAGCGTAGAAACCAGGCATTCCCTGCCAACACTCATCACTCATTAAAAGACCTTCCTTGTCAACGTTTTTACTTCACTTTTTTTTCTTTTTAAGTATTCCCAAAACAAACTTTTAAAACAAACATCTTTTTTTCCAAGGCAAGTAACAATCAAACAATCGAATTCTAAGGCAATCTCTGTGGGATCGATACTCAGCTTAACTGTTGTATTACTTGCAGACCGTGTATACTTGCACGCAAAAGACTCTTGGCACTGATTTACTAATACATACATTTTGCCCCTTTTGCTAGCATTCATAACACACTTCTTCTAGGGAGTCTACATGTATCTTTGGAGACTTGTTTATATACCCTCTCATTGATTTCTAACCATTTGGGTAGTTGAGATTATCAATATAGTCGTTGATCTGCTTTCTTCCAGCAATAAATGTTGTTAGGTAGCCAAGCGTATCGGTACGCGAACATATGTCTCGGTACCTGCCATAAGAAGAAAGAGCCATTGTATAGAAGAGTGTACCGATACGTGGGATTGCGTCTCGGTACAAAAAGGCAATTTTACAAAGGCGTATCGATACAACTTAGCCCGTATCAGTATAAGTTTTGCTCACTGGAATCTGAGAAATAAGTACGTGGAAAAAAGTTCCAGTACGGCTAAGGGGGTATCGGTATGTTATAACCACTTTTTAAATTTATGGTTCCAATAAATTGACAAGGGTAACGGTCGAATAATAAATGCAAAAGATTTATAAAATCTAAACACCTCGTATCGGTACGCATAGAGTTGTACCAATGCTCAAAGCCTATTTGGTTCCTAGGTATGAATGGCGTACCGATACGGGTATACGCGTATCAGTACCCAATAGCCATTTTTTATAAAACGTTTTTCTGGTAGCCAAAATTCGTATCAATAGGGTATAAGGTGTAACGATACGCCTGGACCAAATTGGGCTATTTGAGTACAAAAACACTTAGAAAATGTTTGGGGTTTTAGTTTTTTATTTGGAAACAATATGATGTTTGAATCCTTGTCGTTTTGTGAGACTTTCTGAGTACTTTAAAATTTTATCCAATTTTACAAATTGGTCCTTTAAATCCTTGTTATATCAAAATCAAAATATAGGTTTTACAGTTCTGGTTCAGCCTCTCTACTTAAACGTCTACATCTACCTCTATATCTCCTTCCGGATCTGCCTCCAAATGATCTCACACCCAATGATGACTTACTCGGTGCTTCCTAAAATTCTCGATTTTGAAACAAAAGAACATAAGCTCCTCCGACATGGGCTGGTGGTATCCAAACTTCATAAGAACCCGATTGCCGTAAAACATCTCGACAATCACAAAATGTAACAACAACAATACCGAACACCAATTTTTGGCATCTTCATAGGCATCGTTCAGAATCACCTTGTGAATATCATAATCCTTATATGGCATCAATTGAAACTGCAATAATACGTACATAACAAAAAAATTGGACCAAAATAAATTGAAATTTGCAAATATCAAGCATTATCTGCTCTTCGCAATACATGTCAATCTTTATTCTAACTTCTAGGTTTAAATTTACCTACAACGTCTTCTTTTTGAATGTTTGGCTCAATGTGTGCAATACAAATACGAACTTCATGCTTTCTAAATTTTAATCAAATGATTAACATAATCCTAAACCAAACTCACAATGCATGCAAAGGAGTTTGTCAAGCTGTGTGATTTTCTTGGACCACTGAAGGAAGCAAGCTCACACATATTTCGAAAGGTTAAAAGTAACGTTTTTTTGATGTTTTAGATTATGATTAATTTTTTTATACAAAATTTTTTATGTATGAATAATTTTTTAAATCCAAATAGTAAATTGTGTTGTAATTATTTTAATTAAAAATATTTTGAAATTCGATTGATTTGTGATGTTTTAGGCATTTAATTGTGTATAACTATTGGGGAAATGAAGTTATTAAGACTTGAAGATTCTCACATCACAGAGAACTTGAAATTATTGGTAAGAATTTATAGATTTTTTTGCAAATTTTAATTTATTGTTTGTAAATGATAAAGTACTAATTTAATTTTTAATTTTGTGTATGCAGAACGAGGAGGCAAAATTTCAACCTCGCTTGATATGGAGCGATCTGCCAAGCCTATATATAAAAGTATTTCTAGGGACAACAGGTTTTAGGTACGCGCCAAAGATTCGTGACATTGAAATCATGCTGGAGTTGATTAATGGGTTGGTGGAGCGTTGGAGGCCAGAGACGCGTACCTTCCACATGCCGTGTGGGGAGTGCACAATTACCCTTGAAGATGTTGTTATGCATCTTGATGTCCCAATTTTGGGTAGTCCAATCATTGCTCATAATATGTATTTTGCTCAAGATTACTGCGTCAAGTATTTGGGGAAGACACCGATGCATGCTATTGATGGTAAACGTGTGAAGCTGACATGGGTAAAGAGTGGTTTTCAAGTGGATGGAAATTCCACATCAACAAAAATTGAATGCGTTGCTTGAGCCTATATATTGCTCATTCTCGATGGTATGCTAATGCCGGACAAATTGAGTTCCCACGTGTACACGCAGTACCTCACATTCTTGTAGACGTCATATGAAGCAAGAAAATTCAGTTAGGGGTCTTCAACATTAGGTTTTCTCTACCCCGAGTTATTTAAGGCAACCAAATAGTCAGTCGTCAATGAAAGATTCTTAAAAGTCGATATTGGTGGGTGTGTTGTGCTGTTACAGTCATGGGCCTGGTACAAGCTTACATTCTTAGCACCAATTTGCGATGCTCCATCTGAATTCTCACTCGCTTCATGGTAATAATGTTCAGTCACATAATAATTTTAGATGTTATTAATAGTAAAACGTATATTTAAAAAATGGAACTCGTCGTAGCACGGCAAGTTTGAATAAAATATTAATATTATTTTTGAACTCGTCGTGTATATGAATTCATTGTAATAGTGCTAGTCTGAGAAATTTAAAATTTAGGATATTAGTTTGCTAATATTAGGACCTAATGGTCCTATTTTTGTCTTTAAGCCGATTCAAGTTACCAAACTTAATAGATCTATAAAAGTTAAAAATAAGTTAATTAAATTAAAGGTAAACTATATGAAAGATCACAAAACTTTTAGGGAGTTTTTATTTTGACCATCAAACTTTTAAAATTTTTATTGAAGTTACTTAACTTTTATTTCGCTTTCATTTTGGTCTCTCACATTACCTTCTATTACCTCTTATTAGAAAATGTTGATGTCAGAAAAATATTGTAATAATTTTTGTTGAAAATAGTAAATATATAAAGAGTTTAATTGGGTGTTGATCGTTTTTTGTTGAGTTTTTCATTATTTTATAAGGACTTTTTAGATTTAAAAAATTAAAAAATATATATTTAAACTATGAAAAATATAAAATTATTATATAAATCATTAAAAATATCAAAAAATAATTATAAAAACATTTAAAATATAGAAACTATGAAAAAATTAAATTTAAAAAATACAAAAATTATTGACAACTTGAAATAGATTTAAATCTTAACATTAGTCTTGAAAATGTATTTACCTCTCGACTTAATAAAATTAATTTTTGAATTATCCAAAATTAGCATTTTTTTATATTTTAGTTTTCTTTTTGAACAATTACATAATAAGGAAAGGGGTGAAAAATTTGCTCCTAGTGAATATTGAACGTACAACCTAAAAAAATAGAAGAGTGTCAATTGAGAGCTTTTATTCACGTGCTCTAGAAATTGTTGACATATTTTAAGTTCTATTTTAAGTCGTAGAGAATTATTATGATTTTTTAGGTTTTAACTTTTAATACACTAAACGATATTTTACTATTTTAAAATGTGTAAAATTTGATACACGGGCCTTGTAAAATTAATTTTACACAAGCCTGCATATTTATATTATAAAATTTAAATCTTAAGTTCATAACGTTATACCCTAAATTCTAAACAATAACCTTAAATTCTAAATCTTACAACCCTAACCCCTAAAACTAAAAGTTTCGTGTAAACTAAAGTTTACATGGCATGTATATCAAAGTTTTTTCCATTTATAATTTGGTCTTTATACTTTATTTTGTAACATTGTGTCAATATACTATTTTTTATTTGAAAATATTATTTTATCCACTAACTTATGTTCAATTTAACTACTAATTATTGGCCTCTAAATTATAAAAAAAAATTGCTAGCCCATTACATTTATAGCTTTAATCAATTTGATCCTTAACTATAAATGTATATGATTGGAAAATTACTTTTTTCGATTAATGATAATTTCTATTTGGTTTTAAAGATCAAGTGTCAAATTGTTAAAAAGTTATAAAGTATGAAACTAAAAAGTTAATTTTCTTTTTGTATAGTTTTTACCTCAACAATTAACCATAAAATTGAAAAAAGTTAGAAAATATATCAAGATTTTCAAATAAAAAAGAATACAATAACTCAATGCTGCGGAAAATTATATTTTCAATGGTTTTTTTTTTGTATAGACACCTATATTCAACTCATTGGTTGACTTAATGAATTATTATTTAATATACTAATTTAGGAGGGTTTTTTCTCTACATGTAGCCTGAATCCATCGACGGTCAATTCACATGTCTTACTTATTTAATTAAAATATTAATTAAAGACACACAAAGTACTTGATCCATATTTGTAAATGAGATAAATTAGATTAAGAGGGTCGTTGTCATAATAAATTTATGCAATATTAGATTTGAATTATCAACCTATAAATTGGATACCGGTAATTATAAAAAATCAAGAAGAGTAAATTAAGAGGATTTAAAGACAAAACTTTACGGTTAATATATCAAATAATAACAAAAAATTATACCATGGACTTGACTTACCACATCAGTCATGAATAATACCAATGGAAATCACTCACTTAGCCATTTTTCTCTCTCATTAACTAGTAAATATTCATTAATTTTTTAACATGTCATTTGAAAAATAAAGTTTTAAAAATTATTATATAATTGAGTTTATGAGATGGAAAAAAATGTTGAATTAAGTAATTTTCATTGGTTGTGATGGTTGATGCGGTAAGTCAGACTATGATACAATTTCTCAATAATAACCCAATTTTAATAGGATTATTATCTCATACACAAGTGGTGGAAATTTTTTTGTTTTCATAAGAGCCTCAATTTTAGGGTTTGGGGTTTTAGTTTAGGGGTTTTAGTTCATGTATTTAGAATTTATGGTTCATGGTTAGAATTTAAGGTTTAGAGTTAGAATTTAGGGCTTAGGGATTTAGATTTTAGCCTATAAACCCTAAACCTAAAATTCTATCAACAACCCCTAAATTCAAAACTACAACACTTAAACCTTAAACAGAGTCATTAAACCCTAAAACTAAGATGTTTGTGCAAACAAAATTTCCACAAGCGCTTGTACATTGAATAATTACCCATTTTAATATAATAATAAACTTTCAAGTTTCGTGGCTCATTCTTTTTGCCCATCTTGGAGAAAATAAACCTCCAGTGACCAAAGATGGACGCTTGTTGTTTATGGGAGGGGTTGTTGCCCCCGCAGGGGGATTTTTTACCTTTAAGTCTTTATATTTTTTGAAAAATAGAATAATTATGAATTTGTGTTCACCTTTTAAAATTTATGTTTTGCCCTCCACTCATAAATCATGGCTCCCTCCTAGCTAGTGATGGTTCAGAGGATTAGTGTAACACCCTCGACCCAAATGTAACATTTGGGCCTCAAGTCCAAACCAAAAACCATTAAATTTCTCAAACTGGATTTAGCCCAACAAGATAATTTTTAAAAACATTCAAATCTGATTGTTGAAAACATAGATAAACAATTTAAATATATACAAATGAGCTCCACTTTAATTTAAAACATTTAAACATTCGAATTGCTTAATACAATTTCAAAAGTGAGAATTACAGACTCAACACGTAAGGTCATATGAATACATAGCCCACTAAACACAAGTACAGTACTCCAAATAACACCATATGCTAGAATCATGTACCGATAGTGCTCCTCTATCCCACGATCCAACGATCAACCTACGCACGGAAACAACAATTCCAAGTGTTGAGCTTACAAAGCTCAATGGTACACATCTACTCTACTATACTTCATGCTAGTCATAAACATAAGCATGCACGCTAGTACGAGCAATAAGGAAAGATAAATAAACATGTGGCACTACCACTAGCCGCCTAAACACATGCTCTAAACATAGTAAAACATCATACATAACCCACAAGGCCCAACCATACTCGAGATCACACCAAATCATTCAAGAAAAAGTACACAAAGTCATAACCACAAACCTGGAGTGAGACCCAGTGCCACCCAGCTTCGAGAACATACACTCTAAGTGAGGCCCAGTGCCACACAGCTTCGGGAATGTACACCTATGCTCGGAATCTCTCGTGAACATCTTCAAATAAAACTTGGTGCCACGCAGCTTCAGGAACGTACATTAGGTATCTCTAACCATGGTGTTTCAACACTTTCTCATTGGGTATCCAGATCCCATCGATCAAAGGTAACACAACCAATCGAATGTCCAAACAGCACACAGTATGGACATGATTAGCACGCAACATTTACATGATTACCAAACTCTATGGTTTCTATCAATTATCAAGCCACCCATTTCGATTTATAAACTTGTTAATATATTGTGAAAGTGTACATTAATCATCCTCGTTAATTATCTTTATTAACACATTATCTCATTATCATCCCACGTCAATTTCCATCTTTTTATTAGTATTATAATCATTCTATTTAGTGGGTACCGATACTCAAACACGAGTATCGATACGATATTCCTAATATCGGTGCTCACACGTGTACCAATACAGGTATAGCTTACTAGAAATCCTCAATTTCCATAAGTATCGATACGGGTCAACCAGTACCGATACAGTCACCGATCTCATACTAGTATGGTCAAAGCTCATACTGATACCCTATTCACAGGTTCGTATCATTCCCTCAAATTACGATATTATCACGCTTTATTCGATCCCTAAAGCTTATGGAAGTGATTAGGATTTGTTTGCTAGTGCATTTAATCATTTAAGATCAATTATTGGCTTCATGATCATTTATTCAAATATTACCAATTATTAGTCCATTTAGTATAATCTCCATCGAACATGCCAATTCATATCTCAAGCACTCAAGCAACACAACATATAAATCAATCAATCAGATAATTATATAAATATTTAAACGACCCTACACGGTCTCTAAAGCTCATACGAGTCTTGGAATATTCACAAACTCCTCATACATCTCATACATACAAGTCTCATAATATCGGAGTTTGAGGTGTACTAACCTTATGCCAATGCGAAAAATCCACATCCGAGCTCCTCCAATCGTCTTTTTAAAACTAATACTCGAGTCTACAAATTCCTCGAGTAAAATAAATACGATTGCATAAGCCATTTCACATTATAGGACTACTTTAGGGGATAAAATACGTAAAAATAGCTTATGGGGTTTGAGTTTGGCAAAACAGATTGCGTCAATGAACTCAAAACATCTAGGAAACCCCGATTAGAGTGCCCCAAAAAATTCAACGACTCATCAATGTGGCTTGGTCAAAGGTCAATAACTTGTTTGACTCGGTCAACTGGCTGGTTCAGCTCAATCAATCGACTAGTTTAGCTTGGTCAACTGGCTCACAGCTCGACTTGGCTTAAGTGGCTCAGCTTGGACGGCTCAACTCGAATGGCTTTAACTACTGCAGGATGAAGCCTACACGCGTGGCTGATGGCTGGAATCGAACAACGAGCTCCATATTTGATCTTCCAACAATGGGGATCTCTGTTGTGGCAACGGCTTGCGGCGGTGAGTACTAGAATCTTATTTTCCACTGGCGGATGCATCTTGGCGAGATCTACCCAATAGTGTTGGCGGTAAAGTGAACGGCAGCGTGGATCGCCCTTAAATCAAAGCCAAAACTCCCATCTCTCACTAAAAACCCTTTTTTCTTTCTCTCTTCCCAACACACTCTCTCTCCTTCATATATTTTCTGATTTTTTTTCTCCAACCACTCACCAACCCCCTTTTAAAATTTAAAAGCCTTATCCTCACCTTTGGATAAAATAAATTAATAACACACATTCTTCTTTTTTTATCACACAAAGGCCAAATCCAATTATTCTTAATTAGGCTCCCAACATAAAGGCTCAATATCCGGGTTCGAGACCCAATTCGCTCACCCAAAGTTTGGGTCGTTATAACTCTCCCCACCATAAAAAAATTCATTCTCAAAATTTGTATCCATAACTCAAAGAAGATGTTCAAACCTTTACAAATCTTCCACATTCTCAAAGAGTTCCTACTATGTTACACTGATCTCTCACAACACTTATCATGTATAACCCTTGTCTTCTAACGATATAACCCTAATCTCAACTGATTCTTTCTCTTAAAAAGAATCCATCTTTGCTTGATACATTACAGATGACAAACAAAACCCAACAATACCCCTAAAACTGTCCCACGAATACATCACCAAAGAAACTTAACTTATGTTGTAGAACCCAAAAGATTGTTGCAAAACAAAATCTTTCTACAACTCTATACAATTTTAAAGAACAAGAGGGTACACAATTGATGTAACCAAAATGAAGCGATCCCTCTCATGGTGACTCCCTAAAGGAGACTTTAACTCTAATGAACTCCCTATATCATTGCTTGCCCGGTGCAAGACTTCTAAAAACGAACGGCATCTCAACTCGCCACAAGAACTCACCTTAAAATCGGTATAAAAACTCATGTTAGTAGCTAAAGCAACTCTTGATAACTCGGCTCACGAAAGAGTCTTACACTCTAAACTATAACGTTCCTGGAAACACGCCATCTATACCCTCACTCAGATCTGTCATTGCATGGGACCCCACCAAGGGATAAGGTCCCATCATAAACCTCAAATTTCTTGTCAAAAGGTAGCGTCATACAACCCAACCCACAAACAATCCAAGCAATCTTTCTATTTGGATCTCACCTTTGCCGAAAATATCAAAAACTTACCAAGAATATATCTTTGCTCAACGAAATCACATCAAAGTTGTACACTCGTTGATCCTTTACAAGATCCACATTCATCTATTTAATTTCCACTAAAGAACATCAAAGCATCACAACAACTCTGAAGAACTTAATGTTAGACTCCTAACTGATAGCAAGTCAAACACTTATCACTATTTCCAATACACAACTCCACACTGTCTCTAAAAACACGTGGAGAAAGCTAGGAACAAACTTTTGTTCTCAAAATTCACCATATACCGACCACTGCACTATATAGCAAGAATCTCATGCCTTGATATATCTTTCTCTAAAACACCCAGTACAAGATCTAAAAGTCCATCAAAAACCATTGAACCCAAATATGATCACAACATTGTATCCTTTACTTTTCATAGCTTCCAAAGTTACTAAATCCTCAACTCAGAGCTTAACCAACAAAACATGTGGGTACCAATACTAACCGATCAGTACCGACACCAAATGAAATAAGCACCGGTACTGCAAGAGCTAGTATCGGTACACACTCACACGGCCATCATTGTAAATCTTCGATCGCCCCTAACGGGCAAGATGATACTCTAACCCAAACTAACTCTGTAAAATCCATCACTTATCAAGTTCACTTTACTTAGGTGGTGATGGATCACACACGATCAACAAATATTAATTACTTTGACTCACGTCGTTGTACAAATCTAAAATTCCTTAAAGATAAAGTAACCAGAACTTCACACTATTGGGTAAGCACACACTTCCCTCTTCTTACAAAAAATACAACTCTAACAAAACAACAAAACATCCTCAAATGTCTCGAAATCCTACTCAACTTTAATCAAGTCAGCACTATTGTCACACAAAAAAATGATCTCACGTAACTCGGATCTCCACAAATGTCCCTCGGCTTGCCTCAAGGAAACTGTGATACTACAAAAAGCATTTACGAAGTCTCAAACCCTTGTTTCCTTGACTGGTTGCACGGAAATTAACCTCTATAGACTCTATAAAAGAAGTGTGTTATGAATGATGGCAAAAGGGGCAAAATATATGTATTAGTAAAATAGTGCCAAGAGTCTTTTGCGTGCAAGTATACACGGTCTACAAGTAATACAACAGTTAAGCTGATTATCGATCCCACAGAGATTGACTTGGAATTCGATTATTTGATTGTTACTTGCCTTGGAAGAAAAGATGTTTGTTTTGGAAGTTTGTTTTGGAAATACTTAAAAAGAAAAGAAATAAAAGTGAAGTAAAAACGTTGGCAAGGAAGATCTTTTAATGAGTGATGAGCGTTGGCAAAGAATGCATGGTTTCTACGCTTTTCATGTCGTACCAGCCTTTAATGTGAACATGTCTTGTAATTGTTTGTCGAGTAGATTCAAAATTAGCAAAGCCTCTCTCGATGGTCATTGCACTAAGTCGATTGTTAGGATATATGTTTTGATATAATATTTGAAAAATAGTTTTGAACTAAATTGAAAAGATTTCAAAAATGATTTTAAGTCCAAAAAACTTGAAAATATGTTTGATGGATTTTAGAAGGTTTTGGAATGATTTAAATGTCTTAAAAGTAGCCAAACCTATGTTTTTCAAGTAACTCTACCAATACGGTATTCCCCGTATCGATACGCCTTAGGGTTTTAGCTACAGTCTTTTTGAAACTGTCAAAACCCGTACCGACACAAGGCTTGCCCGTATCGATATTGTGTGAGGTCATTTCGATACACCTCCTAGTGTTTCGATACGCCTATGTGGTAAAAACCCTAACGGCCAAAACCCTCAAATGGCTATTTTCCCAACGGTCTTTTAAATTGACTTTCGTATCGATATGCTCCTATACGTATCGATACGCATCAGCTGTGAAAAAATAATGACTAGTTCTTGAAGAACCGGTATCGATATGGCTACCCTCGTATCGATACGGAAAACTTCAAAACTGTGTTTATTGTGGGAAATAAAGACCCTAATGGCACCAATTCAACCCCAACGGTCTCCAACGGCTAGGAACTCAATTGGGAGTATAAAAGGGACCTCCAAGCATCTATGGAAGAATGATGATCCTCAAGTCAACAACATTATGATAAAAAAAATTCTTAGTGCTTAATTTCCCATTCTTTGTATAGACTATACTTGTTGAGCTAAAATGTCAATGTATGCTCAAGTGTATTAGGATTTGGGTGAGAGCTTAAGAGTGCAAACAATCACCTTTTAGAGGGATTTCTAGTTTGCTAAGTTTTCTCTTGTTAGAGATTGTTCCCAAAGCTCGGTTTGTGAGCTTTGGATGCTAGACTTGATGAGTGAGTCTAGATTGTAAACGGTTGCCTCCTTAGCCTAAAAAAGGGGAAGAATTTTTAGTGAATTGGTTGAAATCCTTAGTAGAAAGCTAAGGTAGTGGATGTAGGCTTTGTTTAGAAAGCCGAACCACTCTAAATCCTTTGTCAATTTTGTCTATCTTTTTCTTCTACCAAAAATCAATCTTCTCCACACTTGGCAAGCAATTCGGTTATGATTATCAAGCCCAACATTGATCATATAAAACCCCTTATATCTCTATAGTGCATGTTTTTAAATAAACTGATTTGATTAAGAACCAATCTATACTCCTAAGGGTTAGATATCACTCCCAAAGTAAGTTCATCTACTTGAACAACTTCTCTCAAAGCTTCTCTTCTTAGTATTCAACAACTTAATCGTTGCCACCCCAAGTCTGTTAAGATATTGAGTTGCAATAGGCCAACAGTGCCAGCTTTCGCTTGGCAGAGTATTTAGGAAAAATTCAAGTATGCCAAATAGAAAAACTTTACCAAAACGGATTTATCATTAAAAACTAAACCATAAAATCAACGTTTAAACCAAACATCCCCTACCAACTATTAAATTAGTTCATGGTGAGGGATTTAACCAACAAAACCATAACTTTTTTCAAATACATCATCATAAAAATAAAAGTAAACAACTTAAAACCAAGAGAATAGGCACGATGGGTCTCTTAATGCAGCCCTCAAATCCAGGTTCTTGGCCAAGCTGGTCGAAATACCCTTCCTTGGTGCACCAATCATCACTCGTTGCACTCCAACTCCTCACTCCGATCACTCCTCACTCGAGGGTTTTACCCCCACGATCTCTTCCCTTTTTTCTTCTACATTGGGTCTTTAAATAGGTGTGTAAGGACAGCTAGGGTAAGCTTCTAATGCTGAAGGGATAAGAGATAAGGTCTTATGATAGCTTATCAGGCTAGGGATGACATCATCGTGTTGTCGTTGCATTGCCAACCAAGCTTGGCATAATTCTACCAACTGAGCTTGGCACTATTTTTCTGCTTTTTTTTGGAGATTGATCCAATTACTATTTTTTAGGAGCCCGGTCTCATCCTATTTTTTCAGGGTTCAACAGCCTCTTGGCAAAGCATCAAGTTCACTTCTCTGCCAACCGGTGCTTGGCATTGTTCAGTCCATATGTGCCAACAACATACGGTATTCTCTCTACGCTGTATTCCTGTGCTAAATACTATGCCAAACCTACAAAATTTCCAACAAAACAACATTTCATATTGGCATAGACAGAAGTCCTAACTCCTTATGTAAATGCATGATTTTAATATCCTAATGCAACTAAATGTACCTAAAAATAAGCAAAAGAATTTATGCTTGGCATTAAAAATAGTACTTTTGGAGAGGTAACACAGCCCCAAACCTAACTCATTGCTTGTCCTCAAGTAATGCAAACAAAGAAAATTAAAAATTGTGAAAAAGTTACCTCGACGAAATTTTGGTTGGAATGGCAACAAGTGCTGGCAAGCAGAATTTGGCTCTATTTCTGCCCTCAGTATCTCAATGCAATAGCGCCAAGCAAGTAATAATTCAAGTGCATCAATATAACTCTAGTCTAAGTTCATAAAGAGTGCATGATGTGCGCGTAATACGCATCAAGTATCCTTTCACTCCCTTAGCCAATTTTACTTCATAAACTCAGATTTTTCATCATTTTTTTCTTTTTCTCTCTTGTCAAGGGTTCTATTGGCATTAATTTAAGCTTGTTTCGTGACACTATTTAGCGTGAGCGATAAGAGGGAGTATACAACGAATCCCCACCTTAATCCAAACATCACTAGACTTTCTCTTAAACTCATACCCTATGGTTTTGGACTTGAGAACTAAGAGGGATCACCACGAAGCCACAAGCAACTTATTATCCCTATGTAGAGGAGAGTTCTATTTTTTATTGCCTTGGTAGAACACTGTTGTCTTATTAGTTTCTTCTTCCCTGACATCATTTTCAAATTTTTTTTCAATTTGAGTATAGTTTCAAACAGTCTATGTTTGCTAGGGAACTAGATACATATCACATGTTAAGTGTAAATTCAATTCCCTAAACTAGAGATCAATTGCCAAGCTAACCTGGCATACTACTCTGCTAGCATGGCATGACAACTAAAGATTAAAATTTTCTCATCGGGCATACATCTAGATCAAATTAAACTTGCCTAACAAATGTTAACATTCTTCAAAATTAATCCGAGGCAAATTTTCTTTCTTTTTTAGTAGTTCGGCATGCATCTATTATAAATAACCCAAAATGGCATCGCAACAGAAATTAAACGTGAAATGCATGGCATAAATGTGAGGAAACGCACACCCCCAAACCTAAGATGTACATTATCCTCAATGCATGAAAACAACAAATATAAACAATAAAAACAGAAAAATAAAATGCATGATCATGAAAAATGCAATGTAATGGAATGTAAAGGAGTTTAGGAAGAGGAGAACTCCCATTCGGATGAAAGTTCTTTTGTGATGCATGCTTTCTTTTCACAAAGCTTCCACAATCGGGGGCTTTACGTTTAAGTCTGGTCATGGCTAGTTTTGCAGCAGTGAAGGCTCCAACCTCCTCTATTCTCTTGGTAGCTCCTGACGCAATAGGAGTGGCATCGGACTGGGTAGTTTCAACTGGCGGTGTAGATGGCTTAGTTCTAGTGGACTTGGCTTTGGTTTCTTTTGATTCAATCTCGGATTCAGAACTAGCAGATCTAACTTGGACTGGAGATAGCGGGACTGTGGTATCAGATGGGGTATGAACTGATTGAGGACTGGCTGGCATGGCATCATCACTGGCATGATGGTGGTGCCTTTGATTTCTTGGCCTATGTCCGAATCAAGCTTGTGCACACCATGCTTCATGCAAATGTTAGAAATCAATAATGGAAAAAATAGACTACCATTAGGCTTACCAGCACATTTATATGTCTCCTTGATGATGATTCGGCCGAAAATGATTGAGCACAGTAGTGCGAGCCATTCCTATGACATTGTTTTGTCGTGGGTGGTTGGCATTAGATTTACCTTCAAGAAATGGTTCCACCCCTTCGGTTGAGATTTTAGGGCCAATCTCTTGACTATTCGATGTCTTTTGGATGATACAATCCATGTTATGCCAGGTTCACACAGTTTTGCCATCAACTTTTTTCTCTTGCCAATAGTCATGGAGTCGGCATACTCCTTGTGTTCATCCTCCACGTCCCCTAACAAACATGGCATTAACGAGATGAGGATTTGGACGGTTTGGACAAAGGAAGAAGAATAGAAAATATGGGCTTGGTTTCTTGCTTGATAAAGAAAGAGAGAAATGAAAGAGAATTGTTTCTTTAAACGGCTAGGGTAGGTAGAAAGTAAAGAGATTGATTGTTGAATGGGATTTAATAAAGGTTGCCGAATTAATTGGGGATAATGATGGAAAATAAAAAGATTTGATTTGGTAAGGGGTAAAGTGATCAGGGTGATGTGATACGGTTGTAAGTGATAGGATAAGTTAAAGATTAGAGTGATAAGGTGATTAGGTTAAATTTAAATTTTAACCTAATTTTTGGGCTGCTAGGGTTAAGGTTTAAAGAAAAATAATCTCTCTCTAATGGGCCAATCTTAATCAAGCTAGGGTAATCTCTTCTTCTAATATTCCATTCCAACGCATGCCCAGCCTCAGTGCTGGCATTCTACTTGGCACTTTGCTTGGCACGCAGATTTCGCTCAGTGTGTTATCGTCTAATGCCAAGTCTGGCTTTGGTAGTGTACCTGTCATTCTAAATCTACACAAACTCAAAGAAAACCTTTCAACACAGCAAAAGAATATTAAAACTAAAAGAATAAAAACTAAACAAAGAAAATACTAAAAAATAAAACAACTAAACCTAATATTTACAAAGATTTGAAACCATGATGATGGTATTATGGTACCTCTGGCAAGAGGATAACCTCCTTGGCATAGTTCTGATCACCTTCCAAATAGTGTTTCAATCTTTGGCCCTTGGTTGGTGGGTGGTAAGCTATGGCAATCCTTTGTTTGAATAACCAATATAGAAAGCCAAATAATTGCTTTTCTTTGATCATGCCAAATTCTCGATTGCACAATAAAAGGGAATATTTTACCATGGGCTTTTAACAACCACCTTAGAAAATCAAAGAATCTCTTTGTTGTCGAGGCATAATCATCCTCAACTTGTTCCAAAATCATCATGAAATCTTCAATTTTGAATCGTAACATCACTGCATTTTTGTCACAGCAAAATTTTCCTGCTTCAGCTCTTCACTCTCAGTCATTTGGCATCCACTTTTCCTTCCAACAACGAGCCATTTGAGCTCACCTCGCTTCATGGCATCAGTCCTGACCAGAATCGATCTTCTTTGTTGGTCAATTATTTTTCCATCGCACTTTTGTTTTATGGCATCTGCCTTTATTCCTTGGCAATTCAATGACAGGTTCTTATCCAAAATAGATTCCATTGGCTCAACTACATGGCATACAATTTCATCTGTACATTTAAGAATTTTGAAAATGTCAACAGTAATACATGCTCGTCTTACCGACGTAGGGTTGGCAAATGATGGCTCCACTATTTTTGTCAATGTGGTGTTGGCATCATCAACCTTTTTGGCATCGATATGTTGTTTGGCATCGGTTCTGGCATCATTGTTGGCACAGGTTCTGGCACTGGCACTGGCATTACCATTGGCATCATCTATTTTAATTTCCTTTTTCTTTGCTTCTCTGGGCTTGTCTGCCGGCACTGGTTTTTCACTTTGGTAGTTAACTGGCTGCTTGGCAGCCATCTCTGCCTCGCACTGCTTACCACTTCGAATGGTTATAGCCTTGCATTGCTCATTGTCTTTATGTCGAGCATCTTCAATGTCTCTTGGCAAGGCTCCTTGGGGTCGATTGTTTAGTGCATTGCCAAGTTGTCCAATTTGAATTTCCAAGTTTCTTACTATTGCTGCCAAACTATAGACTGTGACATTATTCTTTTCCATGTAATCATTGGGATGACCTCATTGGTTGAATCTCTGCCCTTGCTGGTAATTGTTTTGGGCTTTCTGTGGTATAGAATTCTGATAGAATGCTGGCATAAAATTTACCGACCCAGGGTTGTCAATGCATTCATCCACATGGTGGTTCTCTCCACAAATGGTGCAGAATAGGTCTAATGCTCTAACTTTTGGGACTCGTTGTTCCAGTTCTCTTGCCAAGATAAATGCGTTGTATCAGAAAAGTTGTAATCATCATAGAAATCTATTTGAGCATCGTACAAGTAACTCGGCTGATGTTGAGGACTTTTTTTTCCATTTCATATGTGTTGCAGCAGTAATACCATTATCGTGAGGAAAAATGTCAGCTTCTTGATCATACCATGGAAAATTTTGTTGGTTATGCCATCGGTTGTAAGGTCCAATATGGTCTCTATGGCTCATTCTCCAATCCTTAATATTCCTAGAAGTACCTAAAATGAATAAAACTAAAAATAATGTTAGAAAAATAAAAAAGAAAATAGACATAAACTAAAACAAAGATGAATACAAATCAAAACAATCAATTATGTTGCAATCCTCGGTAACGGTGCCAAAAACTTGTAGACTCTCTAGAAGAAGTGTGTTATGAATGTTGGCAAAAGAGGCAAATGTATGTATTAGTAAAACAATGCCAAGAGTCTTTTGCGTGCAAGTATACATGGTCTACAAGTAATACAACAGTTAAGCTGAGTATCGATACCACAAAGATTGACTTGGAATTCGATTGTTTGATTGTTACTTGCCTTGGAAGAAAAGATGTTTGCTTTGAAAGTTTGTTTTGAAAATACTTAAAAAGAAAAGAAATAAAAGTGAAGTAAAAACGTTGGCAAGGAAGGTCTTTTAATGAGTGATGAGTGTTGACAGGGAATGCCTGGTTTCTACACTTTTCATGTCATGCCAGCCTTTAATGTTAACCTATCTTGGCATTGTTTGCCGAGCATATTCAAAATTAGCAAAGCCTCTCTTGATGGTCATTGCCCTAAGTCGATCATATAAAAACCCCTATATCTCTATAGTTCATGTTTTTAAATAAACTGATTTGATTAAGAACCAATCTATACTCTTAAGGGGTAGATATCACTCCCGAAGTAAGTTCATCTACTTGAACGACTTCTCTCGAAGCTTCTCTCCATAGAATTCAACAACTCAATCGTTGCCACCCCAAGTCTGTTAAGATATTGAAGAGCAATAGGCCAACAGTGCCAGCTTTCGCTTGGCAGAGTATTTAGGAAAAATTCAAGTATGCCAAATAGAAAAACTTTGCCGAAACAGATTATCATTAAAAAATAAACCATAAAAAATCAACGTTTAAACCAAACATTCCTATCCAACTATGAAATTAGTTCATGGTGAGGGATTTAACCAACAAAACTATAACTGTTTTCAAATACATCATCATAAAAATAAAAGTAAACAACTTAAAACCAAGAGAATAGGCACGAGAGGTCTCTCGATGCAGCCCTCAAATCTAGGCTCTTAGCCAAGCTGGTCCAACTACCCTTCCTTGGTGCAGCCGATCGTCACTCGTCGTACTCCAACTCCTCGCTCCGATCACTCCTCACTCGAGGTTTTTACCCCCAGATCTCTTCCTTTTTTTCTCCTCTAGTGGGTTTTTAAATAGGCATGTAAGGATGGCTAAGGTAAGCTTCTAATGCTAAAGGGATAAGAGATAAGGTCTTATGATAGCTCATCAGGCTAGGGCTGACATCATCATGACACTACTGCGTTGCCAACCAAGCATGGCATAATTCTGCCAATCTAGCTTGGCACTATTTTTTTGCTATTTTTTGGAGATTGATCCAATTGTTATCTTTTAGGAGTCTGATCTCAACCTATTTTTTCGGAGTTCAACAGCCTCTTGGCATGGCATTAAGTTCACTTCTCTGCCAACTGATGCTTGGCATTGTTTAGTCCATCTGTTCCAACAACACTCGGCATTCTCTCTAGCATTCCTTATTGCGTTGCATTCCTGTGCTAAATACTATGTCAAACCTACAAAATTCCCAACAAAACAACCTTTCATATTGGCATAGATAGAAGTCCTAACTCCTTATGTAAATACATGATTTTAATATCCTAATGCAACTAAATGTACCTAAAAACAAGCAAAAGCATTGTAAGATTGGCATTAAAAATAGTACTTTTGGAGAGGTAACAACCTCTCCCACACACAAGGTCATTAAGGTAATTATCTTGCCAATTCTAATCTTTCCATATTCCTTATACATTCGCACGTGCATCAAACTTACTTTCGAGAGACAATATGGTGGCCCCTACCTTATTATAACTTAAACACCTCAAACGTCAATGCAGACATCAACTATTACCACAACCCACTTAAAGAGAGAAGTCTTTATTCCAAAATTCATTTCAAAATTACAAGCATTTAGCACTTTAGCCACAACCATCTTATTCTCGAACCAATCCAGGAAAAATACACTAATACTTCACAATCGATTAAACGAGTCACCCACCTTAGGAGACTCCTAACAGACCCTCAATGTTACTTGACAAGCTATCAACGGTTTAAACATCACCTCAATTAACCAATTACTTGGTAGCGAACCAGCCCAGTTCTTACATGGGCAAAACACTTAGACAAAAGAAATTTCGTTCGTATTGTGTCTTCGCAACTGAACCTCTAACCTTCTCAACTGGGTTGGTGTCCTCTAATAAGAGCGATGGGCATCGACATTCAACTTGGCCTTACCTTAACATCCACTAATGTTCTTGACAGGGAAAAAGTCTTGATGAATACTTCAAGAAGCATAAACAACCACCATAACAGTCTGAAAGCTCTTGAGCGTCGAACTATACCTATTAGCATCTACCGAATGGTAAACATTTCTCACAACCTCGTTGTGTCATTCTCTAAAGAACCACTATAAAAATAACGGTAGAAGGGCAACGGTTCAACATTCTCATTGCCAAAGGTTGGGTTCCCTCGAGGTCTCGAAGCCTCGAGCACAGCACTCGACTTTACTGGATAGCATCGCGCTTGATTAACCAAAGCAATTTCTAAGGTGCAACAACTCCCAAGAAGGTAGATCTCTCAAACTTGTAGAACGTCTAACTTCAGCCACACTCTAACAAACTTGGGAGTCTCGAATCCACTATCTCAGAGAAATGCATTTGACAAGGACAATGATACTTCCCAAGTATCATCACGACTCCATTTAAGCAAATAAAGGGTCATCCAACCAACGTGCATCCAATGATCGATTTCGGAAGTGGGTTATCCAGGCCCATGTCACAAATGTTATTCACGCATAACAATGAGGATTCTTTGCCACAAACTCTCATAATGTATCCGAAGGCTTCAGAACGATTATATAACACAATGAATACATCATTCAGGTGGCGGGAGGAGGACACATCCTCGACTCCAACATCATTCAAATAACTCACATCTCAATAATCTGAGGTGACTTTGCCTCTAGTATCGCTCCCATGAGCGGCTCAACACTTAGCTCGGCCCTCACAACCATGATTGTAACCATCTTAGCATTGCAACATTGGACGCACCATCAAGATTCCAGTCTTAAGGAATACAAACATAATTTAAGGAATTGTATTCAATAGACACCTTACCAAAACACCTATACCACCTGGTGGTCCTAGAATCGGGTAAACCTAAACTCTGATACCACTGTTGTAACACCCTCAACTCGAAAGTCACATTTGGGCCTCAAGCCCAAACCAAAAACCATAAAATTTCTCAAACTAGATTTAGCCTAACAAGATAATTCTTAAAAATATTCAAAGCTAATAGTTGAAAACATAGATACACAATTTAAATCTTTACAAATGAGCTCTACTTTAATTTAAAACATTTAAACATTCGACTTGATTAATACAATTTCAAAAGTGAGAATTACAAACTCTACCACGTAAGGTCCTATGAATACATAGCTCACTAAACACAAGAACCATACTCTAAAGATCACCACATGCTAGAATCTTGTACCGCTAGTGCTCCTCGATCCCACGATCCCACGATCCAACAATCAACCTATGCACGGAAATAACGATTCTGAGCGTTGAGCTTACAAAGCTCAGTGGTACACATCTACTCTACTATACTTCATGTTAATCATAAACATAACCATGCATGCTAGTAAGAGCAATAAAGAGAGATAAATAAACACGTGGAGCTACCACTAGTTGCCTAAACACATGCTCTCAACATAGAAAAACATCAAAGATGGCCCATAAGGCCAAACTATACTCGAGATCACACCAGATCATCCGAGCAAAAGTACACAAAGTCATAACCATAAACCTGGAGTGAGGCTTGGTGCCACACAGCTTCGAGAACATACACTCTGAGTGAAGCTCGGTGCCACATAACTTTAGAACGTACACTCTTTGGGTGAGACCCGATGCCACACAGCTTCGAGAACATACACCCATACTCAGAATCTCTTATCGAGCCTCTTTGAGTGAGATCTAGTGCCACACAACTTCAGGAATGTACATTCGATATCTCTAACTGTGGTGTTGCAACACTTTCTCATTGGATATCCAGATCCCATCGATCAAAGGTAACACAACCAATCGAATGTCCAAATAGCACACAATATAGACAATTACAACACAGCGCACAACATTTACATGATTACCAAACTCTATGGTTTCTATCAATTATCAAGCCACCTATTTTGATTTACCAACTTGTTAATATATTATAAAAGTGTACATTAATCATCATCATTAATTATCTTTATTAACCCATATTATCTCGTTATCAGCCATGTCAATTTCCATCTTTTTATTATTATTATTATAATCATTCTATTCAGCGGGTGTCGATACTCAAACATGAGTACCGATACAGTACCCATGGTATCGGTGCTCACACGCGTACCGATACTGATATAGCTTACTGGAAATCCTCAATTTCCACAAGTACTGGTACAGATCAACCCGTACTGATATGGTCCTCAATCGCATATCAGTACAACCAAAGCTCAGCCAATACTATATTTACGGGTTCATATTATTCCCTCGAATTATGATATTATCAAGCTTTATTCTATCCCTAAATCTTATGAAAGTCATTAAGATTTTTTTGCTAGTACATTTAATCATTTAATATCAATTACTGACTTCATGATCATTTATTCGAATATTACCAATTATCAGTCCATTTAGTATAATCTCCATCGAACATGCCAATTCATATCTCAAGCACTCAAGCAACACAACATGTACATCAATCAATCAAATAATTATATGAATATTCAAACAACCCTACACGGTCTTTACAGCTCATACGAGTCTCGAAATATTCTCAAACTCCTTATGCATCTCATACATACAAGTCTCATAATATTGGTCTCAACACATGCGTATCTATCATCAACTTATTTTGCAACTACTAACAAGCATAGCAATTACACTTATGATGTTCATGAAGCATTTCAGAGTTCGAGGTATACTAACCTTAAGCTAATGCGATAAATCCTCATCTGAGCTCCTCCAAACGTCTTTTTAAACCTAATACTCGAGTCTACCAATTCCTCAGATAAAACACATACGATTGCATAAGTCATTTTAGATTATCAGACTACTTTCGGGGATAAAACACGTACAAACAGCTTACCGAGTTTGAATTTGGAAAAATAAACTGCGCCAACATACTTAGAACGTCGAGAAGTCCTTGGGTAGGGTCCCCCGAAAAAAGTCAACAGCTCAATTAACTCGGTCAACAACTCGGTCGATCGGCTGGTTTGGCTCGGTCAACCGGCTCACAAATCAGCTCATATTGGGTGGATCGACTTGGACAGCTCAGCTCAGGTAGCTTCAACTGCTGCAGGACGAATTCTACACGTAGCTGGCAGGGTCCAGTGGCTGGAATTAAACGGTAAGCTCCAGATCTAATCTTTCGACGATAAGGGTATCCGTAGTGGTAATGGCTTGCGATGGGGAGAAATGGATTCTTTTTTTCCAATGATTCTAAAACTTCTCGAGCTCTACTCTGGTGAGTGGCGACGGCTACTGGCATGCCAATTGTATCCAATGTCCATAATTGCACAAATTCACATAGTCCATAAATTTTTCAAGTCATATCATATAAAATATCAAAATGAGCCTTAGCTCTATATCATGTAACATTTCATATTAATTTCATATATCACATACGTGTAGTATATCATAGTCATATTTGCCCATATCAAAGCAGTGCAAGGAACTTACTGGATTTGCCAATCAAATTTGACATAGTTGCTCTACGTGAGCCCTTAAACAAATACATCCATAATCGTAAAATAATGCAACGATATGGAATCGAGCCTATCCTTTGACACAACTACACTCACCTCGACAACCTGATGTTTTTAAGACTTTTAAATAACGACGCCTTTACTCTTGGCTTTCGGAAGAGATGACGGTTGTCCTGTATCAACCCCTTGAGCCAATCGATAGCAAGGACTCAAATTTATCGAACCAGAAAACTCAGGATTACCAACCTATCACTGAACCAAATTAATTGTTCCTTATTTCCTCCATTCTTTGCGTATATCTCCCCCTTTATATACTCAAGTGGTCGGCCCCTTTAATTTCTATTCAATCTCCACATATTGTGGAGTGTGTAGCACAATTTTAGGGTATAAACCCCTTGGCTTGGCCCACGTGGTAGACATATTATGCCACAAGGGGCCACGCCCCTCCCTTTAATGTCGTATTACCCCAATTGTGGAATTGCCCACGGTAATTCCTTTAATTTTAAAGAATTGGTCGTGGGTCCCATGGTCTTTTTTTAAAAATAATAATAATAATAAACTGATACAGTTAGTCCGAATAACCTTTACCGCTTTAAATTAGGTATAGAATCGAGCTAATTATTTAACCGGTACAAAATATTCGATCACCAAAACTTAACCCTGACTATACCGGTTTTCGGGGTTTGACAATTCTCCCCCTTAAGAAAATTCATCCTTGAATTTTCATTTCAAGCGAACAGATGAGGATACTCTTTCTGCATAGTCTCTTCGGGTTCCCATGTTGCCTCTTGAATGGAATGACTTCGCCACAAAACTTTCACTAAGGGCACATTCTTGTTACGAAGCCATTTAACTTCTCGTGCGAGGATCTGAACAGGTTCTTCCTCGTATGTCAGATTAGATTAAATCTACACAAATTCCAGTTTAATCACACGGGAAGGATTTGACTGGTACTTGCGTAGCATAGATACATGGAAGACGTTGTGAATCCAACTTAACTCCTCGGGGATGGCTAATCGGTAGGGAACAGATCCAATATTTTCAATCACCTTGAATGGACCAATGAAGCGGGGACTTAGCTTCCCTTTCTTTCTGAAACGAAAAATCTTCTTCCACGGAGATACTTTGAGGAATGTCTTCTCACCAACCTCGTACTGAATATCTCTCCTTCCCATATTGGCATAGGACTTGTGTCAATCAAAGGCAGCTTTAAGCCAGTCAAGAATAATGGTAGTCCTTTCATCGGTTTCTCGAAATAAGTCAGGATCTAGCATCTTGCCTTCACCGAGTTCAGTCCAACAAAGGGGAGTTCTACACCTCCTTCCATAAAGAGTTTCATACTGAGCCATTTGAATCGAAGCTTGATAATTGTTGTTGTACGCAAACTCAACCAAGGGTAGGGATTTCTCCCACGTATTCCCGAAGTCGAAGACACAGGCTCAGAGCATATCTTCCAGAACGAATAACTCTTTCAGATTGGCCATCAGTTTGAGGATGGAAAGCAGTGCTAAGATGCACTTGCGTTCCCAAGGCCTCATGTAAGGTCCTCCAAAATCGAGACGTAAATCATAGGTCACGATCAGAGATGATAGATACTGGAATTCTGTGTAAACGAATAACTTCACGGATGTACAACTCCGCGAGCTTAGGTAAGCTGAAATCTATTCTTACTGGAAGAAAGTGAGCAGACTTGGTGAATCGGTCTACAGTGACCCAAATTGCATTATTTTTCTTCGGAATCAAAGGTAGACCACTTACAAAGTCCATCGTGACACGCTCCCATTTCCATATTGGAAGCTCGATAGGCTGAAGGAAGCCAGTAGGCACTTTATGCTCGGCTTTGACCCATTGGCAAGTCAAACACCTAGCTACGTAGTCCGTGATTTCATTCTTCATACCGGACCACCAATAGATCTCCTTCAAATCTTTGTACATTTTGATAGCTCTAGGGTGAACAGAAAAAGGGCTAGAATGAGCTTCACTTAGGATTTGGTTTCGAAGATTCTCATCATCGAGAACACAAATACGGTTGCGGAAACACGGTAACCCTTCAAAATTTAGAGCAAAGTCAGGATCTAAGCTATCCTTGACCTTAGCAATAAGGGGTTGCAACTCCTCATCAGTTTCTTGGAGTGCCTTAATTCAGGATACAATGGTGGAGTGAACTCTCAACTCAACTAACAATTTGCCATGTTTTCTGAGTCGAAAGTGAGCATTCAAGCATCTCGGAGAAGAAGTGGGCTTCCGGCTAAGAGCGTCAGCCACCATATTGGCTTTACCGGGATAGTAGTCAATGACAAAATCATATTCTTTCAACAGTTCCATCCATCGGCGCTGACGAAGATTTAACTCTTTCTGAGTCAGGAGGTACTTCAGGCTTTTGTGATCAGTGTATAAGTAACACTTCTCACCATAGAGATAATGTCGCCAAATCTTCAAAGCAAACACAATTGCAACAAGTTCTAGATCATGAGTTAGGTAATTTAGCTCATGAGGCTTGAGTTGGCATGAGGCATAAACTATGACTTTGCCTTCTTGCATCAAAACACAGCCTAATCCCAAGTGGGATATATCACTGTACACGGTGAAGTCTTTGCCAGACTCGGGTTGCACCAAGACAGGGGCACGCGTAAGGACTTTCTTGAGCTGGTCGAAACTCCTTTGCTGATCAACGGTCCACAAAAAATGGGTATCCTTGTGGAGAAGCTTCGTTAAGGGTGCTGCAAGAAATGATAACCCCTTAACAAATCTACGGTAATAGCCTGCAAGGCGCAGAAAACTACGAACTTCTCCCATATTCTTCAGAGGAGTCTAATCATGAATTACTTGGATCTTCTTTGGGTCCACTTGAACTTACGTAGAAGAGATTACATGGCCAAGAAAGGATACTTCGAATAACCAGAATTCACATTTACTGAACTTAGCATAGAGTTGTTTCTCCCGAAAGGTCTGAAGCACAACCCAGAGATGTTCTTCATAAGAAGCAGAGTCTTTAGAATATATCAGAATTTCATCTATAAAGACAACCACAAACTTATCGAGATAGGGTCAGAATACACAATTCATCAGATCCATGAAGGCTGCAGGTGCATTCGTGAGCCCAAAAGGCATCACTAGAAAATCATAGTGACCATATCTGGTTCGAAAAGCAGTCTTTGGAACATCAGACTCTTTCATCAGCATTTGATAGTATCCGGATCGAAGATCTATCTTGGAAAAGATAAAAGCATCCTTCAACTGATCAAAGAGGTCATCTATCCTCGGAAGTGGGTACTTGTTCTTGATTGTCACTTTCTTCAATTGACAATAGTCAATGCATAAACGCATCGATCCATCTTTCTTTTTGACGAACAAAATCGGTACTCCTCAGGGTGAGGAACTCGGTCGGATGAATCCCTTATCTTGGAGGTCTTGAATTTGAGCTTTTAACTCCTTCAACTCCACCGGAGCCATTCTATACGGAGTAGTGGAGACCGAAGTAGTTCCAGGCTGTACTTCTATCCCAAACTCAACTTTACGGGTGAGAGGGAGTCCTGGAAGTTCATCGAGAAACACATTGGGAAATTCTTTCACCACGGGTATGTCTTCGATTTTTAAATCTTTCTTAGACTCCATGGCATACATAAGACTCTTTTTAGACTCGGGTTCAGACTTCATCAAGGTTATGCTCTCCTTGTCGAGTCCACGGAGATATAATTTCTTCTTTGAACAATCTACCCACGCTTGATGTTCAACTAGCCAATCGAGGCCTAGAATGAGTTCGAACTCATAGAAGGGTAAAGCCATCAAGTTGGCTGGAAATGGTATCCCTTGGATCCTCAAAGGTCAAGCTTTACGGATTCACCGTATAACCACACTATCTCCAAGTGGGTTAGAGACAACAATCTCAGAAGCGACTGGTTCAGGTTCTAGAGCATATTTTTTAATAAACGGTTTACTAATTCCTTAATACGTAGAGCCTAGACGTGTTTCTATTGCAACACGCCTATCATTAGGCGCAGATAACATATACAGATAAACTCTTAGGTGGCATATGTAGATACAGACTCATAATGGATGCCTGGTTAGTCTTAGAATTGACTAAACCAAGGCTCTGGTACCATAATTGTAACACCCCTTTCCCAGTTTAGTAGGGATTCGGGTCGGATAGTGTTATCGGAAGACTAATCAAAATTTCAAAAAAAGTTTCAGAGTTCAAAACCTAATCTAAGTATCATATTGATTATTCTTAAGACTTATACACTTTGTTTGTTACCAAATCTAAGCGTACAACAAAATCATTTTACCAAGTCATCATATAAATCTAGAAAGGCTTATACAAAACAAGTTAGTCCATATACCACTTCGCTAGGAGTTTATAGCAAAAGATAACATACATATATGACAGAGACGTGACTTGCAACCGCAACAACACGATCAAAGCTCGGAATTGTTCAAGATCCTGAAAATGCATGAGACACACATGTTAGGCTTACATGGCCTAGTGAGGTAGTTATAACAATTAAAATGGATGATCAATATTATGAAATGCATGACAATCAGATATACAAGTAGTCATATTACACTATACACAGTCCATGCTTTCATATTCACTTATTACATGTCACATAGTCATATCGTAATCATAATGTCATAGCATAATTCATAGGCACATATCACATTAGGTACCATTGGATACGCGGATTCCCCTGTACACCAACACATATAACGGAGAATGGGTCGTAGCCCTTGATCCGTAGCTCCGGAGATATATCCCTTACACAGCCAACCTTATTTCCCCCACATATAGGTCGTAGCCTTGGACCGTAGTCCTTCCTTCCTTAATCGAGCTCAATAATCCTATGGCATGCCAATTGTATCCAATGTCCATAATTGCACAAATTCACATAGTCCATAAATTTTTCAAGTCATATCATATCAAATATCAAAATGAGCCTTAGCTCCATATCATGTAACATTTCATATTAATTTCATATATCACATACGTGTAGTATATCATAGTCATATTTGCACATATCAAAGAAATCAAGACACTTACCGGATTTGTCAATCGAATTTGACATAGTTGCTCTACGTGAGCCCGTAAACAAATACAAACATAATTGCAAAATAATGCAATAGGATGGCACCGAGCCTATCCCTTGACACAACTACACTCACCTCGACAACCTAATGTTTTTAAGACTTTCGGATAGTGGCGCCTTTATTCTTGGCTTTCGGAAGAGATGACGGTTGTCCTGTATCAACCCCTTGAGCCAATCGATAGCAAGGACTTGAATTTATCGAACCGGAAAACTTAGGCTTACCAACCTATCACTGAACCAAATTGTTTGTTCATTATTTCCTCTCTTCTTTGCGCATATCCCCCCTTTATATACTCAAGTGGCCGGCCCCCTTAATTTCTATTCAATCTCCACGTATTGTGGAGTGTGTGGCACAATTTTGTGGTATAAACCCCCTGGCTTGGCCCACGTGGTGGGCATGTTATGCCACAAGGGGCCACATCCCTCCCCTTAATGCCGCATCACCCCAATTGTGGAATTGCCCACGACAATTCCTTCAATTTGACCACATACCTCCCCTTAATGCCGCATCACCCTAATTGTGGAATTGCCCACGCAATTCCTTCAATTTGAAGGAATTGGCCGTGGGTCCCATGGCCTTTTTTTAAATAATAATAATAATAATAAACTGATACGATTAGTTCGAATAACTTTTACTGCTTCAAATGAGGTACATGATCGAGCTAATTATTTAACCGATACAAAATATTCGATCACTGGAACTTAACCCGACTAGACCGGTTTTCGGGGTGTGACACGCACCGTATCCACCCGCATTTGTCTGCCTAGTAACTACCCACAATATGAATTTTGGACCATTTATGTTTGTAGACTTTGATTAAGCCTTTTATTATGGTGTTTTATGTACTAAGATATTGGTTTGTTTTAAAATCTACGTTAATCATTAAGTTTGTAGACTTTAAATTCAATTAATTTAGTTTGAAAAAATAATGGTTTATAATCGAGCTTGAATTTATTGTTCATGATCGAGCTTGAATTAATCAGGTTGTAAATTTGAAATATGTGTGGTTAAGTAGAACTTATACAAGTTTAACTATGCTTTAGTTAAGTTAGCTATAGTTAATTAGTTAGCTGTAGTTAAGTAGAATTTATACCTGTGAAAATGTTCTTTAGTTAAGTTAGCGATCATTAGTTAGTTAGTTGTAGTTAAATTTATACCGATGTAAATGTATTATATATATACACTCGATCAATTAATAAAGTATGGGAAGTTGTACTCTTCTTTACAAAAGTATATGATTTATTTTTACATAATTCGATATTAGTGATTGCTTGTAGGTGAATACGGGTTGGGTGGTGGATGTCCAATTGGGTAGTGGGTGTGAAAATGGATTTAAAAATGTACCCACATGAGCGGGTGTGGATATGAAAATTGTACCCGTCGTGGGTGATGGGTAGGTGATGGATATGAAAGTTTTAGGTGGGTATGGGGATGGGGATGGGGATGGGGGAGGGGTATCTACACCCGCCCTGCTCGTTTGTCATCCCTACCACCAACCCCTTTTAAAATTCAAAAGCCTTATCCTCACCTTTGAATAAAATAAATTAATAACACATATTTTTCCTTTTTGTCATAAAGGGCCCAATCCAAATATTTCTAATTGGACTTCCAACATAAAGGTTCAATACCTAGATTTAAGACCCAGATCGCTAACCGAAGTTCGGGTGGTTACAATTAAAGGTCCTACAACGACAACTCGTGTCGCCTCCTACTCACTGAGTGAGTCAGCCGTGCCGTTCAAAGGCTTGTTTCTCCTCTTCTGCGGCAGGGCTTTTACCGATAAAGAGAAGATTTTGGATGTCCACTTACTTGTTGTCCAAGTTTTGAGTAATCAAGTAAATGAAGCACGAGTTTTTATTTTTTTTAATAACAATGAAGCAAGAGTTAAATTCCAGTCTTCCATGCTTGAAAACTCAAAGTATAACTTTGATCCTTGTCAAGAATCTCCCAGTTTTTGTTTTTTGTTTTATCAACTAAGTTCATATTTTTTTCTTTCAGATTCTTGTTAACCAAACATATATATATATATATATTCTTAACCAATGGGATTTCAATCTTACCCAGGTAATGGTATGCTAGTTGAGGAGATTCTACCAAACAATCCCAAGCATAGATCTCCACAAACCTTCCCTTCCATTTCTGTTTGACTATAAATTTGTTGGCGCCACAATTTCATATCATCTCTCTGCTTTCTTTCTTTTAGTTTTTTTTTTCACTTTAATTTTCATCCTTGGAAATCTCTTAAATCTTTTGAGTTCTCTTTCCAAATCCTAGTAATTTCCCTTTTGTCTTTTTAATTCTCTTGTAATCTCTTTTTTCTCTTCTTTCTTTGTTTTTTTACTCTTTTCGTGATTCTTCTCATTCGTTCTGGTATTTCTCTCTTTCCGAGTCCGGTTAGTTTTTGATCTTTCTCCATTTGCTTTTGTTGTGATTGATTTCCTCTGTTTCTCGCTCATTCTTTCCAATTTTCTTACAATCTCTACTTCTTCATTTACGTTCTAATTTCTTTCAATTCTCCATTTTCTACGTGTTCTGATTCTTGTAGTTCTTCTGATTCAGTATCTCTCTTTACGATTCTGGTGAGTTTCTCCATCTTTTCTATTTTCCTTTGCTATGATTGATTCTCTTTTCCATTCATTATTGGGTGACTCGGATGTTTTCTCCTTCTTTTTGCTATTTTTTATTTGAAATTGGTTTATGTTTTCTGTTCTGATGTTGCATTTCGGCTGTCCGGTTTCCAGGGACAAGTTTTCTGTGCTTTGGAACCAGGCTCATGCCTCCTTCAAGTATGGTAAGAAAATGGACAAGTTATATTTCTTCATGTCTTATAATTCTGTAGGGTACAAGCTCGAGTTGTTCAATGACAATGTCGGGCAAATTATGTTGCATTATCTGCCTGATCAAACAATGAAATGTCTGCTCATTCATGTATATTTTATAACCCTCTAAACTCAGCCTAGAAAAATAGACCGAATTTAGGAAGTTACAATTGAAACTTAACCTTCAAGAAAACTAATTTTAAAAGTTATACTTAAATTTAAAATATATATATATATAACGACAATTTAATAAATATCTTATAATAAATAAAACATAAAAATCATAACCAATGTCCGAATGTTTGATAAAAATCTTTGGATGAAAACCAAAGTAAATGAATTCTAAAAATAATCTCAAAAACATAAATAGCCCTAAAGTATGAAATTACATCCATATCCTAAATAATAAATAATAATCTGAATAACTAAAAATAGTTTCGCACTAAATGATAAAATAACCATATAAAGGTGAGATCCTCCAAGTACCACGTCGCCTAAAATCCAATGATATCTGTAAAAAGAAACTATGTAGGGGTAAGCTAAAAAGCTTAGTGTGTCTCTAAAGTGCAAGAAAACCATAATCATAAAAGAAAATATTATTATGAATAAAATCTTTTAAACCATAATACATAAATCACAAGCGCAGTGCAATGCACCCAACTACAACCGCCAAGAGAAAAGTTCCCCATAACTCTTCACCAGTGTTTAAAAGGGCTCAAGGTGCACTAAGGCGATCGGGGTCCAATAGCCAAGGTGCAAGGCGCGCGCCTGATCGAAGTAAGCGCACTTTTTGAAATTTAACTATGTACAGATTTTTTCCAGTTGTAAAAAACAATTAATGTGTTAAACATAATTTCTATGTTCAATTTTATCATAAACCAATCGAGGAGAATTTATAAATGCACATGAAGCATAATACTAAACAAGAAAGAAAAATAAGGACTATAAGTTCAACAAAAGACCTCAATTTCACTAAATTATATTTTTATTGTCCAACCAAAAAACATATGACATTGCAATAAACAAAACCAATTATAAAATATTCTCAAAAAGATATATGATAATATGACATCAAATATAATCATCTTTCTCGGCCAAATTTGCCACCATATCATCTCCATCAAGTGAGTGGTAGCCTTTATCATCTTCTTCATCTTCATCTCTATTTTCTTGTCTTATGGATTCCCTTGAACTACCAACTCTTCATCCTTGTGTGCTCCCTCTTGATCTCAAGCTAAATCGCTCTTCATGAACTCCAGCAGCAAATGTAACATGTCCCCAAGTAAGACATTCATCCTCTTCGAGTACAAATTCATCTTGAGCATCTTCGTATGTCCTTCCAGTCAACCATTCATTGATGGCATCGATATCTTTCAAAGCTATTGGATCAATTTTATCATACAACTTGAATCGTTGAACCAATGCTCGATTATACTTGACATACATCAAGTCATTTAGCCTAGATTGTGTGAGCCTATTTCTCATTTTAGTATGAATCTATGAGAAAAATTTATTTACTTCATAATTATCAAAAGACCCATAATTTAACATTAGTAATTACATAAATTTAGTTAACAACTATGACTTACATGCTCAAAAGTGCTCTAGTTTCTCTCACATCCTGATACGCTACAAGTCAGGCTTAAAATTTTGATTGCAAATTGTTGTAAAGTAGTTGTTGAAGAACCATAACATGCCCACCACTCAGCTGCAACATAAAAATTAGATTTAAATAAATAGAAGTATATGATATATCATTTATGAAAAAGAGTTAAATTTTCATTACCTGGAGCCTTAGTCTTCCTATGTCTAATAGCCATAGGATTCCCAAATAGTCCAAGTGCCTACTTGTAAGCATGGAGTTCTTCCATAATCTTGTCTTGCTTGTCAAGTGCAGGGACCAATCTTAGAATACATTCGTACAAACCATCTATCACTTCTTTGCATTGCTCAAGTTGAGGATTATCATAAAAGAATTCATGATTAAGAAAGTGACCAGCAGCATGTAAAGGACGATGTAACTGACATTCCCATCTCTTATCTATCATTTTAAAGACTTCAGAGTACTTGGACTTGTTTCCATTAAATGAAGCTGCAATAGCTTCTTTGGCACGATCTATAGCCTCATATATGTATCTCATGGCAGGTTTTTTCTCTCCATCAACCTTTCTTAGTGCATAAACTAGAAGATCACTTAATTTCAATGCGTATACAGTACCATTCCAAAAAGAAAGCATCAAAATAGTATCAGCAACTTTTTCCCCCCAATTTCCTTGGCCCATTTGCTATCTTCGCATTCTTTAGATGTAAACATCTTTCTTAAGTTATCTTGTTGTTTGTGTATTGATGAAAGTGTGATGAAAGCGGTTGCAAATTTTGTCTCCGCTGGCCTTAGCAAGTTTCTTTTTTTAGTAAATTGTCTCATCATATTTAAAAGACTGGGGCGTTGATAAATAAAGCTATTAACCTGAATTGCCCTCTTTAATACTCTATCGATAACAGGAATTGCTCCAATATCTTCAAGAATTAGATCAATATATGGGGTCCAATATAAATGTGGATACTTTGCCATCAAGAGTGAACCTGCAGCTACAAAGTTGTTGCCATTATCTGTTATAACTTGTACAACATTGCCCTCGCCTACTACATCCACAATTCTGCTTAGCAATTCAAATAACTTATCACCAGTTTTTGAATAGCTTGATGCATCAACGGACTCGAGGAACATGCTTTCTTTTGAACAATTAACTAAAAAATTAATGATGGTCCTTCCACACCGATGGTCCATCCATCCGACATAATAGAACATCTTGTTTTTGCCCATTCTTCTCTATGGTTTCTCATACTCTCGTTGGTATTTGCACCTTATTTATTCAACAAAGGGACTCTTACTTCATAAGCGCTTGGTGGCTTCATTCCAATTCTAGCTCTAGTGATTGAATCGATTGCCACTTTAAAGCTAGGATGGTTGAGAGCATTAAAGGGAATTGCAGCATCATACATCTATTTGGCAAAATCAGCACATGTTTTCTCTCTTTGTTCTTTCTTGTAGGTCTCGTTAATGGTCTTCTGCTTACCCGTTGTTTGTGTAGAAGATTTGATAAAAACATCCATTGGACCAACTTGCCTTGCCCTTTTAACAGTTAGATTCATTGTTGTTTTGACTTTTTTTCCTTTCGGGTCAGATTCTAACACTTGCATTTCATCTTCCTCATCAAAATCATCTATTTGATCATATTCATGCTCCAAGTTCATCTTCTCTCGTTCTTGATTTTTCTTGTCAAAGTATTCAATAATTTCTTGTCTCACATGCTCAGGACACTTAGTACAACCTTTTATGTTTCAATATCCACCTGCTAGATGTTGTTTAAATCTATAAATTCCACCTTTGGCAACTACCGAGCAATACTTGCAAGTGACATTATTTGTATTCTTAGGATCGGCCAAATAACCATGATTCCAACCCAAATCAGTCATTCTCTTGTTTTCCATGTCTATCAACCAAAAAATAGTTTACTCGTTAAGACTTTTAATTCTAAAATTCACTTTCTACATACAATAGTAACTAAATTTTATGACACAGTGGAAATATAACAAGTTAACTAGTAAGAAATTTTTTTGTGAATATAATTAAATAAAAACAATCGCGTAAAGAGGAGTACCCGGAGTCTAGAGATAGAGACAATCAGAAAAAACCTTGTTTTCTTCCATGATAAATTCTTGTGTTTTACGTTTGGCTATTCCTCTTTTTATAGTTTTTTTGCTGTGACTTTTTTAACCTAATTCTATTTGGATTAGACTAATTCAATTGAATTCTACTTAGATTGGGTTGATTCAATTAATTAAAATTTATTAAATAAAAAAGTACTACATCAAATTAAAATAATAAAAAACATAATAAGCAAAGGAAGGAAGGAGACAATTTACTAAACATAATAAAAACAATTAAAATACATAAAAAGACAAAATCTGTGAAAAAGCCAATGCCTTTTCACGCCTTCACCGCTTCTGTAACTTCACCGCCTCTCACCGCTTCATCAAATTTGCTGCGCCCAACCCAGACAAGGTGCTGGTGCTTCGCATCGTTGCGCCTCAACGCCTAGGCGCACCTCTACGATCGCCTTTTCAAACACTGCTCCTCACTACAACCGCCAATCTGAAGCAGAATTCAGCCTGAAGAGTAAAACCACTGAACTTCTCCGAATAAATCCCAATCCATGCTCATAGAATGATATGATGATTAGAAATTCAAATTCATAAACATAGTTCCATAAATCCGATATTCCGTAAAACATACTTCATAAATCATGGTCCATAAATCCGTAAATCACATTCCGTAAATCCGATGTTTCGTAAATTAAATATTTCATAAGTCATAATTAAAATACATTCTGAAATCGTATGCACGTGATGTCAACCATATAAGCCATAATACATATAAATAATCACATAAGGGGTAAAACACCAACACATAGAAAAATAACATAATTTATTTATAGCATCAGAAGAAACACACCTTAAGCAGCAATAGCTTAACGTCGGGACGAACGCCACTCACTTTCGGATCTAGCTGAATCAGAACCTACGATATTAAACTCTATATCAAAAATCTATTACTATGCCACCAAGCTAAATACTAATACTAATCTAAAAGAATACTCATGTGTAGTCCTTGTGGTACGTGTACGGTTAAATCGAATAGGCGAAGGATATGGTAATTCGTCTTCCTCAAAGTTGATGTCGCCTACGAGACAAAAGAAAAAAAATAACGGTTATAATTGTGAGATGCTAGGAACTCACCAAAATTCGATTGAAATAAAAAACATAAAAAATGAGATAATTATGCTTGTCGAGAGATGGAGAGGGAAAGTGCGACTGTTATAACACTGCCGAAAAGGGTTTATATACCCAATTTAATGGGTAATTCACAAGGGAAGCCATTGAACTTAATGAGGGTTTGCAAACTAGCACCTAAATTTTTTATGATTTACAAATTGACTCTTGAATTTCTATATTAAACCTTATAAATTTGAATTTTCTCAATTTAACCTTTAAATTCAATTAGTGTTTTTGAATTAAATTCCAACATCATTAGGGTTTTAAGAATTAGGGATTTTAAAATTATGGTTTTAAATTAGGAATTTTGCGAATCTAGGGTTTACAATTTGGGCGTAATTTTTGGGGTGTTACATGTTTGAACTTTATTACTTTATATATCTTTTGAAAATTCATAAGAAAAACATCTGCATAGTTTAATTTTTCAAGGTTCAATCCCAGATTAAAGATGTTAATGGGGCGGATTTTGCGGGGATTCGCCCCACTTCGCATTCAATTGGGCATGAATGGTTACAAATTTCGCGGGTTGTGGGGCGGGGATGAAGATAAAAAATAGATTCGTCGTGGGTGGTGGGGAAGGCGTGAATATGTCTTTGTACCCGCCCTGCATCATCCCCACCAGCCCCGTATCGTCCCCACCCGCCCCAATAGATCTTATAAAATGTTATTATAAATGTTATTAAAAAATACAAAACCGGTTTGGATCATAGTCAAATTTAAATTTATATTGACTTTTTCTTGGGAAATTAATGAAAAATTCAATATATATATATATATATGTAATTGATTTTGAAATTCATCATATCAAATTTATAAATATTTTTTAATATATCAATTTAAATCAGAGTCAAATTTAAAATAATTTACATTGGCTTATCTTGAAATATTTATGAAAATATATATATATATATATATATATATATAGATAACATTTATTATGTTTATTAGTTTATTCTTTATTATTGTCAGTCGTTATGCTCTTTTTTAAGTTTTTTCTTCTTTTCAGTCCTCACCATATATATGTTATTCTTCTACTTTTTTATTTTATTTTTCTAATATTGTATGTTATTTATATTCTATCGGTATTTGTTCTTATTTTTTAAGGTTATTTTTTATTTTTTTATGTTTTTTTAGTTCTTTCTGTAATGTTTATTTGTTAAGCAATTAAAATATTAATTTATATTTTATTTGTGATATTTTTTATCCTTTACAATAGACTTTAGTATCTTTTTAGTCCAAACTTTTTTGTTGTACAAATATTATTATTTTTAAAAAATTGTGACAATTAGAATAATTTCACTATATGGTGGGAGTCCAAATGACGGGCATTTTATACTTTTTTTCATAATAAAATTGATTTATATTTTTAACTAATAGTTATAAAAATATTATATGAAAGGGTTACGGGATGGGTAAAGTGAGGATTAGGTGGGTCTCAGGACCCACGTGGGTAATGGGGCGGAGATAGTTTTAGTTTTACGGGTTGTGTGACAGAGATGCTTTTAGATTTTATATTCGCAACGAATCTTGAGGCGAAAATAAAAAAAAAATCTTGACGATGGTAAATTTTAAAAAAATACCTTTCGTACTCTTCCCGCCTAATTGACATCCCCATCCCCGATTGTTCTTTAAAAAAGTTGAAGACGATTTCGTTCTCGAGGAAGGATCAACGTTTTCATCCAAGACTGATCTTGTCCCCATCATAAATACACATCCAGGCTTTGATATGCCTTACAATATCTTGTTCAAAGTAAATTCTTTGGTCCAACATGGTCGTCTTCCTCCCACGACACTCGATTCCGTCGATTCCCGCCGGATTGATACCGTGTTCATCGAAGATGCGTTAGAGAAAATGTTTAGCTCCAAAGATTTTTGCTATGAACCTGTTAGATGGATGAATGAGAAATACAAGGAGTCAAGGAGTACCGCAACAAGCCTCCTAGTCCTGCCCTTCTTCGTGTGAATCAATCAAGGCATTTACCAACTTGTTCATACATAATTTCTACTTCCAATTTCTTTTCTGACTAATCCTGTTGTTTTATATTAATTACTAATATACAAATTAACTCTTGATTTATCAAATTTAATCCTCCACTTTAATTTAATATTTTACTTATATTCATAACGACTAAAAGTAAATAAAAACTGCGAGTTAAGTCGGTTAAACCCAAAAACCTCGAGTTCATAGTTGGCAAGTTGGTAATTAAGGGGAAGAAAGAGAGAGAGATGAAATAAAAATCCAATTTTTCTTCACCAGAAAGTCCTCCTTTTTCTCCCTTTATTTTCGACCCAAAAAATGCACTACAAACCCAAATCTTTACATCTCTTTGTTTTTCCTTTTTGATGTTAAACCCATCAATCATCTCGCAGAAAACACAGCCAAACACCCATTTTTGCTTTTGCTTTGTTTCTTAGCTGCCTACCCATTTCTTTTCTCATTGCAAATATTTTAAGAAACCCCACTCTTAATATTTGTTTTTTTTTTTTCACTGAATTGTTCTGAAGTTGAATTATTTTTGTGTTTTCAGAATTCCGTGCTGTGATCTTTTAATTTATTTATGTTGTTTTAGTTGTTTGGGTAATTCCTTGGATTGAGTAGGGAGTTTATATCGATTGTAATGCCATCGGGAAACGTAGTTTCGTCGGATAAAATGCAGTTCCCACCTCCTGTTGGTGACGGTGGTGGCGGCGGAGCTGCTGCCTTCGGAGGAGAAATCCAGCAGCACCTTCACCGGCAATGGTTCCCCGACGAGCGCGATGGTTTTATCCATTGGTTGCGCGGGGAATTTGCAGCAGCGAATGCCATGATTGACTTGCTTTGTCACCATCTGCGTGAGGTTGGGGAGGTTGGTGAGTATGATGCCGTCATTGCTTCCATTCAGCAAAGGAGATATACTTGGAATCCCGTGCTTCATATGCAGCAATACTTTCCGGTCGCCGATGTCTCGTACGCGCTTCAACAGGCAGCGTGGAGGCGGAGACAACGGCTTTATGATCAAGGGAAAGTTGGAGGAAATGAGTATAAAAGATCAACCTTTGGGTTCAAGGGTCATAGGGTAGAGCCGGTGGCTAAAGAATTGCAGAATTCTATGGCTGATTGTGATGTGAATTCGACTGTTTCTACAGTTTCGGAGAGAAATGATACAGTGGCCGAGAAATGTGAGGATGTTAAGTCGAGTGGTGAGGTGGGGAATGTGGAGGATAAAACAGGTTAATTACTTGCTTCATGCGTCTTTCTCTAATCTGTTTTGCCTTACATTGTGGTGAAGCTTGAATTTGTTAGTAAATACTGAATAATACCTTAGCTTGTTGTGGAGGTAATTGAAATTTTTGTATATCTAAAGGATTTTGGGTGTTGAATGTTGGTATTAGTGACTTTGGAACTGTTTACTAGCTTATTCGTAACCAACACTCGTGTGGGACACATTTCTGGAGACGGGTACTAGAAACGACTCTTCGAGGATCTTAAACATCTGTTTTTCTATATCTAAAGGATTTTGGGTGTTGATATTGTTGACATAAAAACTGATTACTACCTTATCTATAACCGATGCTCATTCGTTCTTGGACATATACGGACATACGTATATCTGACATGCTCACTTGAGTTTTGAGTAATATAGGTTGCCATTCAAGAAAGTAGGTTTTTTGTTCTTTGATAAAATTTCTATTGGGTGTAGGAGATTAAAGCAATTTTGAACATGTATCTATATCCGATACACTCACTTGAGTTTGAGTAACACAGGCTACCATATTTGCTTCTTTCTTGGATTAGGCATATTATCCGAAACAAGAAAATAGCCTTTTTTGTTCTTTGGTAAAATTTATATTGGGTGTAGGAGTTTGAAAGCAAGCTCTCTTGTTTCAACATCACTATCATAGTCTTTATTTCCGCTTTAACCTGATCATGTACAATTTTGACATGATGGGTTGCTTTTAGCTCTTCGAAGTTTCAGAAAGTGAAAGCTACACTCCGTACGAGTATCGGTTGCCATACATTTAAAGTTAATTTTTTGGCCTAAGAATTCAGCTTATCCAAATTTATGTACTCTTAAGAAAAGAATCCTGCCCATTCCTAGTTTGCTAGAATAGAAAGGACGAGAATAAACTTGGTAGGGTGTTTAGTAGTTGTAGCATATGTCGGAACACTTGGAACTCAGGCATTTTACTTTCTTTGAATAGTTTGTTAGAGTTTTACATTTAGTTTCAGTATGCTGTGTTATATTAATTTTCTTTTGTAATTGATCTTTCAGTGAACAATTTACATTCCTCACAAAATCAGAACGGAAAGCAGAATCTTGCTTTGAGCCCGAAAACTTTTGTTGGTAACGAGGTTTTTGACGGAAATATGGTAATTCCTTTTGACTTTAATTATAATATTTTATGAAATTCTAGATAAACTGATGGCTTCTTGCTTCTTTTTCCATATTTTGTTTATACTCCTTATGCAGCATGTTTTTATTATAAGGTCAATGTGGTTGATGGCCTAAAATTGTACGGGGAGCTGTTTGATGAGAAGGAAGTTTCGAATCTTGTTTCATTGGTGAACGATTTAAGGGCTGCAGGGAGAGGAGGACAATTGCAAGGCAAGTTCTCAACGTTCGTTTCTCTTTTTGGACAGCAAGAAGTAATTTGTATTTGTAGCTTTTAGAGAAGAAATTCCTAAAATATACTATAAATTTGACATCTTATAAGAATGCATCTACTAGGGACTGTTCCAGGAATTGTCGAAGGCTATATTGCTCAGAGTTCTTTTTCTTTCTTTTGAAGCATCCGTGTCCAACATATTTTGTATGTGGTTATAGAGATGTAAATCTCTAAATACATGGCAAAACTTTAAAGTTTGAACATATCCATGTTAGGCACATAACGGTTTCCAACATTTATACCCGAGTCCAACTATCATAGGTTGAAGATGATAGTGTTTCTATTAGTAACATTATGTGACAATTTGTCAAGAAACAGGTCAGACATACGTGGCTTTGAGAAAACCGATGAAGGGACACGGCCGAGAGATGATTCAATTGGGCCTTCCAATTGCAGATGCACCTCTAGATGATGAAACTGCAGCAGGGGCTTCCAAAGGCATGTTTCTATCTATTTAATTTTTTGGCATGCATATATCTATCTATCTATATAACAGTGATTTTAATTCCTTTCAACTCCGTTTGAGCTTTAGCAGATCGGAGAACGGAAGCCATTCCTGCCTTGCTGCAAGATGCTATTGAACGTTTGGTCGACTTGCAAGTTATGACTGCGAAGCCCGATTCTTGCATCATTGATGTCTATAATGAGGTTGGTAAAGATGGTGCGTCTTGTGGTTTTATGTAAAACGAGCTAAGCTTTTAAGGATGATGTTATGGTGGCTTTTTCTTTCTAGGGGGATCATTCACAGCCTCGCGCATGTCCACCTTGGTTTGGAAAGCCTGTTTGCCTCCTGTTCTTGACTGAATGTGACATTACTTTCGCAAGGGTGATTGCAGTTGATCATCCTGGGGACTTTCGAGGCTCTCTAAAGCTTTCTCTTTCACCCAGGTAATCGTTTTACTGTTTCTCCAATTATGAACACATTCGTGATCCTGCAAAAATTGAATAATATCTATATATTTCTGGATAGCTAAGGAGAAATTTAGGTATTTAATCAATCTTGAAAACCGTTATTAAGGCTTAAAAAGGTATTTTGAGTTCCATGGGATTCTTTTGTTTTATAGTCCTGAGATTGTGTTATTTCATAACTATCATGCAGATCTGTCCTTGTGATGGAAGGAAAATCAGCTTATTTCGCCAAGCATGCCCTGCCCACCGTCCAGAAGCAACGGGTACTTGTTACCTTTACCAAGTATCAACCAAGGAAATCTGTGTCTAGCGGCAACCAGAGACTTCTTTTACCTTCTATTTCCCAGTCGTCACAGCAGTGTCTGCCACCGAATAGATCACCCAATCATTTTCAACATTCTGTTGGTCCCAAGCATTATGCAGCGGTAACAACAAACGTTGTACTGCCAGTCCCGTCCATTCGGCCACAAATTCCACCTCCGAATGGTGTTCAAACTTTATTTGTGCCCGGTCCAGTTGCTCCTGCAATTCCTTTCTCGGCTCCGGTTCCCATCCCACCCTGTTTGACTGCTTGGCCAGCTACTCCTCCAAGGCATCCTCCACCACATCTACCTGTTCCTGGCACCGGAGTTTTCCTACCTCCCCCAGGCTCCGATAACTCATCACCTCAACTATTGCCAACTACCGCAACTGAACTCAACATTCCCGTTGACACAACTTCCCCCGTGGAAAAAGAGAATATCTCTCAGAAACCCAATCTTCGCACAACTTCTCCCGGGGTGAGCTCGGATGGGAAATCTCAAAACCAAGACAGCAATGGAAATTTAGATGGAAGTGGCAGCGGGTGAGCTATGACGAAAACTAACAATAGTGTTTAGGAAACCTGCTAGTGCAGTTGAGAGAGGTGAAATCGAAAGCAACTGTAAAGAGTGTCTGAAACGGTCGAACGATTCAAGACATTTTTTACATTTGAAACGGGTGAGGCTGGGGGAACAAAGGGGAATGAGAAACTTGCAGTTTCTATCGGCAATCCACCTTGTTCTCTTTTCCTTTTGGTTTTTTGGTCGTCTTATAAATTATGAATTATGATTACCTGGTTTACAAGGTTTGGGAAGTTCTGCTGTGAGGCAGACTAAAAAAAAGCTAATAAAAGGCAGAGGTGTATTGTCGGTATTTGGTTTCTTACATGCGGTAACATAAATATTTACGGTAACTGTAAAAATAACGGTAGTTATACAAATGTTTATCAAGGAAAAAAATTGTGTAACTATTTAAAATTTTAAAAGATTATTCTATATATTACAAAACGCATGAAATATTTAATACATACACAATCTTTCATAATACTTACCTAAATCTTTATATAAATTATAAGAATAAACGTAACTATATAAAATATTACCTACCAACCAAACTTATAGTAGGAAATTGTGTAACTATATAAAATCTTAAATTATTACTTTATATGTTACAAAAAGTATGAGATATTCAATATTTACACAATATTTCATAATACCTACTTAAATATTTACCTAAGTTATAAGAATAGACGTAATTACACAAAATATTACCTCATATGTCCTAATCTTAAACCAACCAAACTTATGGTAGAAAATTGTGTAACTACCTAAAATCTTAAAAGATTACTCTATATGTTACGAAACGCATGAGATATTCGATACCTACACAATGTTTCACAATACCTACCTAAATATTTACTTAAGTTATAAGAATAAAACCTAAAATCTTAAAGGATTATTCTATATGTTACGAAACACATGAGATATTCAATACCTACATAATGTTTCACAATACCTACCTAATTCTTTATATAATTTATAAGAATAAGCGTAACTACAGAAATTATTATCTCATATCTCCTACCTTAAACCAACTAAACTTATAGTAGAAAATTGTGTAACTACCTAAAATCTTAAAGGATAACTCTATATGTTAACAAACACATAACAAATAGGATATTTACACAATAATTTACAAAACCTACAAAAATGTTTATGAAATTTCTACAGAAAAGGTAACTACACCAATGCTTACCGGTTGACTTTTTAATCTTATACTATTTTTTTCTTTTTTTAATTTAACAATTTAAATTTATTCTTATCCAATCTAACAATTATATCGATACAGTGTCGATACTGCATTCTTTTAGACTCTCCCGATTTACAAGGTTCTCTGGATATGCTTTAGCTATTTTAAAGTGCAAGCCAAACAAGTTCTTTCAGCTGGTGCGGCTGCCCAGGCCCAGCTACTTAATCTTAGCCATTTTGAATATCTAACAGTTTATTATATAAATGGATGAACTTGCGTTAAAATTTATATAAATATAATATTTTAAAACCATTACGATTAAAAACATGAATATGATTTGCAACTTTTTTCCATAATCTCTCTTCGTTATGATTTCTAATGAGTTATACAGAATGATAATAATCTGCAGATAATTATTTTATACACTGGCGGTGAAATTAAAAGTTTTTATAAGTTTTTTTAGGGTTTAAGGATCTAATTTAGTGTGTGTCAAGTGCTTTTTAGGGTTTAAGGATCTAATTTAGTGTTTATGGTTTAGGGTTTTAGAATTTATGGTTGATGGTAAAAATTAGGGTTTAGGGTTTAAGGTAAAAATTTAGGGTTGATAGTAAATTCGCACTATATTATCCTAAAAACTAGACCCTAACCTCTAAACTTTAAATTCTAAACATCAACCATAAATTCTAAACCCTTACACATAAGGAGAAATTATATCATAGATTTGGCTCACCACGTCATCTATGATTTCAACCAATAAAAAACATCCATTTCATTAAATTTTTTCATGTCATCTTTTTTGGCTTTATTATATGAAAAATCCTTATTTTAAAAGTTAATTAGAAGAATGACCCCCTTCCCAAGTTATTTAAAAAATGACCCCCAAATCGGCCACGTGTCTAAACTCGTTTTTTGCAACCAGCGAGGCCCGTCCGACGTGGGCCGACTTTTCGTATACTATAATTTTTAATTACTGGATAAGACCTCGCGCTCACCGAAACGTGATGTCCCGAGAAATTGAAGAGGTATAATTTATCGCGGTAAGTATTATACAAAGAACTCGCTATTTGTAGGTAACGAGGTCCCTTGGATCAGAATTTTTTTTAAAAAAATATATTATATAAAAGGAAGTATGGTATTTTAATTCTATTAGTAATTGATTATCACAAAAGAAAGTAATAGTAATTGATTATCACAAAAAATATTTTTTAATTATAATAAGAAATCAAGATATGATTCTATTAGTATTTAATACGTTGATTTTTTAATTATAGTAACAAATCAAAAGGTTATAAGAATAAAAAATCAAAAACTCTTGAACTCGCGACGTACAGAACGTATGGAGCCGTTCTAACTGACTGACGTGTCATTTCGTTTCAAAGGACCTCACGTTTTGTAGATAGCGAGGTCTCTTCGTAATGTAAAAAGAATACATATTTATTAGGATCAGAAAATTGTCAAAACAATATTATATAAAAGGAAATAATTTATTTTTAATTACGGTATTTTAATTCTATTAGTAATTTATTATCACAAAGAAAATAATAGTAATTGATTATCACAAAAAATATTTTTTAATTACGGTAAGAAATCAAGATCTGATTATATTAGTATTTAATATGTTGATTTTTTAATTACAGTAACAAATCAAAAGGTTATACGAATAAACAAATTCAAAAAGAAAAAAATTCAAAAACCCTTGAACACGCTACCTGCAGAACGCGAGTTCTATTCAAATCGCAGGGAGCCGTTCAGTTGCTAACGTGTCGTTTTATTTCAAAGGACCTCGCGTTTTGCAGATAGCGAGATCTAAAGATATCGCTTCTGCTGGGGTGCGAGGCCTCCTATAAATAGGACCCACTATTTCAAGTTTTATCATATCAAATTCTCTTTTCTCTTGCTCTTCAACTACTATTCTCTATTGTTTTTATTTTGAAAGTGTTCGAAATTTCGGTAGCATGGCGAGATTATTAAGGCTCGATGATAGACATGTGTTCGATTTCTGGTGCACAAACCGGAGGTATTTTTTTAGTTAGTTACTTATTTTGTAAAATAATTAATATTTTTTTATTAATTTAGTAATTTTTGAATTTAAAAATTTAATTTGAAATAGTTTGAACGTGCCTTAACATGTTAGTCAACCGTACAAGATGACCAGATATAGTCCCTCATTTGCATCAATTCGGTTTTGGCCATGTCTCCCACCTATTTGACGACCCAAACTTGAATTGTCCAATGATTAATGCGTTGCTGGAGAGGTGGAGGCCCAGGACACAAATATTTCATATTCCCTGCGGTGAGGCAACAATTACCTTGCAAGACATTGCATTTCATCTCGGTCTACCCATTGACAACGAGGTTATCATCGGCATTGCGAAGGTGGACTAGTCTGCCGTGTGTGAAAATATGCTTGGACAGAGGCCGGCGGCAGACAATATCGATGGTGGGAAACTGAAAATAACCTACTTGACAACAATTTGACAAACCTACCCCAGGACGCTTATGAATTTGTTACACTCAATTCCCTCAACCGAATCAATTTGCCAAGTGGTGGAGAAGATATGATTTGGGAGATGGTGGTAGAAGCAAAAAGATAGGAAAGAGACACAAAGAATTTAGAATGGTTCAAGCTCCTAACCAAGCTCTACATTCACTACCTTAGCTTCCCCACTAAGGATTTCAACAAATACACTCTTAAATTTCTTCCCCTTTTCTAGGCTAAAGAGGCAACCCTTACACACTCAAAGCTTTTTATCCCAAAGCTTGAGTAAACCCTCTTTTACAAGAGAAATAAAAGCAAACTTGTAAAATCCTCACAAGGTAGATAGTTTGCACTCTTAAGCACTCACTCAAATCCTAATACACTTGAGCATACATTTACAATTAAGCTCACAAGCGTTGTCTATACAAGAAATTTGACAAATTGAGCACTAAGAAATTTTTGATCATATAATTGTTGACTTGAGGATTATTAGTCTTCCAAAGATGCTTGGAGGTCCCTTTTATACTCCCAAATGTGTTCCTAGCCGTTGGTGACCATTAGGATTGAATTTGAGCCATTTGGGCTTTTATTTCCCATAATAAATGCAGTTATGGAGTTGACCGTATCGATACGCGGGTAGCCGTATCGATACGTGTTCTTCAGAAACTAGTCGTTCAGCTCTTTCCAGCTTATGTGTATCGATACACTTAAGAGTGTATCGGTACGGCCTGTAATTTAAAAAACTATTGGGAAAATAGTCGTTGGGAGGGTTTTGGTCGTTAGGGTTTTTGCCATGTAGGCGTATTGAAATGACCTCTCTTCGTATCGATACAGGCAGGCCCTGTATTGGTACGGGTTTTGACAGTTTCAAATAGACTGTAGCTGAAACCCTAAGACGTATCGAAATGGGGTATACCGTATCGATACAGTTGAGCTGAGAACTTAGGTTTGGCTACTTTAAAAGTTTCAAAAACACTTCAAAACCTTTTGAAACCTTCTCAAACATATTTTCAAGTTGTTTGGACTTAAAATCATTTTTGAAATCTTTTCACTTTAGTCCAAAATTATTTTTCAATTATTATATCAAAACAAGTATCCTAACAATCTTCCCTTTTTTGATATAATAAAACCAACTTAAAAATTTGTTTGTGATTCTCCCCCTTAGTATTTAAAAAAAATGAATAAGAGATTTTAAAATTTAAATGTAGTTAAAGCTCCGCCTTATTCACTTGAAAAATCAAATTTTCAAATCATTTCTCCTCTTTTTGTTATATCAAAAGAATTTTAAGTAGCTTTAAGTTCAAAATAATAATGGAGGTTAAAAACATTTTACATAAATAAGATTTTTGGTTTTAAAATGGCTTCATATTACTCAAGCATCAAACAAATGTTATTCAAACAATTTATGATAATCTAGTTGAATTAAAATAAATAAACTAAAATAAAGCAAATAAATTCAACTAAATTTTACCATACTTGAACCAAAGGGAGGATATGAGGCCTTCCTTCTTTAAGTGTTTTCCTTGTGTGTATGGAGCTCCCCCCAATGTTTTACTTTTTTTATCATTCCCCATCGTACCTAAAACAAGACAATCAAGTGATTTTTGGTATCCAAATCGCTTTGGATCCATAGGCTTTAGTAGCACATAACTTAGTCCCCTTAGGAATCCATTTTTCAATTTCATCATTTTTAGTTGAAGTAGTTAGTCTTTTTTGGGACCCAAATACTTCTAAAACATTTTCCTTTAATAAATCTATAGGCACTAGATTGCCTAACATAAAATTTTGATTTTCCCAAATTATTTTTCTTTTGAAGTTCATTGGAAATCAAATCTTTTTACTTCTTAAGATCATCAACTTCCTTTTGATGATCTTTTCCATCGTTTGAAGCAATTCTTGTAAATTTGAAACTTTAAGCTCAAAATCTTTGATTTTTGCTTCAAAATCCAAATTGGCTTTCAAAAGCAAATCATTTTCGATCTTTAATTTTGAAATCAACTTTTTGTTTTTCGAAAATAAAGCCTTGAACTCAAAAACCAATTCGTCATAGGCTTCTTGTAACTCATCAAAAGTATAGGAATTAGAAATAGATGAGTTAGAAGCTACCTCTCTCTCTTGGAGGGTCATGAAGCATAGATGGGCAACTTCATCTTCATCGGTGGAGTCTTTATCACTCTATGTTGCCATGTATGTTTTCTTTAAAGATGATCCATTTTTAAAGCATTTATGGTTCTTTTAGGGATCCTTCATCTTTCTCTTCAATTCATGCTTAGATTCTTCCTTTTTGCATTTCATGAATCAGGCAAACTTTTTGAAGAGATGAACTATTTCTTCATCTTCACTTTTCTCCTCACTTGATTCTTCATGTTGGAATTTGGAGGATTTGAGAACAATGACATTAACATCAATGCATTGTTCTTTGATCTTCTTCTCCTTCTCCCTCGTCAAGGGTTCGGACATCATCTCATGAGTTAACAAGGATCCAATTAGCTCATCAAGCTTGAGCTTCTTCAAGTTCTTGGCTTCAATGATAGCCGTCTTCTTGCTCTCTCATGATTCGGGAAGTGGGTAAATCAAATTTCGAATGAGTTTATCTTCTGAAATCTTCTCTCCAAGGCTTTTTAGTTGGTTGACAATAGTGGAGAATTGGTCGAACATCCTCTTGATGTCTTCATCTAGGTCCATCTTAAAGTTTTCATACTCAAGGTTGAGAAGACCGATCTTGGTCTCTTTTACTTCATTTTTTCTCTCGTATATGACTTCAAGCTTGTCTCATACTTTCTTGGCACTCTCACAAGAAGAAACCGTAGCATAAACCTCCAGTCTCAATGCACAAAATAGCACTAGCAATGCCTTGAAGTTTAGCTCCATCATCTTCTTGTCGTTGGCATTCTAATCTGCCTTCCTTCGTTTAGGCTCGAACGGTCCATCTTCAACAAGGTCCCAAAGTCGATAATCATTTACCTTGATGAAGTACATCATCTTATTCTTCCAATAGGCATAATGTTCACCATTGAAGAATGGTGGCTTGTCGATGGATTGTGCCATTAACACCGGTTGATAGAATAGTTTATCGAGCTTGCCGGGATCGCCTCAATAGGATGTTAATCCTCTAGATTGAGCCTCGCTCTGATAGCAATTGTTAGACTCGATTCCCTCAACCGAATTGATTTGCCAAATGGTGGAGAAGATATGATTTGGGTAATGGTGGTAGAAGCAAAAAGATAGGAAAAAGACGCAAAAATTTTAGAGTGGTTTGAGCTTCTAACCTAGCTCTACATTCACTACCTTAGCTTCCCCACTAAGGATTTCAACAAATTCACTCTTGAATTTCTTCCCATTTTCTAGGCTAAGGAGGCAACCCTTACACTCTCAAAGATTTCTATCCCAAAGCTTGAGTAAACCCTCTTTCATAAGAAAAATAAAAGCAAACTTATAAAATCCTCACAAGGTAGATAGTTTGCACTCTTAAGCACTCACCCAAATCCTAATACACTTGAGCATACATTTACAATTAAGCTCATAAGTTTGTCTATACAAGAAATTTGATAAATTGAGCACTGAGACATTTTTGATCACATGATTGTTGACTTGATGATCGTTAGTCTTCTATAGATTATTGGAGGTCCCTTTTATACTCTAAAATGAGTTCCTAGCCGTTGGTGACCGTTGGGATTGAATTTGAGCTGTTGGGGCTTTTATTTCCCACAATAAATGCAGTTCTAGAGCTGACTGTATTGATACGCGGGTAGTCGTATCGGTACATGTTCTTCAGAAACTAGATGTTGAGCTCTTTCTAGCTTATGCGTATCGATACACTTAGGAGTGTATCGGTACGGCATGCAATTTAAAAAAACATTGGGAAAATAGCTGTTAGGGGGTTTTGGCTGTTGGGGTTTTTGCCACGTAAGCGTATCAAAATGCTAAGAGGCGTATCGAAACGACCCCTTTCCGTATCGATACGGGCAGGCCATGTATCAGTACAGGTTTTGACAGTTTCAAATAGACTATAGCTGAAACCCTAAGACGTATCGAAATGGGGTATACCGTATCGATACTGTTGAGCTGAGAACTTAGGTTTGGCTACTTTAAAATGTTTCAAAAACATTTCAAAACCTTTTAAAACCTTCTCAAACATATTTTCAAGTTGTTTGGACTTAAAATCATTTTTGAAATCTTTTCAATTTAGTCCAAAATTATTTTTCAATTATTATATCAAAACAAATATCCTAACAGAATTAACAAGGATGGTACAATTTTTTTAACTGTTTATTATTATTTATATATTGTTAAATTCTATTTTATTTAAAAATAATTTGACGTTGATAAAAGTTGTTTTTGCAGTGGTTTGCTCATGCCCATATTCTACGAGTTATCGGGGGGTCTTGATGCCAGACAAATCCTGCAACAAGGTCCATTTGATGTGGTTGCATCATCTGGCGAGTGGTATGGAATTAAGAAACAAAAGTTGGGAGGGGTAGTCTTGGCATTCCTATTTCAGGAGTTATACAGAACCGTCAACCCAGACAGACGTGCCATTGATGATGTCTTTGGTTGCTACAGTCTTGGGCATGGTTTCGAATGCCCTTTTTAAGCCCGACGCCTAAAACCCCGACCACATTCCAATTCCCACTTGTTCAGAGGTACGAATAAATATTTATTTAATTTTTTTGGTTTAGGGTTTATTAGAACACTTAGAATTAGAATTGTTTTTTTGAATTATAGGTGGTTAGGTCAATTAACACACGTGAGACTACCGACCTCCCATCAAGATTATCGACTCTTGATCGATAAGAGAGATCGGGTAAATTTTGTTAGTTTGATTGCATTTTTTAATTATAAAATAAATTAAATCGAGTTTATCTAACTAATTTTACATATTTTTTGTAGTTCTTGTAGACGTCGTACGAGGATCCTGATATTTGGGCATGCATTCCACATGAAATAATGCAGAGTGAGCACGTTTGGATACTGATAATCCCGCTCATACACTACAAGATAGTCGAGTGGCATCTTGCTAACCGCGTGCTACGACAATTCAACTATGTCCAAGGGATTCCGGATGAGCCACCCAATTTGGACATATTGCACAGGTTAACGCGACAAGGCAAGATAGAAGTCCATTGGGGCCATCTTCACGCAGTGTGGATGCAGTAGTGGTTCACCCGTTTTGGCAAGCGGCTCCATATTTTAGAACGAATTCGGGACCACATCGTTACCTTTGAGTATATGGCGTGGTACCATCAAAATAGGAAGCCGTATCTACTAAACCCGGAGGAGCGAGAACGAGAAATAGATGTGCCTCCCCTAAATCGTCTGTCGACGCAACATCCCCCGTCGCAATGTGGTACTCGTACGGGTACGGGGGAGGTGGCCAGAGAAAAAAAACACAGACATCCGGGGCATCGTCATCATGAACAACGTAGGCACCTGGCCAATCAACCGCCCATCCAAAGACACCGGTGCCACACCTGCATTCCAACACTCGACTTTCTCGTCATTTTAGCCCACCAGTAGTAGTCTATTATTTTAACAAATGAGGAATCCGACGAAAGGTTTTTTCACGGACGCGTTTCGCCCACTTATGATGGTTCCCCCAGTTTACTATCTTTCTACATTTGTTCCTCCAGTTTATCAGTTTCCACCATTGGCAACACAGTTCGAATTCGGTATTTTTGATCGAACACCGCTGCAAAGCTTGTTCTACACCGGTCCTAATGCGAGTGGTGGGACTCTGGATGTAGTTGGGGATGAAGATGACGATGGCAATGACGATGGTAGGCTTGTTTGAAGGAATTTGACTCGGGATCGGCGTCCACCGCGGTGCAGTACGAGTGGACATAGACGTTAGTAGGATGATTTTGTAATTCTTTTTAATTTATATAAATATTTGATTTAAAAGAAAAAAATATTTTAAAAATTCCAATATTTTAAATAGAATTTAAAATACTTAAATATTTATTTTAATTTAAATATTCAATTTAAATTGAATGGAAAAAGAAAAAAAATATTTAATATGTTATTACATATTCGATTTAAATTAAATGTGAAAAATAAAAATTATTCGAATTATTATCGTGGTAGATCACGTAAAATAATATTTTAGTTTTATTTAATTGCAATAGATTACATGGTTTTGATTAGAAATACTTAACTACTTAAAAAACTTAACAACATAAGTTACGTTTACTTGAAATATATAGAAGATGAGTCAATTTCCATGTCATCATAGTTTGTGGACAAGTCAGATGTTATGTTTAGTTCCTCAATTTTTTTCTCTTTATCCACTCGTCTTCGGTAGTTCCGTATGCGAACCGCCTCTTCATCTTCTGACAACCGAGTTTCTGCTTCGTTTTTTGATAAAAAAAATCTTCATCAAATTTTACAGTCAACTTGATGTTCGTAACCCCGACATGAGTGTAGTTTCTAAACATCCTTTGAAGGTCCCTAACCTTTGATAAAGGGGAGCATGTAATGCGCCTCAGGGCAGGGCTCATCAACGAGTATTTTTGCCAACAAACAAGACATTTGGCATGTTGTAGATTTGTGAAGGTGCATTGAAATCAAATCATATAACTCGTGTCTACTGATACCGCTGTTGAAGGAAGTGTAGAAATAGCTTCTCGAATAGAAAACGGTTGCAGAAAATCTTCCCATATTTTGGACACGTTATATTGATTGTAGAGGAATGCGTAGAGCTAGAATAATGTCATTGCAGCTGGGATGAAGTGACATGTTTATATAGATGGGGAAGGAACCGCAAAAAAATAGAACTCGCTTTTTGTAAATAGCGAGTTTGACTAACATGTCAAGCCTGCCATGTCAGGAATCTTAGAACCTCGCGCTCTGCATATAGCGAGTTCCTGCTTCCCTCGCACGCATTTATTTTGGGTAACCTTGGCACCTTTATATAAGACATAGAGAAAGTGAAGGACCTGAAGAGCAAACAGTTTACGTGATGAGGCTTTAAGCTAAGTGTGTCAATTGTCCGTTTATGCTAGAGTTCTCGATTGTTAAATAGCTCGAATTCATTTCAAGGTTGCTAATATTTGTTCTACTTTCTATATAATCATAGATATTGTCAAAATATGTCGAGACGAGGAAGTATTACTACACTGATATACTATAATGGTGAAATTGTCACCCACCTATCTCTCGGCGTCATCTTTTAGTCCTTAAATATTGTAACCCTACAGTTGCCAAATAAATGAACGTATAACAAGTTGATGAAGAAAGTGAGGAACAATGATCCACATGGTCGTGGAAAGAAGCTAGAGTCGTTGAAGTATAGACTACCGAAATCGTACGAACCCTTAACGTACTCAATATACCATATGGTAGACAACAGTGATGTGGAGTTGATGTTGGATGCCCACTTGTAGTACTCAGTTGGAGGTCCCCTAGAACTCTATGCAATATTTTTTAATGTCGATGACGATATTGTACTCTTAAATTGGCGGGCGACGAATTATGACTTCGATCCTAATGCCAACGTTCAGAGCCTGACATCCAATTTGCGCAATGATTTCAATTTATTAACCATATATAGTCCATGCAACGACTTCGATGAGTCATCGTCTTCTATGCCAAGACATTCTTGTGTAACCAGTTTTGATTTTGACTTGAACCTGCCACCCAACGTTGACTTTGGTGCATCATCGTCATATATGCCAATACATTCAACATACAATTCGTACAGCATGGGTGCTGGCGCGTCATCATCGCAAAACTACATGACGTCTTAAGAGCATGAAGCGTTTAATATATTCGATGATTTCACATCTAGACGATATTCAATGTATATCCCTAGTGCAGAGTACGTTGAACAACCTGTGGGGAGATATTCTTGGGCTGCATCTGTCGACCTTGATCTTAGTCTTGGTAATACGTTTCCTGAGTGATCTCGTGAGTGTTCTCGCAATCAATGAATAATTGCTAAATCTATTGTCGTAGCATTCGAGGACTCAGACATATTCCCATTTGAGGGTTAGACATATGTGATGAAGAACCGATAAGGAAGGTGAGGCCGGATGGTTACGAGCAAGGCCCCTTCTACGATGAACCAGAAGACCTTCATATGCCTGACGAAGTAGATAAATATGAGGGATTAGAGGATGTAGTAGAAGGAAACGAAGAACATGCCCGACCTACCAAAGTTCCACATCGTACCAACGTTCCACATCTTGCCATCCTGGTTTCTTTTTACTAGCCACAATCATACTTCACGATAGTTGATATCGACGCCTTCAATATTCTTGAATTTTTCTAATTCCCAAAACTTGAGCAGTACAACCGGCGAGCTGATGGTGAACTTCATGTTGGGATGTCCTTCTTGAGAAAAGAACTCGCCGTGACAGCCATCAAAAACTACAATATACGCAACGCAGTTACGACGACAGTGAGAAAGACTCAGTCGGATTACTACATTACAGAATGTGCCTAGAAGAATTAGAGGTGTAATTAGAGGGTTCGTGTTTCATGCTTGAAGAGGCTAAACGGGCTATGGAAGATCACATGACTCGAGGTGCCTCATACGTACACAGTCAACAGACTAAGCCAGGATCATCCAAACTTGGATATGCACGTGCTATATGACATCTTCATTCTACTGGTCAAGGCAAATCCGCATGTAACAGTTGCCACGGGTATTGTTGCAGCCAAATATCAGCATGGCTATATAGTTGAGTACCACAAAGCATGGTACGCAAGATGGAAGGTCATACAAAAAATGTATGGCCAGTGGGAGGAATCGTACAGAGACCTGTAGCCGTGGTTAAACCTGATGCAGGAACACATACTGGGAACGGTTGTGAAGCTGGACACTGTACCAGCGTACCAAAATGATCGTGTCGTACGAGGAGTGACTCAATTCCACCGACTATTTTGGACATTTCTGCATTACATTAATGCATTCAAATATTGCAAGATGGTTCATATCGACGGCACTTAGTTGTACGGAAAATACATACAAACTTTGTTACTGCAGTTACGAAAGATAACAAAAAAACTGTTCCCATTGCCTTTGCAATAGTCGAAAAGGAATATCTTGAGTCATGGTTATTCTTCCTTACGAACTTACAAAGGCATGTGCTATCTCATGTTATGCGTGAAAGAGAAGATGGGTTATGTATAATTTCTAAAAAAGGCACAACGCTCGTATGGGCGATTGAGCGTATGGGTCCGTCTTGGCAACCTCCCTATATTCATCACCGTTTTTGTTTGCGCCACATTGCCGTAGACTATTTACAGAGGTTCAAGAATGACGATGAACATCAAATGGTGCTCCGAATAGGTACGTCCTCCTCTACTCTTTTTCGTTTATGATATTTTCCTAATTATTATTCATCGTTAAATACTTTATCAATTTTATAAGCAACTCCCACTATGTGCTTGAGGTTGAACAGATGTTTGAAGAACTTCTTCTGAGGAACAAGCTATGACTACCTTGTTTCAATCCTGAGGGGAAAATGGCTCCGGTCGTATGATGGTGGTAAATGATATGGTCATATAACAACGAACTTAGCTGAGGTAGTGAATTCGTCACTGAAGGGAGTGCGACATTTGCCTATCACCTCCGTTGTCAAGGCGACATATTATCAATTGGCTACCCTATTTGCAACCTTGGGCAAGCAAGCAGCAGACTATATTGAAGGTGGCCATAGAGTCCACCCACACATTCACGAAAAATTTTAAAACTATGCTAGGTATTCAAATGCGATGAGTGTTGCTTGCTTCTCGCATTGAGAATATGAGTTCCGTGTATCAAAATATTCGAGGCCGTTGGAAGGCATACAACACAATGCATACGGGGTTAATCTGTTAAAGAAAACCTATGAATGCGGTATATTCCAAACATTCAAGTACCCGTGTCCGCACGTCATTGCCGCTTGTTCGTCTGTACGGGTTCACTACATGTCAATGGTCGGCCCAGTCTACTTACTTGAAACCGTGTCCAAGGTTTATGAGTACGAGTTTCCTATCATCGGGAATAAAATTGGTCCGGCTACTATTGATGGTGAACCTATAATATGGCCATATTTTCACTACGACACAAAAAAGATGGTCGTCCACTATCAACAAGGTTTTATTGCGATGAGGATTTGGTCGACCATTGAGAAAAAACTCAACGGCCGAAATATTGCAGTAAATGTGGGAATCCCAAAAACCAAAAGAACAAATGTCTCAGTTGCTCAGGCCCTCGTATTAATTAAATGCACTTTCATATTGTAGTAATGTTTTTCTAAGTAATAAGATCTCTTCTTCAAGCTTACAGTTTCCAGTGTTTTTTTCCAAACAATTTAAACGTGATTTTTTTCACATGTAAGGAGTTTAATTCATATGTTCCAATACTAATTAATCACTTATAAAAAAAGTAAAATGTTTCCAAACCTCGCGCTCTGTAACTAGCAAGGTCCAGTGATATGTCAAATTTGTGGCGTAGTTTGCAGCTGACACGTCAGGAGAACGCGAGGTCCATTTAAAATGTGCTTAGTTTTCCTATATAAGGTAGGCAGACATAATTTTATTCTACTCAAACCCATCAGCCATTGGGAAAAATCTATATTAGACGCGTAAAGAATATACAATTGTAGCTATTAATGGCAAAAAATCACGTATTAGGAAAATTGTTTTATAAATAGATTTCCCTGATATTGTGATTTATTGGTATAATTAGTTACATTTATATTAGGGGTGTGCAAAAAAACTGACAAAACAAAATAGATTCTGAAACCCGAACTGATCAGTTATATAATATATATTGGCGAATAGTCTTTTTGTTCAAGACGGGTGTTTCGCATTATTGTTCAAGATGAATGACAAATCACAATATCAGGGAAAGTGTGGTCTTCATAGATTGCCAGCTAGGTGAAGACCACAACATGTAATCATAATCAAAGCCCCTACCATTGCAGATGATGATGAAAGTAAGTAACAATTGCAACCTTCGGGGGAACCTCAAAATCCTCGATTGTCCACTTCATCAAAGCAAGCATGTTTAGGGGTACAATTGACTAATTATAATATCTCGTATGTACCAATATCAGCCTCAGAAGTTTGGCCAGAAAGAGGGCCTTCACCGTGTAGGGGTTGGATTGGACGACTATGGCGAGACCTCAATGTCCGTACATGTTTAGGGGAGTGATGTACAATATGCTCTCTTTGGTCAGGATCAGGATTGCAGATGTGAACTTCTCCTTAAATTACGATGCAAAGTGGGTACCAAGACAAGTTGAGGAATTGAATAATCGCCCAGGCCCGAGTATCAATTAATTGACTATGACACTATTTGTCTAAATCATGTTTAAGGGTACAATTGACCGGTTAGAACATCGTCGACCTCGCTCCGGTTATGTACAAGATGCCATCTTTGACCGGGATCAGTGGCCTACCCATCATAGTTTATTTTTTTTATTTTACGTGGCCTAACTACCATAATCTATTTTCTTCATTTTATGTATTTGTTTGAAATGTAATAAACTTACATTGTTATTCTTACCCTAAAAAAGCTTCAAAACCATTTCCACGTGCTTGTTACACCTGCTAATTACAATTACAGATCAGTTATAATTGCAATTGCTTAACATCTAAAGATTACATTTACAATTACAATTCTCAGTTTTAAATAACTATTACTTAAAATTACAATTACAAGTATAAAAAATGTTACATTAATCAATACAAACACACTCAAACCATTTGTTGCTTCTTTCATATAATTTATTTATAGACGATTGAAATTTAAGATTTACATAATTTAAAAAAAAAATCAACCTCGCGCTTTATATATAGCGAGGTACGTTACATGACAACATGTACTTCTCCTGCCATGTCAAGAATCTTTGTTGACCTCGCGTTCTGCAGAACGCGAGTTCCATTTAAAACGTGAACAAATACATCGCGTTTTGGAGGGCGCGAATGTTTGCCTATATATGGCAGGGCAAACAAACCCACTAGCATTTGCTATCGCTTCAGAAAAATACGTGGTTAATCAGAGTCGAAGAGAATATACAACTGTTGCTACTAATGGCAACAGATTACATATTAGGAAAATTATTTTTCAAATTAATTTCCCTAATATTGCGAGCTGTTGGTATAAGTAGTTGCATTTATGCAGTGACTACACTATTTTGGTCGGTTAATAATATTTGGTGATATGTGTCTTCCGTGTTTTGGTTCAAGATCTACCACAAATCGCAACATCATGGAATGAATGGTCATTTTTAGGCGTCGGGATCAGTCTTGACCTTTTGTTCGAGGCTGTCCGTAGCTTCTTCATATGCCTTCATCGTGAACGCTACAGGAAGACCACCTCATATAACGTAGTTGGAGCCTCTAGCATCGTGGATGATGATGGTTATCGGATACTCGCGAAATCCACGAAGCTAGTCCTCGACTATCTACATCGTAGAAGAACGAATCATGGCCTCCAACAACTGTGATGAACTATGACACCATTTGTCTACAGCAACGACACATCTCTCGGACAAATTAATAATTTTAGTTCCTATGTAACTTATTTTTTCTGCATGTTTTGGGGTACAATTGACCGTGTGTTTATGGTAGATTTTAACCGTCTACGTGGCTTAACCCAATAATTTATTTTCTTCATTTGATGTATTTGTTTCAAATTAGTAATTTCACCGTGTAATTCATTTGATGTAATTAATTATTATCGTTTCCAAAACATTTAATGGCAATTGTTTTTAAGATACAAAAAATAAAAATATAGTTTACATATTATTTGGGACTCTGATAACATCATCATCAGAAAACATTGCATACAGCTCAAGCTCAAGGGCCCCCTAAAGAAAACTGTAGGTGAGATTCTACCATTAATTCCACATCAGCGTTGTCCACAACGTGAAATAATGAGTACGTTAATGGTTCTAACGATATCGGCAGTCGAAACTTTAACGGTTCCAGCTTTTTCCAATGACCATGTGAAACATGTTTCTTCACTTCATTCATTAACTTCTTATACGATAAGTTGTATGGCAGCGGAAACAATACAGTACTTGAAGACTGAAATACGACACCGAGAGATGCATTATTGACTATCTGCCCATCGTAGTATACCAAAGCTGTAATAGTTTCTCGTCTCGACATATTATACCCGTTGAACTCTTTACAAATAATTTTTAATAGTTCAGTAAGAAGAAGAAGAATGAAGATGGGTTACAAGAATATTCGGAGCCAATCATCCTCAATTTATACGCTAAACGAACCTCGCTATATATGAAGCGCGAGGTCCTACTATGGGAAAATTTGGATAAATATCCCAACTTATTCTTAATTTAAAATATTTATCACCATAATTAAGAAATTAATTAAACGAACCTCGCTATCTACAGAGAGCGAGGTCATTTTTCCTTTTTTTATAAAAAAGATTACACGATTCTCAAGGATTACGCGAATGCGACAATTAACTTTCTGGATAAACCCATCAAACATGATTCTCAAGGCATTTTGCCTTTTTATTCATGCCCAAAAACAAGCTTTGGAAGCATTTTCATGGCCATTTTTACACCGTTTACAATGTCTTTTCTGTGCTAATATCAATCTCAAATGAAAGATAAGTTCCAATACTACGCCTCTAACCTAAAATATTAAGAAGATTATTCTAATAATAACCCGGGAAAACACCTCCAACATGCCTACCAAGCCATTTCAACTTCTTATTCTTGGACAAAAACTAGAGTTCCAACCGTTTTTAACGCGCTTTTTATACAGTGTGCACTGACTCGTACGTGTCAATATCAGTCTCAAATGGAAGACAAGTTCCAATACTACATATCTAAGCTTAAAAATTACTAAAATTATCGGGCTAATGGCACGATAAAATGAACATGCTTATACACCCTTCTATTTCAGCCTGGATTACGAGGACTTCGCTATGTGCAAAGTGTGAGGTCCATACAGTAATTACTGCGATATACACGCGGTTTTTAAATATCTAGGGGACCCTGCGTTTTGAGTAATGCGAAGTCTTATACGGTAATTTTAAATTTCAGAATTTTAAAAGGCAACCCACGTCGGAAGGACCTCGCTCTTTGTAGAACGCGAGGTTTAATGTCGCATTATCCAAAACGCGAGGTCACCTTGCGTGGACGATTTGGGTTCATTTTTCTAAATAACTTGGCAAGGGGGTCATTTTTCTAATTAACTTTTAAAATAAGGTTTTTCATATAATAAAGCTCATCTTTTTACTAAGTGAATCTACAATTAGTAAAAAGTACTTTTAAAGTTAATTTACAGTAAATCTAAGTGAAGATTCACTTAGTAAAAAGATGATATGAAAAAATTTAATAAAACAAATATTTTTATTGGTTGAGACCATGGATGACTTGGTGAGCCGGCCTATGTTATAATTTCCCTTAAAGAGATTAATATATAACAGATTTTAGGACCTGCAAAACAAAAAGGAAACTGATGGGATCTGACCCAATCATGCACATTGGGCCATTGCCCAAAAGTTTCAAACATTTTAATGGTTTAGTGGTGAAACAAACGAAACTGACGGAAGCGGGGATGGAGCATCCCAGGCTGATTCTACACAATTTCCTTACAGAAGATGAATGCAAGGTTAGACCCTAATTTTCAATCCCACTTGCAATCTATTTCATCTTCAAATTATGAATAAAATTTGAATTCTTAAAAAAAAAAAAGGAATTGGAGTTCATACACAAGAGCTGCAGTACGATTGGATACAGGCCCAACGTGTTTTCAACAACGCTTTCTCATCTCATTGCCACTAACTCTTCTCATCTAATCATCCCTTTTCTTCCCATCAGAGGTTCTTTGTTAATCCTTTCGATTTCGCTTCTGTTTCTTTACTAATATACAATTCCAGTACTGTTAATTATTAGTTTTTGAAATTTGATGTGCAGATAGGTTGAAAGAGAAGGTGGAGGAGTTCTTTGGTTGTGAATATGAGCTTGTTACTGAGTTCACTGGCCTCATTAGGTACCAATTTTTGCCTGAAATTTAAGGAAGTTAATAGTAATAAAGGATTGTATTTTGAGGATAATATCTCCATAACCATGTCCAAGTGTTGGACATAGATACTTAAAGAGAGGTGCAAAGTTGGAGTGTATTTGCTTGTTTATTCACTTTACCTATCATTAATGTTATGATTATCAAATAATGTGTTCTGTAGTTGGAGCAGAGGAGCAAGTATAGGTTGGCATAGTGATGATAACAGGCCTTATCTCAAGCAACGCAATTTTACGGTGTGTGTTCACAGCTTTTTCTAGGGAAATATTAATGTCTTTTGCAATTAGTCTTTTGTCAATGTCCTGCTGAGGGTGTTTTGTTTTTGTTTGAAGGCAGTATGTTATTTGAATTGTTATGGGAAGGATTTTGAAGGTGGACTGTTTCATTTCCAAGATGGGGAACCGAAAACAATTGCACCCATGGTTGGAGTAAGTGCAGCTGTTAAATGTTTTCTTAAGATATGTCTTCTGTCTTCTCTTAGTATTTTTTGCACGGTAATGTACAATCATGTTTTAGTAATATGATTTAGATATGGATCTTATTGCGAGTGTCGGACACGAGTATGCTTAAATCTTTAAATGTTTTCCGTTGTTTGGAGGGTTTAGCTCCATATCCATGTCCAGAGATGTGTTGGGTACTTAAAGAAAAATGAATAGTCGTAGTAGTTATTGAGGTCTAATTTGGAGAAGTACTTCTCCAAGTGTTACTTATAAGACTTAGATAAGGGGTAGAAAAGCCTGAGTTGCTAGTCATGAGGAAGGGAACATGATGTGGTCGGAGTGCTGAATTTCAGAGTCATAACTTTGCTTATGTGTAGAATGCCTTGGTTTCTAAGATCATCTTTACTTAATGAAATTTAAGGTATTTGGAAACTTCTTCTGCGGTGAGTCACCTCATCTAAGTGAAGAAGCGGCCATGTCCATTTTATTAGCTATTGAAACTAGTGAAAGCATGTTTACTCTGACCTTTGATTGATACTCTTTGTATTTATATATATCATGATGTTGTGATTTATACAGCTGACAGCCGCAATACTCACTCTGTGGATGAGGTACTCTTATCTTTCTCTCTGTAATATATATGTATACACTATCTAATTTGTCTGTCAAAGGAAAACGAATGCTATTAGAGTTCAATTAGGAAAGTCAAGTTTAGCAGCTTTGTGTTGGGCTTGATAACGATTTTAAAGCAGGATTTCAAGCTTTGATTTGAGCTAAGAAGATAGTGTCAACTGTCTTAGCTGAGTCATGTTCTTGGTGAAAAATTGACTTATACATAACTTCCATTTTCTTTCATGACTTGACAATTTATAAAACTCAATTCCGTGTTGTAACTTGTAAGCGGTAACAAAGTATTTTGGGAAAGAAAAGTTGTTTAGGAAGCAATGTATAAAAAGGGTCGTTCACGCTGGCTATTTTGGTGTTTGTGTATTACATTATTTGACAGGTAGTTGACGGAGAACGGCTGACACTTACTTTATGATTCAGCCGTGATAGTTCCCATGACGAGGATGCTAAACTTATTTTGCTACTTGAAGAAAACCTAATGCACAAGTCCAACAATGTGCCATGGTCATTCCTACCTTTGCCAGCATCGGATAATATGTACTGGTTTTCTCCTAACCAAGCTTCTAATCAAGATTTCGAATTCGATTGGGAAGATTACATGCTCTTGGATTTGATGTATATTATTTCCAAGATTTGAATCTTAACACGGATTTTTCTGAACTCCTTATGGAACCAATGCAATCAATTGCTTGACCATAAATTTGTCAATGTTCTGCATTCACTTCAGGTATTCTTACTATGATATTTTAGCTTCAAAAATTTTGGTAATTATGTGCAATAGAATTTATCCACGAGATTAACTTAGTCTACTCATTGCAATTCCTAAAGCTGTTTCAGCGTATATTCTGATCATCCTATGATAACCTGAGTAAATCTCTGATGCTGAACCGGTGGCACAGTTTTACTTTTGGAAATTGTGCAAATCTCAAGCTTTGACAAACGAAGTTCAATGCGGCAAAGTGGTTCAATTATCACAATCACAATCCGAGAAGATTGCTCAGGTGAATTCCGTTTTTCTGAAGGATACTAAACTGGTGGAGATGGTTTTTCATAGTGCGGATCAATGTTATTTTGAGCCAGCCATGTTTTCTGCTGCTATTACTGCATGGGAGGATTATTCATGTAAGTTACATAAAGAAATATTATTGAGCTTGCCTCAATGGAGAGCTCATCAAGCTATATATAGTATTAAATTTGATGTGTCATGATTCTCGAGGAAATTTAGTTATAGAATCAATGGTAATCTTGTGATAAATACATCAGTTTATTAGCTATTTGGATTGCTAGATTTTATAGCCCAAAACTGTTTTGCTTTTCGATCAAATTAACTAAATCTGATTGGTTAAATTAGTATAAGCCGATAAATGCTCACCCCTAGCCTTTAGATGCATCATGCAAGTGTTAAAACTTTCCCTTGATGACTGAACAAACAACTGGTTATCACGTGCCATAGCCTTTTGGGAGCAAAACCACAAGGCTCAAGGGGACAAAGTAGACAACCCCTTGGTTGGGGTGGACCGTAACAATTGGTATCAAAGTTGGCATTGGAGGTAATAGTGACGTGTCATAAGGACGGTGGGGCTTCGTTCAAATGGGAATGCCATGGTCCTACTTGTGAGACCTACTATGCTTTGAGTTCATTTTTGTCCAATTCAGAGGTGTCTTCTACGAAATAAGTTGGATTGTAATGACATTTTTCTGGCAGTCCCTTTAGGTGTCGATGAATATTACTGGTTTTGGTAAGAACCAATAATTCAAGTAGTAACTTTACTTGGTTATATACTGTTGGCGTTGTATCCTTCTTGAGCACATATCCCATATCTTATACTTACACTCAAGTCACAGAGTACCTGCTCTCTCTAACACATAGGTGAAAGGTGAAAACTACACATATTTCTCTGTTTAAGCACATCTTTGTCGAACACATACCTCGAATCCAATTACTCACACCCGAGTTGGACTAATATAGTTATTCTTTCTAACCTATAGGTGAAAGGTGAAAACTATTTCTCTCTTTAAACGTATCATCATCGGACACATATTTTGTATATGATATTCACATCCGAGTCGAAGTAACATAACTCTTCACACTCCCTGACCCATAGGTGAAAGGTGAAAACTACATTTCTCTGTTATATTCCTTTCTTTTTGAAAACATGTAACTTTATATTGTAGGATAAAGTTCTACAGTCTTATATATTTATATATAGTGGGGGAATGCTTTTTGTCTGAAGACTGGCTATGAAGGAAAGAGTGTTGTGATTCATCAGTGCCAAAATTGCATTTGGAACTTTGTCCCCACATGCTGCACTTGCTGACATATTTTAGCTTTTATTTCTTTTTTCAATTTAAAAATCTATGGATATTGCAGAGAAGCATCCAGAATCAGAGGACATATTATTATATCATGAGAACTGAATAAAAAGGTATTAGGTATGTTATCCACATCCGGATATCAAATACGTATACATATCCGACACACACTACAATAAGAAACTTTTTTTGTTGAAGTTCTTACATACGGATGATCGTGAATACTGGATACGTATGAAGTATTTTTTTAGAAGAATCTGTGAATAGCATGGTGTAATGAAGCAGGGGACAGTGTAAAATATAAGGATAATCTCTGTAAATGGGGAAGTTATATCATTAAAATCAAAATGAAAATCTGAATTAAGATTAGATTTGGTGCGTGTTTTCAGACAGATTAGATACGAAAGTGGATTTCTGTAGACAAATGGTCCCCTCTACTGGGTGTTGAGAATCGAGGACATTAACCCCTTTGAATTCATTCTGTTTGTTTGATTGTTTATGTATCGGATTCTGTTGGGCCATATTCATTGGCTAACCCTATCTATTGGTTTGCTGCTTTTTGTTACTTTGTATTTTCAAAAAATATTTGTATTTGATATTTATATTTGTGAAAAGTTTTGATAGTCCGTGTAAATTTTAGTTTACACGAGCTTTTTAGTTTTAGGGGTTAGGGTTTTAGTTTAGGTGTTTAGGTTATAGGGTTTAAAATTTAAGGTTAGTGTTTAAAATTTAGGGTACAAGGTTTAGGGTTTAGTTTTTTAGAGTTAAGTTAAGAATTTAGAATTTGAGTTTTTTATAGTGTAAATACACAGGCTTGTGTATTAAAATTTTCCTTTTATATTTTGGCACGAGTATTAAGAATGTAATGCCCTAAAGAGACTTAAGTACATGGAAATCTTTTGAAAATAAATAAATATAATGGGTCTCATTGTAGAAGCTTGACAGATAAAACTGTTCGAATTCAAGTTATTTAATAACGTCATTTTTTTTCTTGAGACCACTACTTGATCAAATTTTGAACATCAAATTTGTTGTTTTTTATTTTTTAAAAGCAATAAAAAATAATTATATAAACCGACTAAATCCCATATTTTCTAAGATGCCACAAGGGTTTCCTCGTTAAGAAAAACTCCAAATATAAATAATTATACATAATGGACCTCAACATGCTAGCACTGCATTACGAAGCCTGGGCTACATTTTCTTCTCAAGGATTTTCCCAGGAATTTTTTCAATTTTCTCAGCACTCCAAATGCATTTGAAACTAAAGCATTACATGATTGAATAAAAGATGGCTGTTTCTTTTCTCCAATTGATTCAAACTTGGTCGAATTGCTTAAGCATTTGAGAAATGGCAAGAGTCTGAGGTGGAATTGGAGGGAGAGAAGGTTTTCCGATAAGAGGCTCCGCCATTATTTGGTTGTCACGGGTGAGCGTGTGATGCCTTTTACGTACCGCTCTTACCGGTGACTCCGCCGTCATCGCCAGCCCCGCAATTCCGTTGTTGACCATTGTCGGTTGCTCCGAACCCGATCTCTTCCGTGAACTCTCTGCCGCAACCCTTTCTTCATGCCCCTTTCCATCCTTCAAAAACAAATAACGTACTGAAAAATTGCTGTGGTCTTCAGTCATTTTTATCTTTTTTATTTTTGTAGAGATTAGAGAATGCAAAAGGAAATAAGAATATCGAAACGTACATCGATGGAAGAAGAAGAAGCAGCAGCAGCAAACATTGGCCATTTCACAGGCCGATCTTCATCTCGAGGTTCCTTGGGATGTTCGGCGGGGCAGAAGAAATCGACGTCGAAGTCCACCGCAAGCAGCTGCGGGCGCAAGTCCATGTCCATTCCACCACCACCGGTTCACAACAACTTCACTTTCCTTTCTATCCTGCAAACATTGATCCAACCATAAATAAAAGCAAAAAAGGAAAGATTTAGGAAGAGATGGGAATGGCAGAAATGCAGAGAGGAAAATCTTACTTAAAGAGAGAGAAAGAGAGAGAGAAACGGGAAGTAAAGCAGAAGAGAAAGGGAGTATCAAAAGAAGGAGAAGCAATGGGAGAGAGAAGACCATCAAAGCTCCCTCGTCTCATATTATAATACACACATACCTACCTACATGCACAAATACGTGGATGCAACCCCGTTCAGTCAAATTTAAATCAAAGGGAGTATTAAAGTTTTCGAGCTCGAACAATAATGATCGATTCAAAACTAAGATTTTTTAACTGGGCACGAATAATTTACGAGTATAAATGTCTAGTTTATACACTATATTATGTTATTTGGTTAATCAAGACTGAGTGATGGATAAAAAATTATATATGACATGAGTCATATATACGTATGTGTGGAAAAAACTAGTTTTATATATAAACAATGAAGGATATACATTATTTTTATTGTTGATTTTGTTAGCAAACTTCAAAATCTAACCCCTTTTTGCTTTATTACTTCTCAATGTGTGTGGTGTACATGAATGGAGGGGAGCTTTATCTTCTTCTTTTTTGTTTACTCTTCCCTTTATTGTTTTTTACAAACCGCAGCTGTAGTTTGGTTGAAAATCTTACATATTTCCCACTTTTTTCTTCTTTGGGCTATGCACTACTTGTAACATTCATCTTATATATCCAATAATTTTAGAGACAACATCGTTATAAAATAAAAACAACAATCTTTTTAAAGTTCGATAATTTCAAATTAGTCTAAATTTTGTTAAACTTTAGTTTGAATAAAATAAATAAAATTTTTTCAGTCATGACACGATCTGACCCATAAATACATTCTTTCCCTAAATCTTTTTGTGTGCTTAATGGATAGAATAGAGCCGAAGACAAGGTCTTGTTCCCTTGCTAAATGAAGAAAGTTACATATTTATCGTTTTAAAAATACTAAATAATTCAATTCAAATAGATGTGACATTTTATTTTTCACCCACAATATACTTAAAACATGTACAACTTCATTTTCGATCCTCAAACCGGTCCATTTTACCGAAATAACTTTTTAGACCCAAAATTCTTGAAAACAGAATATTTATAGAAGGACGCAAAATCCAAGGAATAAAGAGACAGAACCGAAAGCAAGGGATAGCGGCCTAACTTTCCTAAAAACCTAACTTTCCAAATTGGGAGTTGCCACAAGGCTAAGATTTCCGATGAATGGAGTAGTTATCAGCTTCGTTTGGCCAAAAAATTAATTTAGTCTGGTTTCAAATTGATCCAACGTTTCACAAGGGAGAAACGAAAATTTTTAATTTTTAGTTTCGATTGAAATTTAAAGGCTTACCAATGAATTGTAACCAAAGGAAAAAAATAAAAAGAAAAAGAGTAGTTTGGTGATCTTTTTTACTAAAGAAATCACCAAACGATGATAGAAATGAAAACAAAAGGAGGCAATGGTACTGTTAAGTATTAAGAGTCAGATAAGCTTGAATTCAAACTATGTTAATTTTATGGTCAAACAGAGTTTTTCACCGTTGGGATTGATCGATTATTGCCCCACTCCGTTCATTAGAAACTTGGTCTTTGCAAAAATTATCAATTTGGAAAATTAATATTTTTTTAGGAAGAAGACTTTAACGTGTCATGCCAACATTTCTTAAAAGCAATAACCATATTGAAAGCGAAATAACAATTCAATGATTGTATTGCAAGTTCTAAAACTTTTGTGACCATAGTGAAAACACCTAAAGTTCAAGGACTACATGTGTAGTTTACCCTTAGTTTAATATTCGTCAGTGAAAACACTAGTGATGAAATATATATATATATATATATTTAAATTGGATGACTAAAATAAAAACTACTTATAATTGGATAACCGAAGGTGTAATTCACCCTTCTTTTTAATTGAACTTTTCACACCTGTTACAAAGAACAAACCAAAAGCAAAGAGACACCACAACACAAGAAGCATTAGAAAATATACATGGCAAACATGTACCATCAATCCAAAAACATGCCAAAAAAATTAAAGGGATAATTGCAGCAGCATACCTCCTCAAAATGATGCAAGTTCTAAATGGTTAAACTACATTGGTGGTCCCTTTTGTTTTTGGTCACTAATTTTGAAATTTTTTGTTTCGATCACTTACATTATCGATTCGTTCCATTTTAATCACTGAGCCGTTAATCCCGTTATTTTGATAACATGAAACGTTAATAAAAAATAATTTTAATTTTCATCCTTTTTGAAGAAAAAGAATACAAATTCTCCCTCTTCACCCAAAATCCCCCTTTTCACCTTCCTAAACCCTAGCACCTTGTCCAATGGATTTTTTTTGGTACCTGTGGTTGCTGTGGCGCTAGTGTAGTTCCCGACAGCAGCTACTGCGGCCAAGGTTACAACTAGTCATGCAATGGAAACAACCAATTGCAGTCGAGCATTTTCTGCACGTATTTTATCTTTCTTCTTCAATGTGCTGGTTCCTAATTCCTTCTGGTGATGAAACCATTTCTCAGTTGTTCCAGTTCTTTGTGCATTAATTGAGTTCATCATGTCCCCTGCCTATAAAGAGAGAAATAAATAAATCACGGGATTTTAATCCCTCTATTATGATAAAATTTCAAAATTTAATTGTTTTAGTTTAATTTGAGATAATTTGATCTCTATAATTTTATAATATTATCAAGTGCTTTATGTCACGGCCCGCACATTTGGGCCCGAGACAGATGCGCAACAAGCAGCCCAAGAGGTTCTGGGCTTGCCTAGAAGACCACCTGACTTGGTCCGATCGTTGGAGACTAAAAGAAAGCCCAAGTACATTGAGTCCGGTAAATTAATGGATGACATCTTACCAGAGAATATTCCAAGGGATAAGAATATCTCTCAATGTAAACACAAACATAAGGAAAGAATTTCATAGTGATAGAGTTTCCTTAGTTAGTGTAGATTGGGTAGGTGGCTTTCGATCTGAGTCGTTAGTGTGATTTGATCTCGTCCGTTCATTGTATGAGGATTCAACTATAAATAGAGGCCTCACCACCTCAATTGTAATCATCAATCATTTTAGTAATACACTTGGCATTTACTCTAAAAACACTATGTAGTGTTCATCGCGTTCTTGAGCGTTCTTTCTTCTATTCTTGCTGCCTTTCTCTTTTGTTCGTTTCCTCTCGGAACAATCTTGTGTTTGTGTGCCTTGGAAGAATTCGATCTTCCAGAGAAGGATTTTAGGCTTACTTAGTCGTTTGTCTAAGAACATCGACTAAGGTCGCATGTTAGGCTAGGTCGAAACTCTAGCCCTGTGACAGTTGGTATCAGAGCGAGTGTTCGAGCGCAAACACTGATTTGAGATGGCAAAAAAAGGAGGGAATGTCGCAGCACAAAAGGGTGTAGAGACCCAGGCTGACGAAGGAAAGCGAGACAGTTCGAGTAACACTGTGCCTACGCTGGAAGAAAGGGTGAAAAAACTCAAAGGATCCATGAAGGATGCCCGAGAGGAGATTGACGTTGTAAAAGTACGTCTTGACGAGCTGGACTCTTTGGGAGAGGAGCTCGAAATCAGCGTGCAGGTTCTAAAGAACAACGTGCAAGACCTTGACCAGTGTGCCGATAGTGCGGACAGATGGAGTGATGCACTTGAAGTCGAGCTAACGACTTTGAAGGCGAAGATGATGGAGGAAATTAAGGGGCTCAAGGGAGAGCTTCAAGTTTACAAGGCTGCCGTGACTGGTATGTTAACCTCGGCAACAATCAGACCAAAGTTGGACGTGCCAAAGCCGAAGGAGTTTAGTGGAACTAGATCGACCCAAGACATGGAGAACTTTGTGTGGAGCATGGAGCAATACTTTCGCGCTGTAGGCATCAAGGATGATGTAGATAAGGTAAACATTGCTTCTGTTTACTTAAATGACGTTGCACTTTTATGGTGGCGACGCAGATGACCTGAGGAGAAGAGAAAGGATATTCCCATCGGGACATGGGGAGAGTTTCAGGCTAAGTTCAAAGAACAATTCTACCCAAAGAAAGCCCAACAGGAGGCTCGGGAGAAGCTGCACAAACTCAAGCACAAAGGTTCCATCCTAGAGTATGTTAGACAGTTCACTGAACTCAAACTCCAAATTACGGACATCACTGAAGCAGAAGGCCTCTTTACCTTCAAAAATGGGCTTAAGCGATGAGCCAAAATGGAGCTGAAGAGGATGAGAGTCGAGGATCTCTCCAATGCTATGGCCGCAGCTGAATCCATAGCTGAGTTTGAGATGGTGGAGTCCCTCAAGCCCCGAGGCAAGGGCTATGGTGGGGGAGTCAAGAATGGGGAAGGTCTTGTGTGCTGCATCTGCGGAGGGAAACATATGATGAAGGATTGCCCCCAGAATAATCGTCTTAATGCTATAAAAGGCGATGAGTCCGAGGAGTCAGAAGAAGAAGTGACGAGACTTGGTACGATTGCGAGTGTTAAAGCAATCAAGCCGAGGGTAGAGAAGCAACTAAAGTGTTACCAATGTAAGGGGCCACACAAGTTGCGAGCATGCCCACATCGAGTCAAGCCATCCAAGGGGGTGGACGAGCCCGAACAGAGTGAGGCTGCGAGACTTGGTTCGATGATACTGAGTTCTGCTAAGGTGAGAGGACACAAGTAGAAAGGGTTGATGTTTGTCGACATCAACATTGCGGGACGATCGAGGAGTGCTCTAGTGGACACCGGAGCAACCGATCTATTCAGGTCCAAGAAGGCAGTCGACAAACTTGGTCTTAGAGTTGTGGGTTCAACTGGCAAGATTAAGACTATGAATGCTAAGGAAGTTCCAATTGTTGGAACGGCACGGAAGGTTGAGCTGCAGATTGGTGAATGGAAGGCCAATGAAGACTTTAAGGTAATCAATTTAGATGACTTTGATTTTTTTGGGACTAAGCTTCCTTGACCGTATAGATGCTCTTATCGTTCCTTGTGCCAACGTCATATGTGTTTTGGATCGCAAACAACGTTGCGTAGTGCCCACGTACCGAGACAAGGGTAAAGAAACCAAGATACTGACTGCCATTCAGCTTGTCGAGGATGCTCCAAGCCAAAGAGACATCGCTTTGGGGGCTACTGTTGGAGGGACTACTTTAGTGGGGCAAGGGTTGCCCAAGTCAGCTAGCGACATGAGGCCCGTGGAAGAAGCACCATTGGGCAAGATGGAAGAAGCATTGGATTTCAAGTGTGAAGAAGGGTTAATGCGGGAAAAGTTGCCAATGGGCAACGAGGCATCAAACTTCACAAGCGAAGGGTTGATGCTAGTTAGAGTAAATGCCACGAAAGAGGTACATCTCAAACTTCTATGAGATGTGCGCAATGATGCGGAGCAAGGAGATGTTACATGGCGGAATGAAGCAAGACAAACATTTTGTATAAGAAGACAACCTAATCCGATTCGAGCACTCCTTATGGGGGGAGCCGTTCTTATGGGGGAACATCATTGCCCGATTCTGAGTTGGGAGCAAGCCAAGGTACCATGGAAGATCCAAAATCAACCAAGCGAAGTGATTTCTGAGACAGCGATGAGGGCATCGCCGGATTTGGTGGGGGAGAATGTCACGGCCCGCACATTTGGGTCCGAGACAGATGCGCAACAAGCAGCCCAAGAGGTTCTGGGCTTGCCTAGAAGACCACCTGACTTGGTCTGATCGTTGGAGACTGAATGAAAGCCCAAGTACATTGAGCCTGGTAAATTAATGGATGGCATCTTACCAGGGAATATTCCAAGGGATAAGAATATCTCTCAATGTAAACACAAACATAAGGAAAGAATTTCATAGTGATAGAGTTTCCTTAGTTAGTGTAGATTGGGTAGGTGGCTTTCGATCTGAGCCGTTAGTGTGATTTGATCTCATCTGTTCATTGTATGGGAATTCAACTATAAATAGAGGCCTCCCCACCTCAATTGTAATCATCCATCATTTCAATAATACACTTGGAATTTACTCTAAAAACAATCTGTAATGTTCTTCGCGTTCTTGAGCGTTCTTTCTTCTGTTCTTGTTGTCTTTCTCTTTTGTTCGTTTCCTCTTGGAACGATCTTGTGTTTGTGTGTCTTGGAAGAATTCGATCTTCCGAAGAAGGATTTCAGGCTTACTTAGTCGTTTGTCTAAGAACATCGACTAAGGCCGCACGTTAAGCTAGGTCGAAACTCTAGCCCCGTGACATTTAATTGATAACATTATTAGTTATTGTCTAAAATGATAATATAGATATTTTACTGTTATTTAGTCACAATTAGTGGCACATAAAATCCTATCAACCATTTCAATTGATAATAAAATTAAATATTAGTTAAATATTTAAAACAATTTTATAAAATATCGAAATAATCACTTTAACAACAATAGCTGAACCCAACAAGTATCCCAGTGGAAAAGCGGACGATGTTCATCCTAAGAGGCACGGGTTGAAATCATTTTGTCTACATAGTGTATGCACCTTGTCAAAGGGTTAATAATATCTATGAACATATACTACCTTGTAATCACTTTTAGACTATTAAAAAACAATAGCCGATAATATTATAATCTATTAATATTATTATGAAAAATAAAATAATCAAATTATACCATATCATAATAAGGTAAATTGATTAGATCTTAAATTTTAGCAAATGGAGGGATTAGAACTGTAATTAGATAGAAAAAAAACCAGAAACGAAGAGCTAGAATAGGCAATGAAGTCTATCAAGAAATGATCGAAATTTTAGTATTCTAAGATTACAATTTGTGGTGCAACTAAGGAATCTGGAAATGAACTTGGATTAACATTATCAATCTCAAATTGTTTTTGTTTCTGTTTGTGGGTAAAAGTTTTAGAGATTTTTGATGCAAATAAACTCCAAGACCTTGATAAAAAAAGCTCCATACTTATTTTTTTTTAAAAATCGGTGACCAAAATAGGACAGACTAAAAACAAAAGGGACCACCGGTGTAGTTTACCTTATATTTAAATTTGAAAATGTTCCAATTTATTCTTCAAAGTACAATATCTTATTAATCAAGTTATTTCATCAGGTTACCTATTAACTTGGACGTTAACCGTCAACTAAAATCTAACATGGAATATATTTAATCACATGGATCAAGATAGATAAAATTGTAAACATATATATACACATAAAGCATGGATAACTTGAATATGATGTTTTAAAAATCTTCGTAATTAAAACAACGTTGTATATTCATTTAGCATGTTAAATTCAAAATATCCATACAGTAAGTGCGTTTTAAATATGTTTCACGTCATATTTAAATCGACATCTATTTTTAAATTTACAACAAAGCTAACTGAAGTACTTGGTATAGATTCAGAACCTATGTGATAAATCGAGGATGTTTGGTAGAATTAACCCGATTTTAAAATATAGTACTATTATACTAGATCTCCAAATATTTAGGGGACAAATGGCAGATGATGGACAAGCAATAGTGGCCAAAATCATCTGTCACTAATACATTTAGCCTTCGCACGTTACAATATTAGCTTTTGGTTTATGAATTTGTTGACCTAAAAACCAAATAACTAAAAGGAATGAAAAGACCATTTACAAACTGGAATCAACTCGTAGGCTAAAATAAAGAGAAAAACAGCTTCGAAAACCTCAATCCGTCGCTCTTTCTTTCTACTTTTCCATCTGCTGGGGAACATTAGCGACGACGAAGAAGAAGAAAAAGAAAACGAAAAGACTATGGGGTTATGGAATAGGGTCTCTGGTGTTATCAAAGACAAAAACAGCATCATATTGGCTAATTTTCCCGGGAAAAGTTCGTTCCGGAATCCCGTTCTGGAGACCGCCGTTATCAACGCCACGAGTCACGACGATTGTCGCATTGACAAAAGGAACGCTCAGATCGTGTTTTCTTGGATCCGGGCGTCGCCGATTACTCTATGGCCGCTCATGTGGGCGTTGTCCAGAAGGATGGAGAAGACTCGGAGTTGGGTCGTCGCCATTAAAGGTCTGATGCTGATGCAGGGAGTCTTTCACTGTAAATGCCCGGCCGTTCAAAAGATGGGGCGTCTGCCGTTCAATTTGTCGAGTTTTAGCGATAAACATTCACGGCCGAGCCGAACGTGGGGTTTCAATGCTTTTATACGCGAATACTACGCGTTTTTAGATCAAAGAACTCTTATTTGGTCGGAGAAGGGTAACGGAAACGGCGGCGACGCTCTTTCGAGACTTCAAGAATGGCAATCTTTCCTCGATATGTTGCTTCGAATTAAGCCTCGGGACGAAATCATGAAAGTTGGTTTGATTCTGGAAGCCATGGACTGTATTATCATCGAAATATACGATGTTTATAGCAAAATTTGCACTGAAATCACAAAGATTTTGTTAAATGTATGTTCGGCCGAGAAAACCGAAGCTGCGACGGCATTGAAGATACTTCAAAAGGCGACGGCACAAGCCGAAGAACTGGCGTCGTTTTTCGAGTTCTGCAAGGACTTCGGCGTCTTAAAGGCCGGTGAATTCCCGACGGTTTCTCAGATTCCGGAGGACGAAATCGAAGAACTCAAAAGAATCATCAACGGGGCTTCGAGCTCGGCGGCATGCAAGGGCAACGGAGATTTTTCAAAGGAAATCGACGAAAGGTCCGCCATTGTTGAATACAAAGAAGAAGTAAAGGGAGCTCTGAAGACGGTGATAACGGAGAAATGGGTGTTTTTTGATGAAAATACAAAGATCTTTGAAGAAAAGAATGAACAGAATTCGAGTGCCGAAGAATCTGCTCCACTCATTGATCATTTTCCAGTTTATAATCACCATGAAATCCCAGATTTCATATGTTTCTAGCAGTTTAATTTGGAGCAATTATAATGTTTGGATCATGTGGGTCTAAAATAAAATGCTGTCAATATTGTTTTTTAAGATGGTGTTGATTTTATTTTTAATAATTTATCGTATTATATTTTATAAAGTACTTTTTGAAAATTAAAATAAAATAAACTGGGTGTGCCACTATTTGAGATTATGTCTATAAAAAGAAAATTGAATTGAGTTTATAATTTTTTAAAATTGAACTCCAATAACTTACCAACTATATTTCGAAATGTGATGTGTTTTTTTAAATATAATGATGTGATTATAAGATAATATATGTTTAATTTTCTTAGCCCTTTAGTAAGGCGCACATACCGTGCACACATAGTGCTTAAATTCAGGTCAACTTAATAAAATACATCATTCTTTACCACTCCACGAATTCATGCGGTGTATTTAATTATTCTAAATAATAGAAAACGATATAGGCTTAATACACTTTTTTTTCCATAAACACCATTTCAAATTTGATTGTGGAGTTATTTTTTTCACGAATAGTGTATAAAATAATTATATTAAATATATGTATAATAAATATTTAATATATTGTCGGTGAATTTTTTTCCGACTTAATCTATTGTTATGCTTTTTTTAATTGTTTTTAATGATGGATTGAAATCAGTCAATCACCTCAAAGAAAAAAATTACTAAATCGGTGTATTTTTATTGTTTTGGGACATTCTGCTCCTTAGATAAAATTTTGGACGTTCTGCCTTGAACCTATTAAAAGTACAGTTAGATACCAAAGAATTATATTTGAATTATTTATTTTCCTTTAGTTTTTCCAATCGCTAAATGCAACATTTTCTTTTACTTTGTAACACTCGTTATCTTTGTAGCGCATCGAAGTCAGTTTCAAGAATCGGTCAGATTCAACATCCGAATTTGGTACCAATTCTAGTGTTTTGTTCCGAGGGATCGAAACATGTCCTCATCAACCAATACATGGATCTCTTGACAAGTATATTTTCTCCAACGGTGGAAATCCGGGTTCGTTTAGTTGGGAGAAAGTCCAGGACATTGTTCTCAAAATTTTTACATGGAAGATCTGAAGGTGGCACTTTTCATTTAGATATTAAGCCTTGAAATATACTATTAGAATTTCGGATTTCTGGCTAGCAAAACTTGTACCCGTAGATGCATGATTTCATGTCGGAGTACGGAAGAAGTGAAACAACGGAATACATGGCACCTGAATTGATGATTTCAAGGGATTTCAAGGTCGTGTCATCCAAATCCGATGTCTATAGTTTCAGAATGATGGTGCTAGAAATGGCATGCAGAAGAAGGCATGTTGATGTCGATGCAACCAACTCGGGCAAAGTGCATTTTCTTACTTGGGTCTATGAACTAAATGAGGGGAGATTTAGAGTTCGAGAACCTGACAGAAGGCGAAGACGTAATAGCCAGAAAGTTGTTCTTAATCAGGTTATGGTGCACTCAAACTCGTCCATTGGATCGCCCCTCCATGACCAGAGTCCTGGAAATGTTACAACCGAACCTGGACTGGAAATACCTCCCAAACCAGTCTTGGCTCAATACCTGCATGAAACAGAGCGGGAGTCGGATTCTCCAAAAGAGATGCTATTACCTGAGACAATGGAGAGAAGCTTCTAGTAATATCAAAGAATTTTTCTAGTGCAATTCTTTCATCTGTAACTCACCAGTAGAACCGTTCACCAGTTTAAGCTTTCATCTGTACTTCCTATGTACTCCACAACCTTGTACAATGAACACTTTCCTAATTTAGCAAAAATCCGCATCTTCGATTCTTACAGCGGATTTGACATGGTTTCTTTGATCATTACTTAAAACTAATCCTCAAATGTTTTCTAACAATAACAGCTAAATTTCTCTTGCATAGACGTAAATCAACTTCAACAATAAATCATTCACATGTTTATGCTAATAAAGCGAATTTAAAATGCCATACATATTAGTTTATAGATATCGACAGAAAGCAGCATTTGGCTGCCAGTCTTTAATAACACTTTCAGGGGGGGCGAAAGGGGATTATCCGAACAGGATAAAACAAATAAAAACTCACCCACAACTTAAAAGTCTGTGACCGGAATAAATGGATGTTCTTAATGCAGGAGCATAAATGAAAAACTATAAAGTTCGAAAGAACCACGATGGCCACAGGAATATATATATACGGGTGAAGCAGACCATAAGTGATGGAGTTCAACTATCATTACCACCGATTTTAAACCTACCTGATAGTGACAAACTTGTTTGTACCGTGTCTCGCCCAATGACTCCTCAAATCAATAGGATTACTGAAGTTATAATTTTCAGCTGCAAGTTTCTCGAGGACCTTCTTGAATGCCCCCTGACTCATTTTCCTTCCAGCTATTCTCGCACCACGCCTTTTGGTGCTCATTGGCAAAGGATACATGGATACATTTGTGGTACAACAAGCAGATTGCCAACCACCACAGCCCCATCGATAACATTGCTGAGGGGTTCCAGTACACGAGCAAACTGGAATCGGAATGCCTGAAATATCCATGTCGAACCCATTTATTTGAATGTCAATACTCTTCTTTGCCGGCTTCACACGTTGGACTGTAGAATTGGCATTTTCCTTTGGCTTCCTAGGCTTTTTGGCCTTCGGCATCTTAGGGGCAGCCCCGTCCTGCCTTTTCTTCGGTTGAACACCGTCCCTATTAGCTGGTGGCTCTTCGACTCTACTCACCACAATCTCATCTCTTGTTGAAGAATCAGGTGGTGGCTGCAAATTTGGTAATGTATGAGCTGATGAGGTTTCAGGAAGAATGCCACAAATAGGGGCGGTGGCCGGTAACATGTTGAAAAACTTTTCTCGTTCGCTAATCCAACTATCCCGAACATAATTCACAGGGGTATGTGCCTCAGAAACAATGCAGTCACGTGGTTGAAAGGGTGTATTGGTATTAACCATGAGATTCTGATCTCGCCCGGGGATAATGGGCTTTGTGTCCCGTTCAACCATGCTCGACATTAGCTGTAGACTGAGATGTCCTTTAAAGGACGGTTCGTAGTAACCCCAATTAGGCATATTCAACACATCATCATCCATGAAGCTACATATCGTTAACAACAGAGCAGAATTATTAATATTTACCATGATTCAGATTATTCCATCAATGCCGACAAATACCATAGAAAAGGAAACAAAATCGAGAAGAGAAACATTGAAACAAAATTGAAGGCTTCCACTAAGAATTGCGTTGCAGTTACATGAAGGGAGATCAAAGTCATATCCAATGACATACAAAACTAGATAAAGATCAAACAAAAACAACACTCAAAATTCAAAGAATGATAAGTCATCAGTTTGGATTCCAAGAAAACAGACGGAAAGAAAATAAGTTCATTTCTAATTCTAAAACAGAAAAACCTACCTCCAATGAGCTAAATTTCAAGAGGCATTGTTCACATTTTCGCAGATCCAGAATATAAATATATAGCATAAATGGGGGGAAAAATAAGATTCTAAAGCAGCAAAAATGGAAATCTAATGATACCAATAAAAAATGGAAACTTTCAGATTCAAACTAAGTTCTAATTGCCCACATTTTCCCAATTTCCAAACTTTCCATGCATCAAAACCTATAATCAGATCTATTAAATCAAGCTAAAAAACCCCACAAAAACAAAACCTTGGGATTTCAAATTGGGAACTTCACAAGAACCCTAGACCTAATTCACAATTCCACTTTCACAGCCCAAATCAGGCAAACAAACAGATAAATAAAATATATTAACAATATAACAAATGAGTTAGGGATCCATAATTCCAAAAATTAGTTAGAAAAGAGAAAGCAATGAGAGACAAAGAAAGCAAAAAAATAAAAAAAAATAAAAAAGCAAAATAAAGATAAAAGAAGGAAAGAGAAACGGAAGTGAGAGGAAAGATAAAATCTTACTTTGGGGTGTAAATGGATCTTTAGAGTTTTGGCCTTTCCGGAGAGAGAAAACTCATAGGAAAATTAATTAAAAAGATATCAGAGAGAGAAAGAACAGAAAACTAAAAAGAAATTATGAAAGAGGAAAGAGAAAAGAGGAAGAGAAAATAAATATTGAAGAAAAAAGTAGAGAAAAAGGTGAATTTAACATTTTTGGAGGAAAGAGGAAAGAAATATTGAAGAAAAAAGTAGAGAAAAAGTAGAGAAAGACTTAAATTTATAAAAATTGAAGTAACATACATTATTATCATCCGTTCAATTAATAGATATTAAGTACATAATTTTTTTTTGCTAATACAAATATAATTATTGCAAGTCGGGCTGGTCCTTATGCAGGAATTCTAACACCTCTTTAGGTGGCGTAGGCATTCCTCGAACAAGAATAGCAACTGCAAGTCTATCGGCCACCGAATTGGTTGTACAACCAACCCATCGAGTCCACACCTCCCAATCCAGTGATAAAATGTCCTTGATCCGAACCATCAAGGCGCTGCCAGCTAACGCCTTTGATAGTCCATTTAAAATATCCGCAATAGTACCATTATCGGTCTCCAGTTCAATTCTCCGAAAACTGAGTCTTCACAAGCGGTTGGGAGCATTGTGTGCCGCCCTCAAGTACATAAAATTTTAGAGATTAGTAAAAGTACATAAATAATAGTGTGAAGCGTGAAAAATATACATTAGAATTAAATAAAAGGATAAGTTAAAGTTTAAGATTTTATTTTAGAGTGGAATAAGATGTATTATATTGTTGGACAAATAGGGTTAAATTCAAAATAAATTAATTTTAAACGGAAAAAAAGAAGAATAGAAAATACAGAATAAAATAAGATTTGAAATAAAAGAAAATAAGTTCGAAATAACCGAAAATATAGTTGTTGAGGCCTGCACGAACACATTTTCCTTAAGGCAGATTCGACCGCTCTTTGGTGCTAGAGGTCTTCGATCGCCGGTCTCCCAGGATACAACATCAGATGATTGTCTCCAGCAGCACAACTGAGTAATCACGAACGAACTCGAGCCTTTGACTATCACCAAAATAATGCAGGTTTTCTGGGAGAGAAAAGCAGTTAAAAACTATGTGTTTTTCGTGTGTTTTAGAACTGAAAAGAGGTCATGTATTTATAGAAAAAAATAGGTTAAACGTGACTAAACCAAAATTCTGATTTTATCTTCTATCGGATATTTGTGTGAACTGCAAGCATAAAATAATGTGCTTGTCACAAAAGGAAAAAATAATTCGAAGTGGTAAAATATCCGTAGGCTTTGCAAGGCCCGACCGTCCGAACATTCGCATCGCCTACATCGTGCAAGTGCACCCCTTTGCGCGTGAGGCACATGTTCAACTCAAGTCATTCAATAACCACAAAGTGAGTAAGTGTATATAAACACTTCCCATTCCATTTATCCCATCAATGTGGGATTGAGGGTTTCCATTTCCTTTTCTCAATTCACACCTCCTTACTTTGAGCATCAATTTCTCATTCACTACTCATCCATTTTAAGCATATGAGATACTGTTGAACACCACTAATGTAATATACCGCTGAACACTATTGATTTTTGATGACTTTTAAATAATTATTAAAAAGTTTAAAGGCTCGACATGCAATTAATCATATTTCAAAATAAAATTATAAGAAATTATTCTATGAACCATACTCACAATCTCATTCATGGTCTTACCCAATTAAATAAACCCACATCATCTTTATTCTCCATATAATATTTTCTTATAAAATAAAATATACAAATAATCTTCTTCTTCCTCATACTTCATATATTTATTTTAATATGTTAATAAATGAAATCGTTAAAATAAAAAAACTCAAAAAATTTAACTCACGAATCAAAAGAAATAAAATAAAAATTTTATTAATAAAATCACCGCATTCCATTCTCAACCCAATTTTGGATGAAGTCACTGCATTTATTCGTATTATTATTTTTAGAACTTCATAATGCAAAATTAACAGAATTTCATGGAAACAACAGAATTGATTTAGACACATGAAAGAACAGGGTCAACCGATGTTCTTCTTGGATTGTTGAAAAATGCCGTGACCATTTTTAAACCGGTATGAAATTAGTCTGACGATTAATCTTGAAAATTAGAATTTTGTCCATTTCTAATTTGATCTTAAAAATTTAGGTTTTTCATATTAAATTAGATTTTCCCTTTATTTAATCTTGAAAAATATTTTGGAGTCGCCACCGGTCACTTTGGTAGACCAGACATTATAAAAACAACCAGATATTCATTCTTAAAATTTTAGGTTCAGGAGTCAGTTACGTGTGGGAAAGGATTAACACCCCCACAAACGCCCATTATCAGTACATTTTAATTAAACGTGACATTTTTGACATTTTAAATAATAATTTGAATTTAATTTAACCCTTAATTATTAACCGGATTTAAATTCCAAATGGAGATATCATTTTATAAGGAAATACATTTTTATCCGAATATGAGATTGGAAGCACCCAGTTACTTTAGGACACTTCGATTTATATTCAAAAATATATCTCAACATAAAAGATTTTAATGCATGATCGGTTATTGTCTTGTTTATTTTAAGTTCTAACTTAAAAAATGTTCTAATTAATTGTTTAAAAACTATAAATATTATTAAATTTTGGGTATTTATGAGATAGCACCCAATTACTTGAGCACTATTCATATTAAAATTCTAAATTAAATAATATTCCTAATTTAATTAATGAATCTAATTATTTAAGTACTAGCCCTAATTAATGCTTTAGTTTAATTAACTAGGCTAATTGTCATTTTGTAGGTTTAAATGGGTATCAAATGTTCTGCTTAAAAGTTCCTTTGAATAACATCTCATTGCAATGAGACACTATCCAACTTAGAACATCAAAGCTTCCCTTTCAATACTCATTTATTTTCTACAATTATCTCTCCTATTTTAATTTTTAATTCTAATTCAAGAAACTAAAGACTAAGGCTCTAAACAATTATATCTAAGTGAATTTAATTGTCTAACAATATACTATATGTTATATTTAAAACCATGCATCAATCAAACATTAATTAAAGCAATTAAATTAAATAATTAATAAAACTATAAAGGAATGAATTGAAAAGAATTAAAACTTTATTTAGAAGATAACCAAATTAAAGGAATTACAAAGTTTGGGGCCAAAAGGATGAAGATCCAAAATAGAGGATGCACGAATCCCTATCCGACCCACTTTGAAATGCGCAAGTCACCCAAACCCAGTACCAAAACGGTGCCATTTGGGAGAGGCTATAAAAGCCCAAATTCAAGCTTCAAGCCTCATTTCTCACCAAGCCTCTCTCTCTCCTCATTTTCTCCTTTTCAAATGCTCTAAACTAAAACACCCTAAACCCAGGAAATCATACCCAAATAGATCTAAACGAGTCCTTTTACTTGGTGTTTGTTGCGTGTTTTAAGTGCTTTGCAATCGGTGCAAGTGTACACGTCGCAAGTTATAGTATAGAAAGATATCGTCTCTACAGGGATTGGTAAAACTCTAATTTCTAACTCCTTGCACTAAAAAGAGAAATAAATTGTGATGGTAGGTGTTTTGAATTAACGAGTAAAGTAAATGAGCAAGTAAATAAAATAAGATTGTGATTGAATAAGAGAGTAGGTCGTATTATCGTGAGTCGTGGTGTGATGGTCGAATGGATTGTCGTGGCAATTGATTATTGAGGCAACTTGATTGCTGTGACAGTTGTTCAATTGCCGTGGCAACTGAGTTTCTTCCTTCAAAGCTTGGTGAAGCGTTCTTCAATGGCTTCTAGTTATCCCTAACCGAAACACTGGTTTATTGTGCATGCCTTGGTGATACATCCTTGCATTAACCTTGGGTGAGCAACAACCGATCTTATGCTCCTATTAGCCGTTGAAATTTGAATCTTATTCCTAAGATGGATTAACCTCCATTAAAGAATTGTTTAATGAAGATCATGCTCATTCGTTTCTTGAATCTAACTCTCCCGATGCTAGATAAATGGATGAAATCTCGAGATCCTCTCCCAATTCACTCGAAATAAAAATAAGAACCAAGAATGAACAAACTTTGAATTTAAATTGTAATCAAGAACCTAAACAAATCCAAACGTTTTCACAACCACAAAACTCAATAACCCAAGCCAATTTAATTTAGTTCATGGCTGGGTGTAAAAGAAATACAAAAGACAAAATCCCCAACATGAATCGCATAAAAGGAGTAAGGAAGAATATGAAGTTTGCGATTAGCCCTATCTTTCTTTTTCTCTTGTCAAGCACCCCTCCAAGCTGCGATTCGATCTCCATTTAAAGGGGATGATGCGATCAGCTTTGTTGTAAAGAAGGAAGAGTCCATGTTGATCTTTTGTTTGAAGATGAAGAGTTTGATTAGATCTTCTCTTGATACAATCAGCTTTGTTGATGATAAGAAGGATAGGATGCGATTGAATTTCCTATATATGGTCCTTATCTGATTGGGTGCTTGAGTTTTGGATTTGGGACTTTATCTCTTGAAATTCGGATAATGTTGTATTTATCCAGAAATTTCCTGATATGTCACAGTAATTTTCTGGCAAGTCCTTCAGAAACGTCCCTTACTTGTCACGACAACTCCTTCAGAATTGGCTCCTACTTGTCACAGCAAGACGCACTTGCCACGACAATCTAGTCTTGTACAAAATAGGACACACAACAACGTTTTTCAGACTAAAAGCAACTAAAATGCAATTCCAAGCTTAAGAACAAAGGAAATTAGGAAATTATGCCTAAATATGCAACTAATATGTGCCTAAGTCTAACAATAATATGAGTAAAAAGGGTTAAAAATATAGTACTTTTACACACTTAACACACCCCCAAACTCGAACTATTGTTTGTCCTCAAGCAATACAAAACATTAACAATTACTTGCCAAGGATTTTAAGAACAATTTACTTACCTGGCTTCAACCCTCAGAACTGTTGCATAAATCATGATTACCCTTCAACTTTTCGGATGACACAAAAATTACATGAGATTAGACTATAATGCTCATGACAGTATGTGTGGAGTTGTGTACAAGTTGAATAATAGGATTCCATGTGAACAATAGGTTTTATCAATATTATTCACCGGGCATTTATGTTTACTAGAGCCAATTTCGGGCACCTCTAGTGATTTTTATGTGTGACAACTAAAGCCGATTTCGGGCACCTATAGCAAGAAATTATTTTTATTCCAAATTTAGTTTAAGCTAGAGCCAGATAGGCACCTCTAGCTCATTTTTTTAAATCACCCAATTTTTAAGCAACCTAAGTTCACTAAGTCTCCCTTAACCAACAAGTCACAACAGTGTCAAATAATATTCAGCATTATAGTAAAATCCTAAGTGATTTCCATGTGAATCCTAAAATTAATGGTTCTATCAATTAAATGCAGTGGCAAAATTCATCATAGGGTATCACAACAGGTTCCAAAAGTTCTACTCAGGCATGGCAAGTAACATATGCAACTATATGATAAACACAATGAATGCAACTAGCTAATTATGAAACAATCGAAAATACCCCCCAAACTCGAGAGAAGCATTGTCCTCAATGCATGAAACAAAAAGAAAGAAAACTTAGAAAACAAAATGGGAATGAAAATGGATTAGTCGGAGAGGTCATCGCCTCGAATGACTAGTTTTCTTCGAGCCATTTGCTTGGTTCTCTTTCTGGATCGTACTGGTTGTGTATACAAGGATGGTGGTGCAGTTGGAACTATAGTTTTCGCATCCTCGTCATCTGATTCATCCTTCTTGTCAACTTCCTCTAATTCCAAAATTTTGCGCTTTGGCTTGATTTTGGATGGCGCAACTGGTGATGACTTCCTTGGTGCAGAAATAGACTCGTCCGAATTTGAAAAACCATGAATGGATTCAGAAAGATTAGGTTCAGTCATAGGTTCCTTACCTTTAGTTGGAGTAGTGGTTTGTCACAACAATGTTGCTAGGTGCATCATCAGTTGCCATGGCAAGTAGTTCGGCAGGAAAAATGGGGAAAAGAATGGTGTTATCGGGGAAATTTTCTAAGATAACTCTCGTGAATATGACATCACGGTCCTTCATGTATCGCATTAACAGTAGCTGGCGTGCCTTCATTTGCTCTAATCACTTAGTTAATGGACGGAGAACTTCAAAAATTTCTTTGATACTTGTCATGGCATATACACTTTTCGTAGCATTTTTGGTTGCCTTGACAGTAGTTAGAGCCAAAAGTGGTCGTGCTGCCTTCGATTCTCTAGCGAGTTCCTTACCCATCATTTTTAGACATTGACTTCGGGACCACCCACGCTTCTCAGCCATTTTCTCGTCTAACACATCAATTAGCACATGTTCTTTCACACATAATGCCAATATCAGATTGGGGGGAAATAGTGTTCATGTATCCCTTTGACTACAAGCATAAATCTCATCAACAATAATTTTTCCAATATTAATAGTGCGTTTATTCAAAATAAAATAGAGGAGTAATAAATGAGAATACGAAACTGTAGTCTTATGGGTAGTAGGTAACAAACGGGTTTTAATGAAATTGTTCTATAGTTTGGCCGCCGACTTTAATAGGATACGGTTCACCGTCCCTTTTAAATTTTCTTCGTTCCACTCGGCTCCCTCAATTGTAAGATCACGAAACACCTTCTCCACTTCATCAGCTGTGATTTTTGCAACAAATTTTGAGTGCTTGTCCTTTTCATTATACGACCTAAAGTAGGTGTTGATGGCATCAGAATCCACAAGAATTGCCCTACCACGTACATAAACGCAGGGTTATCCGGTGTAGAAAGATGTGAATAAAATTCCCTTACTCACGAAATATTGCAAGGCTTTGGTTGTTTGCAGAAAATCTGCCATTGATGTTGCTTTACTATCTTGAAGATGGAACTTTCAAGTTCATAGTTCTTGAGGGACATATCATACTCGAATCCAAGCTCTTCCCACACTTTTTGATTGGTGAATTTCGTAAGGTATCGCTTCTCAATGAGTGGACTTGAATACCATCGGAAAGAGGGCTTACCCTCCTTTGAAGAACTCACCTTGGGCATTGATATGAACTTCTTGGCCATGACTATTTTGGGTTCTTGGTTGGAAAGACAATCAAAGAAAACTAAGAAGAAATTTAAGAGTTTTCACAAATAAGAGAGAAGTAAAGAAAAAGATGGAGTAGATGGAAGATATGGATTTAATGGTTGAGAAAATATGGTAGACGTGATGGGTGAGAGATTGAGCAATAGAAGAAATGAAAAGAAATAAGGAAGTCGATGGTGATTGGGGAAGTAGGCAGCTAGCGGAAAAAATAGGAGGGAAAGGGTGTGTGGGTGGAATTTAAAAGGTTTGAATAAATCCCTAAAAATAAGCCCATTATCCACTTCAACTCTATTCTGGGCCCAACTCATTCTCTTTGTGAACTTTTATCCTAAAATTCAAATAAAACAAAGAGATAAATATTAAATCTAAATTAAATAAATAAACAGAGATAAAGATAAATAAGATAAAAACAAAGATAAATATAAAAGATGACTATCCTAAAATAATAATGAAAAATAAAGATGAAAATAAAAACTAAAAAGAATAAAAACAAATATCTGAATAAAATTAAAAAGAAGTCCAAAAATAAAATTAAAAAGAAACCAAAAAAATAAATAAATGAAGAAGAGCATGTGCATGCATCTTCTAAAGTGACAACTTCCTTGTCATGTTCAACATGGGTGCCAACATAGTGCTTCAATCGTTGTCCGTTAACTTTAAACTCATGTCCATCAACGGTAGACTTGATTATAACGGCACCATGGGAGAAAGGTTTTACCACCTCGAACGGCCCGAACCATCTCGACTTCAGTTTTCCTGGAAAAAGTTTTAACCAAGAATTAAAGAGGAGCACCAATTGCCCTGGCAAAAATTGTCCCGGCAATAGCTTATTGTCATGCCAACGCTTCATTTTCTCTTTGTAGATTCAGGCATTTTCGTAAACTTAAGCAAGGAATTCTTCTATCTCGTTTAGGTCCAGTAAATGCTTTAGCCCTGCACTTTCCTAATTAATGTTCACGGTCTTGATAGCCCAATATGCCTTATGCTCGATCTCTACCAGTAGATGGCAAGTCTTGCCATAGACAAGTCTGTAAGGAGACATGCCTAGGGGCATTTTGATTGTTGTTCGATAAGCCCAAAGTGATTCATCAATTCTCAGAGACCAATCTTTTCAAGAAGGATTGACAACCTTCTCAAGCATAATCTTCAGTTGATGATTGGAAATTTTAGCCTGCCCGTTTGTCTGCGGGTGATATGTTGTGGCAATTTTGTGTGTCACGCTAAAGCGCTCTAACATCTTGGCAATCATCCTATTGTCGAAATGTGTACCCCCATCACTGATAATTGCTCTCGGTGTCCTGAATCGTGTGAATATATTTTTCTGCAAAAATTTCTGCACGGTCTTGGAATCGTTTCTAGGAATTGCAACTGCTCAACCCATTTAGACACATAGTCCACGATAAGTAGGATGTACAAATTACCGAATAAAGAAAGGAAAATCCCTATAAAATTGATCCTCCACACATCGAACAGCTCTACCTTGAGGATATTTTGTATTGGCATCTCATGCCGTCTCAAAATATTCCCCGTTATTGACAACAATTACACTGCTTGTAGAATTCTTGAGCATCCTTGTAAAGAGTGGTACAATATAAGCTGGATTGTAAGACTATGGTCGCGGTGCTAGTACCTCCAAAATGGCCTCTATAGGGTGAAGAGTAGCACTGCCGAAGCACATTTTACTACTTCTCCTCGAGAACACATCGTCTTATAACCTGATCTACACATTGTTTAAACAAAATAGGCTCATCCCAATAATAATGTTTAGTATCATGTCGGAACCGCTTCTTTCCTTGGTGAGTAAGGTCATAAGGTAAGATACCACTAACTAGAAAGTTTACTAGGTCGGCATACCATGGTGTTGCCGTGGCAACTAACATCTGCTCATTTGGGAATTCATCGTGGATCTCCAATGTGTCGTTATCTTCATTGCCACCTTCTAGACTTGACAAGTGATCAGCAACTTGATTTTCCAATCCTCTTTTGTCCTTAATTTCAATGTCAAACTCTTGTAAAAGTAAAATCCAATGAATTAAACAAGGTTTGACATCTTTTTTAGCAAATAAATACTTAATTGCCGAATGGTTAGTATGGACGATTACCTTTGTCAAATGCAAAAACTACTGCTAGTAATTCCTTTTTAGTTGTGGCGTGATTCAATTAGGCACCATTAAGGGTTTTACTAGCGTAATATATCACATGGAAAATTTTACATTTTCGCTGGCCTAAAACAGCTCCTACCGCAAAATCACTTGCATCACACATGAGTTCAAAAGGTAGGGACCAATCGGGTGGAACAATAATGTGTACCATGGTAAGTTGCTTCTTCAGGGTTTCAAATGTCGTGGCACAAGAATCATCAAAATTGAAGGTCTTGTCCTGTTCAAGCAAATTAAAAAAGGGTTTAGAAATCTTAGAAAAATTATGAATAAACCTTCTGTAAAAACCTGCATGTCTTCAGATCCCTTTGACTGAATTTGGTGGCGGTAATTTCTCAATCATGTCCGCCTTGGCCTTGTGGACTTTGATTCTCTTAGATGAAATCTTGTAGCCGAGCACGATACCTTTATCTACTATAAAATGGTACTTTTCCCAGTTTAAAACTAGGTCAGATTCCTCACAACGTGCTAACACCTTCTCTAAATTGCTGAGGCAAATGTCGAAGCTATCTCTAAATACCGAGAAATCATCCATGAAGATTTCCATGAAATCTTCCACCATGTTGAAGAAGATTGTCATCATACATCTTTAAAAGGTTGTTGGGGCATTGCATAATCTAAATGGCATCTTTCGAAATGCATATGTACCATAAGGGCACGTGAAGGTGATCATTTCCTGATCTTCCGCTGTTATTGCGATTTGATTATAACATGAGTAGTCATCAACAAAACAATAAAAAGGTATACCTGCAAGACGGTCAAACATTTGGTCAATAAAAGGTAAAGGAAAGTGATCTTTCCTAGTAGCTTTATTTAACTTATGGTAATCCATACAAACTCTCCAACCAGTCACAGTCCTAGTCGGAATGAGTTCATTGTTTTCGTTACTTACCACAATTATACCCTTTTTTTCGGTACATATTGTACCAGACTTACCCATGTACTGTCGGAGATAGGATATATGATACAGGCATCAAGCCTTTTTATAATTTCTTTCATCACAACCTCTTTCATGGTAGGGTTAAGTCTCCTTTGTGCCTCAATCGATGGCTTATGATCACCCTTCAATAGGATCTTGTGTATACATACCGCTGGACTAATTCCCTTCAAGTCTGCGATTGTCCACCCTATTGCCTTTTTGTGCAGTGTTAACATGTCAATCAACCTCTTTTCTTGTTCAGGCTGCAACTTAGAAGAAATAATTACGGGCAATGCGTTATCATTTCCCAAATAAGCATATTTTAATTACCTTGGGAATGGTTTTAATTCTAAAACGAGAGATTGCTCAATAAAGGTTTTTTTGATTTTACCTTCCTTACCTAAGTAATCCAAAGATTCAAAATTCTCACCTGGTCAACTTACAATCCAATTTGCTTCATTATATTCCTCGTCGTCCGGCTTCTCAAGTTTCTCAGGTTCCGCAATGCAATTGTCGTGTCAATACTCCTCTATGTCAAATTGAATTCGGTGGTGGCTTGAATGACTTGGCATTCTTCTATATCATCAACATGCTTTAGGGTTTGGAAGACATTAAGCTTGACTTGCTAGTCATTTACCCTCATGGTGAGTTCTCCTTTCTCGACATCGATCAAGGTCCTTCTTATTGCTAAAAATGAACTCCCAAGAAAAATGGGTGCGAACACATCTGGTTCACAATCCAAAATAATGAAATCATCGGGAAAAAAAATTTGTCAACTCTTACCAGAATATCCTCAATTTTCCCTCTAGATGCACATTGGATCTGTCTGCAAGTTGTAGCATAACTGTCGTGGGTCTCGCCTTCCCTATGCCCAATCATTGGAAAATCAATTTTGGCATAAGGTTTATACTTGCTCCAAGATCGCATAACGCCTTCCTAACATAGTGATTTTTTATTGCACAGGGTATTGTAAAACTATCGGGATCCTTCAATTTGGGTGGCATTTGGTTATGCAACATTGCCATACATCCTTCCGCCATAACAACTATTTCAAATTCTCCTAGCCTAGTCCGCTTAGAGACAATGTCTTTAAGGAACTTAGCACAGTTCAGTATTTGCTATATTGCTTCAACCAATGGCAAGTTGATATGGACTTGCTTCAAGATGTCAAGGAATTTCTTGAACTGGTACTCTTGTTTATGCCTTCTCAACCTCTATAGGAATGATGGTGGTATTCTGATCTCCTCGTCCTTCTTATCTGATTTGGAATTGTTAACGGGAATTACCACGACGTCTAAAATTACTGAGGCATTAGGAATTGTCGGGGCAATTACGGGAGATTGTTTTGCTGATTGATTGCTCTCTATAGGCTGAGCAGGTGTAGCATTTGGCTTTTATCCACTTCGAGTGGTAATTACCTTACACTGCTCATGGCCTATTCCCCTTTTGACCTCAGTATTGCTAGGTAAACTCCCTAGTGGTCTCGTATTCAAGTTCTGGGCAAATTTCCCGACTTGTGTCTCTAATGATTTCAAAGTTGTCTCCTGGTTTTGTAGTCTCATCTTAGTCATGTTAATGGAAGTATTAGTCATTTTCATGAAACTGCTATTCTCAGCCATATAAGATTCGGTTTTTAACATAAAAGCATTAAGAAAGTTTTCCAAAGAACTAGATGGTGTAGACTGTTGCTGCGGTATCTGTTGCTGTGGCATGTTCTGCTGGAATCCCAATGCTTATGTATTCTGATTGTTATGATTAAGAACATTGTTCTGGTTACTCCATGAGAAATTATGGTGCTTCCTCCAGGCTGGGTTGTATGTTTTGGACATCACATTGTTGTTCCGGTTGTAGTTTCCAACGTAAAAGCTAGACTCTGAGTTCTGCGGACACTCAGAAGAATCATGGCTACCATTACATAAATCACAAAATGAGTGTACTACCTTGATCTCATGTGTGTTGCTGGGTCGCTGCATATTTTTAACCAAATTTGTTAATGTGGCCAACTGTGTTTAAATAGTATTTGACGAATCAAGTTCAATTGATGAAGCATTTCATATGACTACTATCCTTCTAGTGGTTGGGTACTGATAGTCATTATTGGCAAGTGAAACCCTCTTGACCCGGAATAGTCACAATACCGAATCGAACGAGTCACGCGAGGAATATTAAAGTAAATCGAAAAGATTTACCTCAATAAATGACTCTATTTTTATCTTCTCTAGATGCAATATTATTAACCTAAGTGTACGTACTAGTAGCAGATAAAATTCCAACTCAATCGGGCGTCAAATTGACATCTGATTGCTCTAGTTAGCTTTTAGGGACCATTTTGTAAAACTTCCAAAATTCATAGACTTAACATGAAATTAAAGTTATCATTATTCAAATAGTCAGGTTTCAAACTCACATGTCAAATTTCATCTTATTTCGACCAACCAAACTCATTTAATTGAACATTCAAATAATCAGGAACCAAAACGTAAGAAATTAGAACTTCAAAAAACACCAAATAACTAACATAACTGCCAAGTGTATCGATCCACTTATGCCCGTATTGATACGCCTTTATCTCCTCAATATCCCAGATTTCTAGTGTCAAAATAGTGTACCGATACGATTCCTCAATTTGCCTTCAGACCGTACCGATATGGTACATAGCGTACCGATATGGTATGCCTGAAATGGCTTAACTGTATCGATACAGTAGCCCGCATACCGATACGCCTGGGCCTGTAATGACTCATTTTGCTTATTAATCGCTTCAAAATGCAAGTCAAACCCTATAGGCATGTTTCTAAGACATACATAGCATATTTGAGGATCGATCTTCAACCAAAAGCACCAGAAACAACATCAAAACATGATCACATATCCAAAAGATAAATCTATAGGCATGCACCCTATTACCAAGCCAATTTAAACACCAAAACCATACCAAAGCTCAAACCAAACATTATAGGCCATTTACAAAACTAATAAGACAATACAAACTTGCCATAAAACTAGAGAGTTCACAACATACTCTCTCAAACCGTATAGGTACCCTCCTATTGCCAAATTTATTACTATCGATTAGTTCAAAACCATACTTGAGCTAAGTGAACCTCTTGGACTTTACCCTTTCCTCATTGCTGCCCAACAAGATACTTATCTGCATTGTTAAGAAAAAATAACGTAAGCAATAAACTTAGTGAGGGACACTCATTCAAAAACCATTAACAATGTATTTTTTAAAACCTTTTTCTCAACAAACCATTTCTCATCATTCTCAAATTTAATCACTTGCTTTAAAACCCATTAAAACAAAATCCTTTACCTTTGCACACATGTATCATTTGGCCCATGCATTAAACCCAATGCAAATCTCAATGCAAGCCTTTCATGCTTGAACATTACAAAACATGTCTCAAAATAGAATCTCATGTATAAATCCCATTATACAAAACCATTTAAAACAATGATACATGAAATCTCAAATATTGGCAATCAAGTGACCCGGATGGCTACAACCCCATCCTTGGATAGCACTACCCCTATCCATTAAATGTTCAGATATGCGAACACCTTGATGGGTCCGACCCCATCAAGTCTCATAGTGATACTACCCACCATAATGCATACTTCGGCCGGGTTGGCACTACCCCCATTGCCTGTGGTGATGGCACTACCCCATCACTCGCAACACAATAGAACTACCCTCATTGTGTAACCGAAGAATTTGGCTCACGTACGGATTTTGTATATATTATAGTGCACTCTCATCCTATTGGTCGATCAATTATATCCGATTATAAAAAGACTTATCACTTTCCAATATACACTTTAAAACCATGTTACCTTACTATTTTTTTAATGCACAAACATAAACCATTTCTCATCCTATTTCAAAAGCACAACCAATGCATAGCATTTTCTCAACAAGATATAATCTATTTAAAACTATATCAATCTCATAGGGTAACATGAATCATCTCTCAATTCATAAAAAACATGCATAACAGCAGGTGACAAATCTATCTTCAAAACATGAGCATGATTTAGCAAAACAATGCGAAAACCAAAAACTGAGAGCGAAACCTTTCATACTTACTTTCGAGCTTAGATTAGAGTTTCAAGCTCAATCTAAACCCTCAAACCTTGCTTTCAAACATTTGAAAAACTTTTAAAATTATTTCCACTCACAGACAACGCCTCGCTCGTTTTGCCGAAGCGATCTCAAGCCTCTGGATCAACCGAGACTTCTTCCAACGTTAACGGATCAATCTCCCCTGCTTCTAACCAAAGCAAAATAGAGGATTAATGCACTTCCCTGCATAAAAATCCCCAGCAACTCAACCCTACACTTTCTCTACTTAACTATCAACATTTCGCTATCCGAAAGCTATCGAAAACATCGGCGAAACCACTCAAATAAATCTCCAGCCATTACCCAGTGAGATCAACATCAAAACATCAACACGATACATCTAAAAACATCTCATCAACACCAAAATATCACCAGCAACCATTTAACCACTTAAACAAGCCACATACTCGAAGATCTCAACCTAGAAATCTAGCAATCTACCTAGTTTCAGGATTACCACATTAAAATCCATTAATCCTCATTGTTAAACATCAAAATTATGTTTAATCTCAATCTAAAACCCAGCATTAACAAATCAAAACAAATCTTACTTGATTCTATCCATTAAACATCAATTAAACCAATTTTCCACAATTATATCATCAAAACCCATTAGAAAACATCCATAAAAGATCAAGAACTTGGGAATTTCAGTAAAGAACCTTTCATTAGAGGAGAAGAACGAAACCTTACCTCTAATGATTGCTTTTCCCCCCAATTGTATAGATTTACATGACAAAACAAAGCTAAAACTATAAGGTTTTGATAGGAAATCATTTAGTGTTAAAAAAGAGGAATTAAATCAAGTGTTTACCTCAAATATTTTGAAGAAGAAACTGATGTTTGGCTGGAGAGAATTTGAGAGAAAATGGTTGAGAGAAAAGTTAGTTACATGAAATATGTTTTAAGAGATTAATGCCTAATTAATTCTCTCCAGCTTATTTTATTTATTAAAACCACTTTAAAATTAGCCAATTAAGAGGAAAAAGTATGAATTATACTTTGGGTCAAATGTTCCTTAAATATTCAAAGTCTCGATCTTTTACAAAATAGTCACTAAAAACAGTTTTACGATTTTACATTTTGGTCACTAGTTCCAAAATCTCAAACCTCCAGAATCCATTTTCCAAAATTAATTCCACCAAAATCATTTATATATACATTAAATAATGAGTTTAAATTTTTTTCCATATTTTTTTTCATCCAAAAACCCTTCAAATCAATTAAATCCTGAAACTAGCCTAAATTACCGAAACCGGTTTGACCGAACCGTCTAGCCTAAACCCGGCTAACTCCTAGGCCCAAAATTGGAGCGTTATAGCAAGTCTATCCAAAATCTCCCAAGCTTTATCTGCGGATTTGTCTGGAAGCGTGCCATTTGCCAAGGCATCTACAATCAACCTCGTTGGTGCGTTAACTGACTTGTAAAACATTGTTACTTGCATCCAATCTCTGAATCCGCGCATGGGACATTTGCCTAAAAACTCCTTATACCGCTCCCAAGCCTCGTACATGGACTCATCATCTGCTTGTCGAAAAGAAGTGATGTCAGTACGTAGTTTATCAGTCATATTTGTAAAACTAAATCTAGAAAGAAAACTCCTGCAAAAATCGGTCCAAGAAAGAAAACTATTCAACCATGTTTTCGCCCTATCCCTCAGTGAATAAGGAAATAATTTCAGCCTTATGACGTCCTTGGGGACTCCTTGTTGCTTGAATGAATTGTAGATTTCTAAAAACGAATTGAGATGTTGTCTGGCATCCTCAGTCGTTGATCCGCCAAACTTACTAACTGTATTGATCATATTAAACATCACAGACTTTAACTCGAAGTGGGTAGCTTGAATCTCAAGTATGACAACTCTTGGAGTGAGACCGTCAAGATCTTGTGTTGGCAATCTCATATGGGTCTATTTCGTACGACGACCGGTTGATTCAGTAAGGCCACCATGCCTCCTGCTGCATCATTTTGATTGCCGTTGGGATTCAGATTGCCAACTGGATTATTAGATGGATCTACTATCTCTTCTCTTAACTCTCTTCTTCTTCTACGAAAAACACGTTCGATTTATGGTTCGAATGGATAATCTGGTGTTGTCAGTCTCGCCTTGGTCATACACCAATGCAAAACCAAAGTTATTAACCTTTTGAAACGAAACACAAATATAAAATAAATAAACAAAAATGTAAGAAAATAAAAACAAAGTTGCTATTGTCAATCCCCGGCAACGGCGCCAAAAACTTGTTGTGTGTTTTAAGTGCTTCGCAATTGGTGCAAGTGTACACGTCGCAAATTATAGTATAGAAAGATATCGTCTCCACAAGAATTGGTGAAAGTCTAATTTCTAACTCCTTGCACTGAAAAGAGAAATAAATTGTGATGGTAGGTGTTTTGAATTAACGAGTAAAGTACATGAGTAAGTAAATAAAAGAAGATTGTGATTGAATAAGAAAGTAGGTCGGGTTATCGTGAGTCGTGGTGTGATGGTCGAATGGATTGCCGTGGCAATTGATTGTTGAGGCAACTCGATTGCTATGATAGTTGTTCAATTTCCGTGGCAACTAAGTTCATTCCTTCAAAGCTCGGTGAAGTGTTCTTCAATGGCTTCTAGTTATCCCTAACTGAAACACTAGTTTATTGTCCATGCCTTGGTGATACATCCCTGTGTTAACCTTGGGTGAACAATAACCGATCTTATGCTCCTATTAGCCATTTGAAATCCGAATCTTACTTCTAAGATGGATTAACATCCATTAACGAATTATTGAATGAAGATCATTCTTATTCATTTGTTGAATCTAACTCTCCCGATGCTACATAAATGGATGAATTCTCGAGACCCTCTCTCAATTCACTTGAAATAAAAGTAAGAACCAAGAATGAACAAACTTTGAATTTAAATTGCAATAAAAAACATAAACAAATCCAAACGTTTTCCCAACCACAAAAACCAAATAACCTAAGCCAATTTAATTTAGTTCATGGCTGGGTGTAAAAGAAATACAAAAGATAAAATCCCTAATATGAATCACATAAAAGGAGTAAGGAAAGAGATAAATTTTGTCATTATCCCTATCTCTCTTTTTCTCTCGTCGAGCACCCTTCCAAGCTACGATTCGATCTTCATTTAAAGGGGATAATACGATCAGCTTTGTTGTAAAGAATGAAGAGTCCATGTTGATCTTTTGTTTGAAGATGAAGAGTTTGATTCAATCTTCTCTTGATGTGATCAGCTTTGTTGATGATAAGAAGGATATGATGCGATTGAATTTCCTAGAGATATGGTCCTTATCTGATTGGGTGCTTGAATTTCAGATTTGGGACTTTATCTCTTGAAATTCAGATAATGTTGTATTTATCCAGAAATTTCTCGATATGCCATGGCAATCGTCTGGCAAGTCTTTCAGAAATGTTCCCTGCTTGTCACGATAACTCCTTTAGAATTGGCTCATACTTGTCACAGTAAGACGCACTTGCCACGACAATCCAGTCCTGTACAAAATAGAACACACCAGCAGTGTTTTTCCAACTAAAAGCAACCAAAATGCAATTCCAAGCTTAAGAACAAAGGAAATTAGGAAATTATGCATGAATGCTTAAATATGCAACTAATATGTGCCTAAGTCTAACAATGATATGAGTAAAAAGGGTAGAAAATATAGTGTTTTTACACACTTAATAGTGTTCCTCATCGTTCATCAAGAACGTGATGAACGTCATAGAATCCGGGCATTCTCCACTGCCAATGTCGTCGTTTGGTCCTTCACAACCCAACTCTGATCACTAAAAATCATTCACCGACCACCGCCTAAGAACTCTGGTCACCCCTAACCTCACTTCGGCGGGCAAAAAGAGATTTACGGCTGCCATGCTTCGCCCCACTAAAACCCTAAATACCCAAATTTTCTATTTTTCGAGCCCTAAAACCCTAAACTAAACCCTAATTTGATAGGATTCCCGATCTTCCCCTCATAAATATATCCTACCTATAACCACCCCTCTTCGACTTCACCATGGTAATAAACACTCTGACCACCCTTTTTCTGATTTGCGAGATAAGTACTCAAATTCTCTTCTATTTTTATACTTTCTCTTTCATGCTATATATAGGGTTTAACCACTATGATGTCATGGAAGACGTCATTTTGATGATGTTATCGACAACTGTATCAAGCTAATATTGAAAAAACACAGATTTGTGTCATCTAATTTTGACAAATGAGAGCTTGACATGTGGCAGTTTGGGCAGAAAAGACTAAATTATCAAACTCAATTGTGTTTGTTAGGCAAAAATGAGTGGGAATAAGCTGAATATAGGTAGAAATAGATTGTAAACAATTGTACTGATTTGGGCTTGTTATTGTAATGGGTTTCGAGTATTTTTATATGTAACTTGGGCATTTATAGACTATATATGGACTGTTTTATTTATTTAAGGGTTTATATTATTATTTATCTACTATTTTGTTTATTTATTTATTTAAGAGAAAAATATTATTTATATATACATATATAGCCAGGTAAAATTAAGGTATTACAGCTGCCCCTCTTAGCTTATTGTTGTGGAACGGGAACTACGCAAAGACTACAAAGGCCAGAATTTTACCCGAACCATCTAACCATTGTGTTTTCACTCTTCTTCCTCTTTAGAAAGCTTGACTAAGTTCTTCTCATTAGGAACCTCCCAATCCTTCTGTCAAGGGTAACTGCAAGGTATAAAATTGTTCTTCTCATTGGGAACACATTCATTCCTCTTAGTCATTATGATCTACCTCTTTTCCTCTCTGCAAAGATGTCGAACAAGCGAGCTCTTCTCATTAGGAACTCCTCATTCTTCTTGAAAACACAATCTACCTCTTTGTAAAGGTGTTGAATAAGCAAGCTCTTCTCATTAGAAACTTCTCATTCTTCAAAAGTGAACTCTTCTCATTATGAGTTCTTCATTCTTCTTGAAAATGTTAATCTACTTCTTTGTAAAGGTGCTGAACAAGCGAGCTCTTCTCATTAGGAACTCCTCATCCATCGTTGAAAATGTTGATCCACCTCTCTATAAAAGTGTCGACGAAACAAGCTATTCTCATTAGGAACTCTTTTCTCTTCTTAGAAACATCAATCCACCTCTCTATAAAGGTGTCGAACAAGTAATATCTTCTCATTGGGAACTTCTCGTTCTTTGAAGGGTGAACTCTTCTTATTAGGAGTTCTTCATTCTTTACTGGGCAAACTCTTTTCATTAGGAGCTCTGGGTGAGTTCTTCTCATTAGGAACTTTGTATTCTTTGCTGGGATAGCTCTTCTCATTAGGAACCCTGTATTCTTTTCTTGGCGAACTCTTCTCATTAGGAGCTCTATAATCTTTGCTTGGCGAACTCTTTTCATTAGGAGCTCTCCATTCTTTGCTCTTGTTTGTCAATTTCTCCTTATGCTCAAACATATGTGACCTGCAAAAAGTCGAGTCTATCATTAATATTGTAAAATAATGTGCAATTTTGGTAAATCATTAAAAAATTCAAGTGTTTCAACAAAAGACGTTGAAACTTTTGACCAATTAAACCGTGAATCTTCTACATCTGAGTCTGAAGTTGATCAAACTTGTTTTCTAATCTGGTAACTTGAACTCCATTTTTTCTTGAAACTGATGGTTCAAAATGTGTAAAACATTGACGATACCATGCCTCCTACCATCTTGTCGCTACGACACTCAAAAATTATTATTATTTTTGAATGTGTCTACCTGAAGGACTTAACATCGTGTTCGAATGACTTATTGATGACCCGAAGGCTTTAGGATTGTAATGCACTTTCTGTCTTGTGCAAACAATTAGGAAATCTTTGTTGAGATTCATCTTTTCAAACGATGTGATATCTTTGCTTCACGAAAATGTGATTGAAATCTTTGCTAGTCTTTGTTGGATCTACTTCTCAATTCTCAAAGTTGTAGATTAAAATCAGTAACTGTTCTTTGTTGATTCTTGTAAATTCCACTTGGTTGGGCTCTGATCTTCTTTGCTTCTCTGTTAAGTTTTTTGTCTCTGTTGCAATGGTATCTTATCTCTTAAGATTATTCTTATCAAATGTTTTTTTGCTTGATCTTCTTGAGTTTGGTCTAAAACTCATGTTGTCTTCATACCCCGACAAAATTTGCCCCAAAATCTTATTGTTGAGATCTTATTCTTCTAGAGCAAATCTTGAATTATTTAGTGATCAAATTCCTTTTAGGCTCTGCATTCTTTCTTTTCTATTCTAATCTGCACTCTTATGCATAAAGATACGCCACTAATCTCCTTGTTTCTAGCTCCGACATGTAGATTTTCCCCTTATTTCATCATCTAGGGTGAGAAAATGCTTCAAGTCCCTAAACTTTCTTAAAATCCCTATACTTTCTTTAGGTTCATTCTTTAGACTCATTAAAAAACCCAAGGTAGAAACTTACTTTAGGTCCCTAAACTTTCTGATATATGCATTCTTTTTCTTTTCCTTAATATGTTGATAAAGACTAGAGCAGTTACGAGCTTCTCTCTTCTATAATATTAGCCCACCCCTTTGTGAACATATTTGAGCAATTGAGTTCTTCTCATCAAGAACTTGAATGAACTCTTCTTATTAGGAACTCTGCAACCTCTAGGGAAGACTGAATCTGCAAAAAGAAATGTTAACAGTTAATAAGCATTCTTCACGTGAAATGTCTTTAATTTTCCACTTGATGCGCTGAGGTCTATAGAGTCACGACTCATTCTGCCTAAAGTATCTCGATCTTTCAGTTTGAAACTCGTATTAGGTCTCTTGTTTCTCTTCCTTTGCTCGATCTCTTCTATGCTTAGAACATATATTACTGGGTCTACTTCTCTAGTCTTGAAGTTGTAGGTTGAAATCTTTTCTTGTTTTTTTATGATTCTGGTAGATTCCTACCGAAATATGCAAAATGCTCTGAATGTATGAGTTACCATGCTCATATCTTATGGATGTCTAACTATATATGATGCATGAATAATGTTAGTTGAGGACCACTTGGGTGAACCTTCATCTCTGTAAACTCATTTTACCGTCAAGGTGGATCAAAATTCCTTGTTTCATTTTTCAAAAACTCATTTTGCCGTCAAGGTAACCCATCTCACACTCAGGTTCAATCTTTAAGATCTCTGTATTTTTGCTCTAAAGAGTCTTTTTAGGTTTTCACTTTAGATTGTTTTTCTCAAAGTACCGCTTTCAGGTTTTCACCTCAGTTTTTTCTTTTTTTTCTCTTTTCTTTTTCATTTTTCTTTCTTTTTTTCTTTTTTTTTCTTTCTTTTTTTTGGAATGTCCTTGTGGGCTTTCACCTTGTTTCTTTCTTTTCCTTTTTCTTTGCAATGGTGTTTTTTCTTTATTCCAAATAAGACTAGTTTCAATTCTGATGGAACTCATACTTTCTTTTCTCGGATTCATCACATAAACTCTTTTTTAGCCATATCTCAACATGCATTTCTCATAACTCGAGTTTTGGTGGCAACTCATTTCTTAAAAGTCACTCTTGCTATGTCTTTATTAAACTTCTTTGACAACATTCTTTCTCATAGTTCCAAAAGAGATCATCACTTCTATTGTTCCAACTTGTAGACTCTACTCATCGAAATAAAACACCTTATTCTATAGTGTTCTTTGCAGCATTGCCCCACTCTTGAATTCAGCTAGCATCTTTGCTCAATTTAACGTTCACAAAGCTTTCTTGTCTTGTAATACCTCAGAAGTAATGATTTATGCCTTTAATAGATTGATCTTGTTGTAGCTTTTTTGCCCCAGAAGATGGTTCATGTTCTCTCTTTGCCTCAGGGTTGTCTGTGTCATTTTCTTGCAGCTTTTATTTAAATTCTCTGGCACTCAGAGTTGTGTCCTTTCCTCGTAATACTTTTCATCATTAACAACGTACCAGGGCCACCTCCTATTCTAACTGCACTTAAAGGATTACTACATCATAATAATTCCCATGGAATCCTTTGCTTTTTTATATCTAATCGAGTTATCTGCAAGATGCTTGTTGAAACAATAAGTGAAAGGTTCGGAATATTATTTTAATAAATTTGAGAAAATGGAACAATTTGATAAGTCATGGAAAACATGAGAAAACAAAGACAAAAACCAAATTAGGCCCTCAAATATCAAATGCAACAGAGCCTTTGAACCAAATTAACAATGATCAACTCAAAAGTGGTCCCTTCCAAATTTTTAGACTTTCAAGAAAAAAACATTTCCCATATACCTAATTCTATCCCATTTAAGTGGCTCTCTTTGCCTCACTAACTCACCAACCAATCCTTCCCTCTTTTCTAATCTCAATCAGGCATTAGAAGTCTGGAAATCCTTGAAGAAAGGTTAACCCTAATAAGCGGGATGTATTCTGAAGACAAACTTCCCTTACTCCAATACTCGTATATGATCAAAATGGTCTTTTGAGGCTTGTAATGGGGCTGTGGTTCATGGTTATGAAAGAATATATAAGCTCAAATAAGTGTTTAAAGGTGAAACCAAGGATCATTTCTTCCAAGCAAAATTTTATTTCTGCGCTCCTTGATTTGAATATGCTCGGATGAAATACTCTTTCCTTTTTTTCTTTTCTTCCTTTTCTTTTTTTGGATCACTCTAGACTGCCCATTTTTAGGTTTTCACCCTAGATTTCATTTCCTTTCCTTGAATTCAAAAGTGATTAGTCATCCACCATTCTTTTAGATAGAGATTCACAGAAGATCTCACATTTGTCACTTGCTTTTCTTACATTTTTTCAACTTTGTACTTTCCCTTTCAACTACTTCAACTTTTATGTCTGCAATTTCCAACTTGATTCAGTTGAATTTTGAACACAATCTTTCCACTGGTTCTTTTTCTTTTCTCTTCTTTCTCTTTTTCTTTTCTTTTTTTTGTTCTCTTTCTTTTTTGTCTTTATTTTCTTTTTTGATTGGATTTTGAATATTCGTTTTCATTCAACATGTCTCTCTCACTCTTGTACTCAAAACATCCAATTTGGTTTCTTGCCCCTAATTCACAAGGCATTACTATCATGTCATGATCAAAAAACCAAACATATTTTACTTGTAAACAAATTAACATCCTCTTTGTCCCCAGTATGAGGGTGATCCTTGGTTAGGGTTGAATCGAAAAAAAATTACCAGGCTCAAAAGGGACAACAAATGATATTTTTTATTTTATTTCTTTGTGAAGGGAGATGAAGGAATGCCAAATTTCCTCCCATATACGGATATCTTCGAAGAAAAACGGTCTTTAGGTGGTAGATGTTTTGGGTTATCACTTCATTCAAAGACCTTTGTCAACAATGTCTGAGAGGAAAACTCACTCAATATTTGTATTTGGGATTTTTTTCGTGATTCTTGAACACTCACTAATGTCTTATTGTTGGCCTAAATAACTTATAAGAGAGTCATATTTCAGAATTGATCTTTGAATTTGATTCATGGTCATTCCCGTAGCTAATATTCATGTTCCCGGTAGAAAATAATAGTGAAGATATATATATGTATGTATGGGAGAACAAAAACTAACCCATGATAAAGAATAAATGAAGTATTAAAAGAATCAACGAATGCAAAATGCTTGTCATTTAAGAAAAATTATGTAGGAAACAAGCTTGTAATACAAATAAACCTATATAGCTTCCCTTACAAAGGATCCCCAATGTTTGCAGGCAAAAACGATTGGGATGGTTCATGATATTATTCTGTAATGGTCCTAAAACTGCAGACAAAACTCATGTGGTCCAACTACCAATCTTTATTCAAGGAAAGCTAGAGTGAACTTCAGCCTTGACAATTCTTCATTTTTCCTTGCCAGCACAAGGACATGCCCCTTCCTGCTTATGTTCTGATGTACACATCGAATCTTGGAGTAAAACCATTTTGCTTATGAGTTTCCTTGCTTCTTAAATCAATTGCCTACTTTTTTCTATAGAATATTCAATTATTTGCATGTGGAAACTAACAACTTCTTCCAGACATGGTGTAGATGAACTCTAGTTTCAAGATGATGGTTGGATGTGTCGAAGCTTTTAACATGCATGTCTGTTTGAGGTTTCTTTATTTTCGGCTACTGGTTCTCAATTAGTTTCACTTTTCTCTTCCTTTTCTTTCTTTGCTTAATGTCTTTCAGCATTTAACTTTCAGGTATTCAAATCGCAATGACTCCAATCAGGTGACTGCCTCTTGGGTTACAAATCTTAATAGACTGGCCATCATTGTAGACCTCTAAAATCCCCTGGTTCAGAAAGTTTTGGACTTGTCGCTTGAAAGTGTAACTGTCCTGAATGTTATGATCATGAACTCTGTTATGATACTCACAACTATTTATGATGTTGTAACAACTTGGATGATATGACTTTGAAGATTTGACATGATGCGGTGAACCTTCGAGCAACTTGAAGTACAACTCACGATGAGAGGCACGAATGAGATCCAGTTTCGTCTTTGATTTTCCACTGACAAGAGCACCTTGAGCATCTGACTTTGGGGTATTATTCAGTAAAGGAAACTTTGAGGAGGTAAATGTCCAAACATTACTTCAATTCTGGTAGGCCTCAAACTGTAACGGATAACCTACAAAAACCTGCTATAAATTATACCCCTTCTCTTTTATCTCAATTCTTCTAGCAAATAATGTTCTTCTATAGAATCGGGGTTCTCTTCTCTCAAAATATAAATGTCCATTCCTGATGAGACCAATGACTATGTGTTTCAAAAATATACAATCTTCCACAGAGTGACTAAAATCTCCACAATAACTACAAGCATCTTTGATGCCATAGAAAGACTTATATAACTTTGGTGGAACCGTCATCAACAAGTGATTCTGCACAAGGTATGGCAACAGATCTGAATATGGCGCTGGAATAGGAATAATCATCTCATTTTTCTTTCTAAACTATTCAACCTCCTTGTCTTCTATTTCTGTGCTTGATGCCCTTCTTTTCTTTAATGGAGGCAATTCCATTGTGAGAAAATTTCTGGCATGAATTGAATCCTTGGCTTTCATCACTTCGGAGAAACTTTCTAGAAACAGATGTGGTTCTGTTACTCTGTTGAAATCATCATTTCTTTAACAGTCTCATAACCTTTGAACAATATAGTTCTGGAGCAAACATCAAAATTTTGGCTTTTACTCGGTCTTCTCGTCTTTGTGTGTTTGATGACATCTATTTTGGCCCTGTCAAATCTTGCCAGCGCACCAAGGTTAGGAATGTTATCTCCAAAGCTTATTTCCAAATTCTTTGAATCGCTGGCCAATACCCTGACTGTACTACTCTGAACCTTTTTCAGAACTGATCCTTCAGGTTGAACCCTTGTGTGAGATAAGTTTTCATCTTGATCACCAATGTTAGTATTTCTAACTGGAACTTTTTCCTTCTCGACCTTCATGATTCCAAACAATGTGGTAGCTCGAGTTACCACCTCATTCTGAGACTGATCAATTCTTTGCTCCATGTTACCTAAGCGGTCCTCAACAACCTTATGATATTGTCTCATCCTCACAAACCTATTACTCATGTTTCTCAAAATATTCGTTTTCAGCTTTCACACTATTATCTGAAAAATAATGCAATATTATTTAAACAAATTGCAATGTTATTTTTCAAAAAATAATGTTATTTGAAAAAATGCGATAATTTTTCTAAAATGCAATATTTAAACAATACAGTGCACGAATGCATGAGGTATCAATTTCAAGGACAAGTCTTTAGAGCAACATTCATTAGCCAAAAGATCGAATACAAGAAATAAACAATTTGATTACAGAAAGTAGCTAGCCCTTATCCCTAGGTTAATCACTTCGTTGAGCCTTTAGGTCAATGTCTGTCCTAGCTTACTATTTATGTCAAGGTGTTGTTACAGGTTCATGGCTTCAATGGATAAAATCTACACAAATTAGGTAACTCCCCACGCATGGCTTCTGAAGTTGATCATTTCATGATTCTGCCTTTAGATAGTCTGGATAGCTACCTCAAGCTTGCCTTTTAGTACATTGTCCTACACTTGTAGTGTCCCTTCCAAAACTTACAAACAAGTCTTTCAAATATCGTACAACGCTTTCCAATTCTGTCACCTTCTTTCACAACACTTTCATCTTCTTGCTAAAAAATTAACTTTCCCTCGTTATGGTACCCCTTTGATGACTTTCCCTAACTTTGGAACTTGTGATGATAATTCTGGATTCAAAGCTTGCTCTTCCTCTAATTTTTGTCCAGTCTGGTTGTTCAAATCCACTAATTCTTGAATCTTCTATCTCGCTGCCTTTTTAACGTCTTCATATAACTTCTTGTAGCTGCTTGCATCCTGGCACATCTTTCCCATAGATACTGCCCCTTTCTTGCACTGAGCCTTCTCTGACCGAGTCCACACCGTCGTATTGCCTTCTGCTTGTTTATCAGACCCATTAACCGTTATGTACATTGCCTAACTTGACTAATCCTTGAATCAATACCTCTAATGAATACAAAACGATGCAAGATGTATAAAAAGAAGACAAAAAACAAAACAAGAAAAGTTTCAGTATGGTAAATAATATTGTAAGCAAAAATTAAATTGATACAATAAAGCAGGTTATATTCAGTAAAGATAATAACCAGAGAAACGTATTTAAACCGGTAGCACCCTGTCTTAGGTTCCTATCTGGCTCTAGTGGGGTAAGCTTCTAGATTACAGAATGTGGTTTTCGTTCTAGACTCTAGGTACCCAAACTGTCGTTACTGTCTATTGTGACAACAAGACATTGATTTGTGAGTATACGAGTCCTTATATCGAAGATACGTACCTCATGTTGTATATGGTTGGTATACCGGAAGAAAGAAAAAATTCCAAACTCGGAGGTGGAGAGCCTCACGTCGAATCATGTCTCACTCCCACTTAAGGGTAAAAAGCTCGGGCAGAAGGCTTATGCATGAATGACAGATATATCACACACAAAAGCTACCTCCATTCTTTTTAAAAATTCATTCAATAATTATTGGAAAAATTAAATTCAAATTATCATTCCCTAATGCCAAAATGCCATATATAATTAATTAGGCCTAACTCTCGAATGTCCCCAGCGGAGTCGCCAAGCTGTAGTGACCATTTTTAAACCGGGTACGAAAATAGCCTAACGATTAATCTTGAAAATTAGGGTTTTTGTCCATTTTTAGTTTGATCTTGAAAATTTAGGTTTTTCATATTAAATTGGATTTTCCCTTTATTTAATCTTGAAAAACATTTTGGAGTCGCCATCGGTCACTTTTGTAGACCGGATACCATAAAAACAACCAGAGATTTATTCTTAAAATTTTAGGGTCGGGAGTCGATTACGTGTGGGGAAGGATTAGCACCCTCACAAACTCTCGTTATCGTTACCTTTTAATTTTACATGGCATTTTGAATAATAATTTAAATTTAATCTAACCATTAATTATTAACTAGATTTAAATTCCAAACGGAGATATCCTTTTATAAAGAAATACATTTTTATTCTAATATGAGATTGGAAGCGCTCAGTTACTTTAGGACACTTTGATTCATATTCAAAAATATATCCCAACATAAAAGGTTTTAATGCATGACCTGTTATTGTCTTGTTTATTTTAAGTTCTAACTTAAAAACTATTAATATTATTAAATTTTGGGTATTTATGAGATAACACCCAATTGCTTGAGCACTATTCATGTTAAAACCCTAAATTAAATAATATTCCTAATTTAATTAATAAATCTAATTATTTAAGTACTACCCTTAATTAAGGTTTTAATTTAATTAACTAGGTTAATTGTCATTTTCTAGGTTTAAATGGGTATCAAATGTGCTACTTAAAAGTTTCCTTGAATAACATCTCATTACAATGAGATACTATCCAACTTAGAACTTTAAAGCTTCCCTTTCAATACTCGTTTATTTTTTATAATTATCTCTCCTATTTTAATTTTTAGTTCTAATTAAAGAAACTAAAGACTAAGGCTCTAAACAACTATATCTAAGTGAATTTAATTGTCTAACAATATATTATATGTTATATTTAAAACCATGCATCAATCAACATTAATTAAAGCAATTAAATTAAATAATTAATAAAGATTGTAAAGTACTGAATTGAAAAGAATTAAAACTTTTGGATTTTATTAAGAAGAAGACAAAAATGAAGGAATTACAAAGTTAGAGGGCCAAAACGATGAAGATTCAGATAGAGGATGTACGAATCTCCTGTCTGACCCACTTTGAAATGCGCGAGTCTCCCAAACCTGGCACCAAAATGGTGTCGTTTGGGAGAGGCTATAAAAGCCCAAATTCAAGCTTCAAGCATCATTTCTCATCGAGCCCCTCTCTCTCCTCATTTTCTCCCTCTCAAATGCTCTAAACTAAAACACCCCTAAACCCAGGAAATTATACCCAAATGGATCTAAACCGAGCCCTTTTGCTTGGTGTTCATCATCGTTCATCAAGAACGTTATGAAAGCCATAGACTCCGGCCATTCTCCACTGCCAATGTCGTCATTCGATCCTTCACAATCCAACTTCGATCACTAAACACCGTTTGCCGACCACCGCCTAAGAACTTCGATTACCCCTAACCTTACTTCGGCGGCCGTAAAATGATTTCTGACAGCCGTACTCCACTGCACTAGAATCTTAAATACTCAAATCTTCCATTTTTCAAGCCCTAAGACCCTAAACTAAACCCTAATCTGATAAGATTCTCGATCTTTCTCTCATAAATCTACCCTACCTATAACCACCCCTCTTCGACTCCGCCATGGCAATAAACACTCCGACCACCCTCTTTTTCCGATTTGCAAGATAAGTACTCGATTTCTCTTCTATTTTGATACTTTCTACTATAATCTAACATCTTTATATATTTTTGCAAGAAAATAGAAGGTTAGGGAAGGGTATATCTCCGATGACGTGCGCGGCATTTTCAGCAGTGTCCAATCATCTTCTCCGGTGACTCTTTTATTGCCTGGCATTCTTTCAACTTTTCCAAGGCGGTTCCCTTCCCAAGGTAATCTCTCTCCTCTTTTATTATTATATTTATTATTATAGTTTATTAATGGTAGTTATTAGTGGGTGATTAATGATCTGACACTTTTTCTTCCATGCTATTTATAGGGTTTGACCATTGTGATGTCATGGATGACGTCATCAACTACTGTATCCAGCTAATATTGAAAAAACATAAATATGTGTCATCTAATTTTGAAAAATGAGAGCTTGACATGTGGCGGTTTAAGCAGAAAAAACTAAATTATCATACTCAATTGTGTTTGTTGGGCAAAAATGAGCGGGAATGAGCTGAATATAGGTAGAAACAGGTTGTAAAGAATTGTGCTGATTTGGGCTTGTTATTGTAATGGGCTTTGGGTATTTTTATATGTAACTTGGGCATTTATAGACTATATATGGACTTTTTTATTTATTAAAGGGTTTATATTATTATTTATTTATTATTTTATTTATTTATTTATTTAAAAAATGTTATTTATATATACATATATATCCGGGTAAAATTAAAGAATTACAAAAACAAAATACTGCACAATTCCGAAGAGATGCCAGAATACTTATTTCGTGTGCAACAGCGGAATGGAAGCGCCAGTAGCTGATTACTTGGGTCTTGCAATTGATTTTGTACCCGAAATTCATTCGAAAGAGCCAGCTGGAGATGTTTTGATTTTTCTCACCTGTGAAGAAGAAATAAGGCAGCGGAAGAAATCTTGAAATAATTGAATCATGCATTATGAAGTTTCAAAATCCGAAGTATGTCAAAAACATAATCCTTGAATGCTTCAAGATTTCTTCCGCTGCTTTGTTTCTTCTTGACAGGTGAGAAAAATCAAAACATCTTCAGGTGGCTCTTTCGAATGAATTTCGGGTACAAAATCAATTGCAGCATCCTAGTAATCAGCTACTGGCGCTTTTATTCCGGTGTTGCACACGAAATAAGTATTCTGACATCTCTTCGGAATTGTGCAGTATTTTTCAACAATCCAAGAACATCGGTTGACACTGTTCTTTCATGTGCTTCAATCAATTCTGTTGTTCTCATGAAATTCTGTCAATTTTGCATTATGAAGCTCTAAAAAAATAATAGGATTAAATGCAGTGATTTCATCTATTATTAGGTTGAGAATTAATATTTTTTATCTTTTAATTCGCGGGTTAAATTTTTTTGGGTTTTAACATATTAGAATAAATATGTGATGGATAAGGAAGAAGATGATGATTTATAGATTTTAATTTATAAAAAAATATTATGTAGAAAATAAAGATGACGTGAGTTTATTTAATTGGGTAGGATCATAGATGAGATTGTGAGAATGGTTTATAGAACAATTTCTTTTAATTTTATTTTAAAATATAATTAATTGTATATTAAGTCTTTGAGATTTTTTATAATTATTTAAAAGATTTTAAATATTAATGGTGTTCAACAATGTATTATGTTACTGATGTTTAACAGTGTGCATCAACCGTTCTAGACTTATCCTTTAAAAATAGATGTAATAAAAAAGCATCAAAATCCTTTGTAGATTTTAAAATTTTCTATTTTTCCAAAAAAAAAATATTTCTAGAAATCTCGATAAAAATGAGTTTCCACCTCAAAATTACTCATCCAAACACGCTATTCATTTTTTTATAAAAAAATTAGGGTTAACTGCTACGAATGTCCCCAAATCATTGTGTACATTTTAAAGGGGTATATTTTAACACATAAGTTGTGTAAAAAAATTTACACAACCTTCATACTTAAGCTATAAAACTTAAAACCTAAATTCTTAATCCTAACACCCTAAAACTTAAACCGTAAATTCTAAACTCTAAATCTTAACTATAAACCTTAAATTCTACGCCCTATACACTAAACCATAAACAGCTAAACCCTAACCTAAATCCTTAAACTCTTACTCAAACTTGTATATCAAAATTTTTCCTACTAAAGCAGTCACTAAACTTCAAGAATTTTATTTAAGCCTTCAAAATATTAGCATTATATTAATAATTTTTTTGTCAACCTACCCATTAATATAATGTCCGTTTGGATACAAAGCGGAATATTTTTCATCGATCAAATTATAAATATTTATGTATTATAAGATTGATATTTTTAGATTTGACGTGTTATTGTTCAAAAAAAAATTGACGTGTTAAAAAACAAGTAATATAAATATCAATTCTAAATTATACATGTAATAGAGATATATGTGTTTGCAATTCGACCCGTATGTTTTAAACATAGGTGGAGTATTGATACCGCTTAAAAAATTAATATCCATTATTTGTTCGTATCTACTTTAAAAAATTATTCATAAAAATTTTAAATTATATTGCTCCAAACTAAATTTTTTAGCTCTGCAACCATATGTATTATTTATCTTTGTTATATGAAATTTCAAAGTATTTAATTTTCATCACTAAAATAAAACAAAACATATATTTACATATGTATTTAATAAAAAATGTTTAAATAAATTTTGATTTAAATAATAAAAAATAAATTATAAATATTAAAATTCAACCGGGTACTTAAATATGTTTCAACTGCTGTGAACTGTGAGTTTTCAATGTAGCCGTGCATGCCCTACACGATATGGCATTGTACGCAAAATTCAAATTTCTTACTTCATTTGATGACTCATTATTGGATTTTTATGCATTTTTTGTTCAACTAATAAGCTGTCTTTATCGAATTTAAATAACAATTGTAACACGATATTATAATAAATATATCGAGAACTATATTTTAAATTGTTGTATATTTATATTATATTTTCTTGTATATATAGGTATTAGGAATAAATAAATATTTTTCTTAGATTTTTTCTCTGTCCCAACTTTGTTCCGTAGCCTCTTCTTCATTTGTTTTTTTAGTCGGTGGCCGACACCTAGTCTTTATTTTTGTGGTTCATTTTATCTGTCGTTTTAGTATGATATTTTAGTACATTTTAGCGGTCGCTTGATGCTCATATAGAGATCTTCACGGCGCTAGTTTTTAATTTTAATTCTGTTTCGGTTGATGGTTGTTTGTCGATGTAATCGGACATGGGTAGCGGAGCGATCTGCCTGATAGTTTGTTTCGTTCACCACTCTTTTTTCACCCCATAAAGTGTCTAGTTTGGATAAAGAAAATGAAATTCATGAAGGCTTATGAATTTTGTCGGTATGTTAATCTCTATGAAAGTATTTATTTTTCTTTGTATATTTGGATTTTATATGAGATATTGGTAAATTAGTCTCTATTATTCTCCTTTCTAGATGTGCAGTATTTGAAATGTTTTTTATGGTTATTAATAAAATCAGTTCCTATTGTCAAAAGAAAATAGGAATAGCAAATAGATTAATGATGTGATTGAAAATGAAATCATTTATCGTGCATCAATTATAAACTCTATATCTATAATTAAAGTAGATCATCACTCAGTTATCTCCTCACTCTTATTTTAGTCACTCAACTTTTAAACTTTTTAATTTACTAACTGAACTTTCGAATTGTTCCTATTCTGGTCGCGCTCGATTATTTTATTATTATTTTTAAATTTCTTTGGCATTTTTATTATTATTTAATATAAAAATAATATAAAATTAAACTCAATTGTTCGCCGACCACCATTCGCCGTTATCGGACACCACCGCCAATGGTCGTAGATGGTGGTCGTTCAATCCCAAATTTCACTAACCGTTTCGCTCGATCCTCTGAGTCCGAATCTAATCTCCATTTTGCCAGAAAGTGTTTTGAAGTCCACAAAAAAGAGATCGAAAGTTAGAAAACTAAAAGTGTCAAACAATATTTGCAGGTTTCGGGACATTTTTCTAGTGAAACAAACACCAGATTCAGACTCAGCGTGTCAAAACGAGTCAACCGGTGCAATTTGAGATCAAACGGTCGTCAATTCTGAGACCAACGGTGGTCGACGGTGGTGGTGATTTTATTCTTCATATTTGTAAATTTAATAGTAATAAAATATGATTTTATTATTTATTTTAAATTATTTTATATTTAATAATATTTCAAAATTCAAAAATAATAAAAAAATATTTAAAAGTGACCAAAACATAAGCAAATTGAAAGTTCAATTAATAAATTAAAAAGTGTGAAAGCTGAGTGACCAAAATAGGAGTAAGAAAATAATTGAGTGATGAATGGTGTATTTTACCCCTAATTAAATAACGACATCAATCCATCTATTATGCTCGAATATAGAATTTTAGCCTATATAATATAATTTGGTCTTCCTATTTTTATATATGACCTCATTTGTTTGTTTGAATAGTCAAATAGATAACAATACCATTAACTATTTAGGTTAAAATGATGTTGTGGATTCTTCATAAAAACATTGTTTCTATCTCAAAAAGATTCATGTCGGCATGATGAGTTGGAACGATAGTTTTTACTTTTTAAGAAAGAAATTTAGTGTTAACATGTAACCGAAATAATTAATGATAATACCTATTTAGACTAACTAATCATATTACAACTTGTGTTAAATCAAAGTAAAAAGAATAAATTTCAAATTCGAACATATTATGAGGACTGAAACCATAATTTGATCATATCTATAGGATTTCAACATCGTGTGAAAATTGCCTTAACCCTTGGTTCTAATAACGGTGATGGAGCCTCTTCCTTGAGTGTATATCTTGGTGAGTGCCGCCACAGTTTTGCCGGAAGGCCAGTACCGCCAGCAGATATGCATGGCTGACGACCGAAGTCCCCGATGGGGTGCCGGACCGGTCTTGTTGGCGGCATTAGAAGCCTTTTGTTAATGTCGTTTAGTGTCATGTCGCCTTCGATTCCTCCAGGTTTCACTAATGCAAATGGATAAACTACCCTTGTTATCACCCTCTTCATCTTCTTATCATCATTTCCTTCAAACACATAATAAAATCATTGTTAATTTATATTTATATACACCGACACGGATACAAATACATGTACGAATACGGAAACAAGGACGGAAAGATAATTTCTAAAATTACAGAGTACAGGTACAACAAATATAAAATAAATTTTATATTTTAAAAAGTCATAAAAAATTCATGTCAGCATGACATCACATATATTTATATACTTATAGTTAAATTACGTGAGCAAGAGATAGTAGAAAAAAAAAACAATGAAAAAGATGGAAAAAGTGTAAAAGAATAGAAGGATAAACAAAAATAAGGAGATGAAATATTGGGGAGTACAGGAACATATGGGTACATAGTATTGACAATAGATTGAAGTACTCATATTTCATAGTTTATATATGTAATATGAAACTAAGGGTTTCATTGATTTGTGCATTAAGGGTTTATATATGTAATAGGAACATATGGGTACAATAGATTGGATCAATTTCGAATTCCACCTATAGTTTGGGAATGTATGGTGAAATTAAACCGAAAGCATTAAGATAAAACAAACATTACCTGAAACTCCATTGATGGGTGTTAACTGGTTCCTGCAGCTGAGGTTCTCAGAACACAAACAACTCTGCATAAAATAACAGAGGGAAAACCGGTCAATGTTTTCTTGAAAATTTGGGGAAAAAATATTTATTTGAGAGGAAAAAGAGAGAAAGAGAATCTGAAATTATATGACATACCTTTGAAAGAAGATTGAATCCATTTGTTAAATCATGACCATCATCGCTGTAAAACAGCAATCGTCTTCGTTTGGACATTTCAGTGAATTCAAACAAAGCATCTTCAAGATAACCAGAAGAGGAATCCGAGTCTGGATTTTGAAACCATGGCGCAGTTCCATCAACGGCTGCAATTCACATGCACAACAAAAAAAAACAGTGAAAGACAGCAAAAAAAAGACATGTCTCGTGTCTGTGTTGGGAACATGGAGGTCTCAACCTAGGGAATGGCTGTGGTGGAGGAGACTGCTAGTGTAAGCTGCCATTGAAGACAAAGGTTGAAGCTTCTTCACCTGTGATGTTTTGTTAGGGGCTCATAATAATGGGGGTTTAGATTCTTCCATTATTGTATTTGTAATAGTTTTGATTGGAAGTAAAGTGAGGAGGGTGAAAAAAAAAATTACTCATATAATATAATACGAAATGTAATACGATAAGACAAACACACTATACAACTAGTGGTGACAAAAAATCAATTATTTGAAAATGGTTTGATTATATCATCGATAATTGATTCAATTATCACACAGAAAATACATGATGTGAAGGATCAATTGGTTCTTTCTTTATAGCAAGCACATTTGGTTACTTAGTCAAACTGCTCATATTTATTTTTTAAAAGTTTTATATCATGAATTTTAGACCCACTAAAAATACTCATTTTTCTTACCTTACAATCTTTTTTCTTTTCCCCTCTAAGTAAGATTAAGATTATATTTAGAATTTATCCAAAAAAAAATTATTCTTTCCTCATTTACGTGGGGTTTGGGAGATGGGGTACTAAATAATTGCCAAAAATCATTGCATCATATACCTGCTGTTTACCAACATTTTCTCCATTTGGGAACTTTATTCCCTTAAATTTTGCCTTCACACCAATGTGGGGTTTTGGTTAGGTGGATGTATGACGTTTATGAGAGGGCATTCAACAAGCTTTCAAGTTTGAATTGCAATGAAACTCAAGTTTAATTATAACGCCGATTAGTTATGAACATCAAAATTCGAACATCAGATCTACTAATTGGCTTAATGATAAGAATGTTCATATTAACCCATTTTGTATGAGTTCAAATCCCGATATGAGAATGCAACATCTCTTTATATAATAAAAAAAAATCGAACATCTTCTATCAAGTGCATGCAACGAAATCTCAAAAGTTTAACCCGATTGCTTCATGCAAGCACCTGTGATAAAGTCCATTGATAGGATCAAAGCTCCTTTTCATCCTTCCAACATTGAATCCATTGAAAAAGGCCCTCTCAGGTATAGCACGGAGAAAGACAAAGGAAAATATTCAAAATTTGATTCGTATTATGTGTTTGGTTTGATTTTTATTCAATTCGGCTCAGTTTATCATATGATTCAAAATAACCTATCGAAACAAACCCTTTGATTCGATTACTAACTCATCTTTCAGTTGGTGGTCACCCCTAAAGTCAGTATCCAATATCCAAAGGAAAATAAAATCACCATTCCAGATTAAGAAGCAACTATTAATGAATAACACAACCAACAGATCTCAATACAAGAATATTAACAAACACACTAACTGCAGGTTACAAATATGAACTGCAAAGAAAACCGATGGAAAATCCGAAAGAAAAAGAAAAGAGAAGAAATTCTACCTATCACAAGGTTAGCCCCATGGTCAATATTCCCTTTATCTCTTCTTATTTTTGGCTAATCTCTAAGAAGAGGAATATGCAGTCTATGTTAGAAGCACACCGATTTTTCTTCCTCTGAATTTTACCCTCTTTCCCCCTGGATTTCCTCTCTGTCAATTTCTAAGAACGTAGGTTCAGTGGCATGCAAGTTATAGAGGAAGAAAATAATAAAAAAGAAAAGAAAAATGAGACTTATGCAAGTTTGCAAATGTAGTCGTCATTGATGCTTCGATTAAAATTTGTGATTATTGAGTGCTACGTGTTAACCCACTTCGAGACCCATTTCTGCATAAATAAGAGAATTTGGTCAGCTATATTGAGTATCGGGATTCAGAATACACTACGTATGGAATCAATGAATACGAAACTAGCATGGCATGGCATGGCATGGCATGGCACGGGGGTATTTATATATTATAGGACTCAGCAAGTAATCGGAGATCAATTAGCTGAAATTCGAAAAGGAATAAAAGGTGGATCCATTAGAATTGGTCAATACAGCTTGAAGCTATGTTGTTCTGACTCTTCACTTTGCTTAAAGTACCTGTGTCCCACAAATATTTGGGAATGTGTTGGATACATACGCATAGACCATACTCACACTCAACTACCCAAGTCCAAGTAAGACTTGGGGTACAAAATTAAAATGAATCCCAACATTGACATGTAACTGATTCGAAAGTTCATGAGTGTTCTTCAAGTACCTTATCCAGAAGAGTATAAGAATCTCCAGTAAATCTGTCTTGCAGCGCACATTCGAATATGCTCTAAATTGCATGTAGACATGCTCCGTATTTTTTTCAAAGGGAAAACTATTGATCGATATAGACATTTGGTCCATAATAACAGACTGGGTATGGGCCAAGTAGGTTATGAGTCCAGTATCTTTTACTAAGACAGGATTTGTACATCCTTGGAGGGTCATATCCTCGAACATATGTCCGGATATGCGCCTGACATGAATGTTGGGCATGAGTACTTCAAGAATGAAGAGTCGGAGTAACATAAGATACTACCATGGCTGCTAATTCCGTAATTCATAAAGGACATATGCAACAAACTAAGGAGACTAATTTTAACTTAAAGAATTAGAGGAAAATAAAGAATATTAAATAGAAACATCTATATAAATAATAAAAGTACCTTCCAGTAAGCAGCTGAGCAGCTGATCCCTTGGAATTACCGAACCGCTTGGCCCTGTTCTCATGTTCTTTCTCCACCCGCATGGCCACAACTTCTTTCTCCATAGCAGCTACTTCTCTTCTCATCTTTTTAGCCTCAACTTCCATTGCCTTAGTCAATGTTTCCACCTTCTTAGCGAGCATCTGAAAAATACAAGTGTTACTAGAGCATTTATCCGGAACAATAAATTAAAATGGTATCGACTTGAGAGGACACATGTATCTACCTCAATCGCATCGTCCTTATCTTTTAGGCTTTGATCTTTCTCATGACCAGCTTTCCTCAAAGCTATGACCTCTTTCTGCAGCAAATCATACAATACTCCTGGAACATTATCCTCGGTGACTACTGGCTGGAAGTCGTTTGGCTTTTCATCATTTGGTGCCTCACCCTCCTTGGTTCCTTCAGAAGGCTGGTTTAATGAAGAATTTGAGCTGGTTCCATTTAAAAGCACTTTAGCCCTATCTAACGATCTCGTGCCTCCATCAAATGACTTTGATGTTCCTTTAGCATGCTTCAACACTGTACTAGAAGACAAAGTGGATCTCAATTGAAAGCTTGGTGCTCTCTTGGATAAAGATCCATTGGATATGGGCTTCGAGTAGATATCAGCTCCACCAAGAGACTGACGCCTAGATAGTCCGTTACTCATGCTTCTTCCATCTGAAGTATTGCGACTAACGCTGTTAGAAGATCCTCTCAAATTTTCTTCTAGAACTTTAAGCCGCAATTGATATTTCTCCTGGAAAATCCGAGAAAAACTCTTATTTCAAAACAAACAGCATCAACATAGATAACAGAATACTAATTATCACAATCAGATTATTACTTTCAACTGTGCTTCAGATTTTGCAGCTCGCTCGGTTATAGCAAGCTTGTCACGAAGTTGCTGCATTTCTCCCTGGAAGAAATAAAGTCCACAATGAATAGATCGTAATAATGCAAATGCCTATAGTTTTATTCAATGGGAGAAACTGTCCACAAAAACCTGCAAAAATCTTCGCTCTTCAAGCCATTGTTTTACAGGCATCACTTTGTCATTAGCATCTTTCCACTCGTTTGCTACAACTGTGGCGACTCTATTAGCGGTTACTTTTGCACGTGCCAGCTCTCGATCAAGAGTTTTTCTTTCCTCCTAAGAACACAAAATAATCATTTATTTTGAGAAAAGCTTTAGGAATCGGCAAACTAGGATGGGTAAAATATAGGCATTACATTCATCTCCTGAACTTTCCGTTGGTAATCTCGAACTGCATTTGCAGCAGCACCACCAGCAAGAACAGCCTCTTCCAGCTCCCTTACTGTTTGGGTAAGCTTTTCCACCTCAGCAACCTTTTGGCGATGCATTTTGTCCAAAATTTTGTTTTCTTCCTAAAATAGACAAATCGTAAACATGCGACTTTCTTCATTATATAGTTAAGGGACTAAGCCAAAAATATATGGATCAGGGAAAGGAAACACCAAGAATGATTGGAATACCTGGCAAATTTCTATCTGCTTCATCAACTCCTGGTTTTTATTTTGGAGATCATCCACCATGGATGCTTTGGCCAATGCAACCCGGACAGTCCTTTCTGCTTCAAGTAAAGCTGCTTCTTTTGATTTAGTTAGACGGTCAAGGGCTTTGTTATCATCTTGAAGCTTTGCAATCTGCAAAAAACGAAAGACTAATTGGTAAGAAAATAATCAATTACATGTAAGCTTTAAAGGCATTCTATATTTTCTGTGAGACAGAATCAACAGTTCAAACGACATATGAAATACCTCTTGCCGAGCAAGCTTCAGCTCAGCCTCCAAGGGTGCAAGAATTGCCTCAATTGGAGGCATATCATCATCCTTTTGAGCAGCATGAACCCTCCGCAAAGTCGCCTCAGCTGCAAACTGAGCAGCCATGGATGCCTTCTTCTCTTCATTTATTTTCTTGATTTCAAGGTTCTGCAAAACATGTTTATGCACTAAATTTCTTTCTAAACACAATGACATAAAAATTAATAGGGGTTGAGAAGGATTTGAAACCAATACCTTGCTTTCAAGAAGAGATTCTGTCAATTTAAGTTTCTCCGCCATTTTCAAGAGCTCGTCACTGAGCTATGGTACAAGAGAAAAATAAAAACAGTCAGTTCCATCTCAATCACAAAACATGTTACAAGAATTCCGAGTCAGATGACCACATAAAACCACATTTCAAATCCGTCCAACACAGCAAAAAGTCGTTCTGGAACAAGACTAGGAATCGCTTGTGATAAGCAGAAATAGTAAGTCATAAAACCATCCATTCAACCATGTGATGAAACCCTAAACCTCCCGTGGATAACTAAATATAGGAAGAAAGTGTGAGGAAAACACGAAGGACATTTAATTCTAATAGGAAAACTATGAGATAAGTTCCAGGTACACATGAAGCCTTTGTAACAGGTTCAACAGTTACAAGCCAACAAATTAACAGATACGACCAAAGCAACCAAACAAATGCAGAACACTGAAACTAATTTTTTGTGAACTATAATTTTAAAATTGAAAAACACATACACTACCAAGGCAACCATACAATGAAATCGGATAAAGCGGTGAAAGAGGATTCATGGTTTTAGATGAGACAGTTCATTGCTGATTTTCTAAAATTACTAAGCAACAAATAATGATTATGAAAATTCCATTCCACCCAACTTAACTTTGAGATAACAGTTTTGTATTAAGTTGCTCCGACTCCTCAGTTTCTTCAAGTACTCGTATCTAACATTCATATCCAACACCTATTTGAACATGGCCTGGGTATGAGTAGACCCTCTAAGCACTCTATAAATAAATGGAAATCTTGGGAAAATAAATATACCCATGTTTGACACCTACAACTGAGTCCAAGTAGCATACATTGTGCATAATGTATTTCACCAAGTTATATCCTAAAAGACCAGGAAACCAACATCCCAACCATCGGTAAAAACATAATTTGGTATCAGCAATGAAGACGCAAAAATCTACAAAATCTACTTTTCTTCAGTAAAATAAGAATACAGCATTTTTTAATTCATATATTTTGATATTACTATATTTTATATTAAAGCAATAATTTAGTTGACTCGGTTTTATATTGCATAAACCAACGGCCGATTGAATTAACATAACCTATGTAAACCAAAACTGAATTAAACAAATCACTAAACCAAATAGTGTTAGTTTGATCGGTTAAGTTGATTTTCACTGAGATTTGATCTCCCCTAACGATACATACCAAAATGCAGAGTGCAGAAAGACCATCTTCCATCAATTTCTTATTTTTATAATATTATAATCTATAAACTTCAAAGAGATCCTAAATTTGCCCCAAAACTCATACATCCATTAATTAAAAATATAATAAATGGACCTTCTACTAAGATCAGACTTCAATCCTAAAAATTAGAAAATTTCAAAACATTGCTAAATATTTACTACTTTAATTATGAGTTGTGACTATTGCTAAAGAGTTACACCAATCAATTAAGTTTAATTTCTAAAGTAATTTAAATCCAGTAATATTTATTTTTCCAAAAAAATAAAAAATAAATAAACCTCTTCGACAGCCTTTTCTCTTAGCCTTTCAGACATCCTTAATGCCTTAATTTCCGCTTGTGCTTCTCCCAATTCTCTATCTTTATCTGCAATCCAATCCAAAAAGCAAAGAAACTATATCAAAAATAAAATAAAAAAATTAACCGAAAGAGCAGTTGAATTGAGCCGAATCAAGGCGAAAAACAACTAGATCGATCCACATTCATCACCTCTAACTTCATTCTCCAATCGGGTAAGCTCCAGTTTCACCGGATCCGACCCGTGAAGAAACGGGACGAAATCATTATCCACGTCGAAGCTCGGTCTAACAGCTCTCCTCCTCGACGAACTTTTCCCTCCACTCTCCCTAAAAGAGGCCGAAACCGTCAACGGCGGAGGTACACCCGCCATTGTGGTCGATGTCGTCTTCATCGGCGACTCACTCCTCGCATTGCTTCTTACCTCCGCCGCTTCGCCGGCAATATCTTCCATCTCCGATCCAAACACTTGCTCTCACCAGTACAAGCACGAAATGCAACCAAAAAAAGAAATAATCTATTCAAAGAGAGAAGTTCGCTTCCACATCTATAACTTGAAATTGGATCCAAATGTTAGGGTTCCAAGATCAGTTGAAATCCAGTTTTTTGAACAGACTTTCAGATATTTATATAGAGTTTGAGCTCTAAGGGAGAGAGAAAATAATGATTTTGCATTTACTTTCTCTCTCTAGATTGTGTATTTAAATCTGGTTTACAGTGTAAGTATGAACAAGAGAGGCTAAATATTTAAAAATCTTAATTTTTTAAATTATATAATTATTTTTAAAAAATATATGAATTCAAGTTAAATTTAAAATAAAATTAAAAAAACTATACTAAATTTGAATTAAAATTTTGGAATAAATTACTCAACTATTTCCTTGTTATTATTGTAGTGTCAAAGAAAAAAAAAACTTTACTAAATTTGAATTAAAATTTTGAAATAAATTACTCAACTATTTCCTTGTTATTATTGTAGTGTCCTGGCCATGAAAATTTCAATTTATACACTAACATTACATTACTTACATGGATTATTTTATTTGAATCGATGAAGGGAAATTTTTAATTGATAAAATAATAAATTTGATTTTTATATATTTTAATTTAGTTAAATTTAAAGATAAAGTATCAAAATGTCACTGAATTTTATTAAAAAAATAAAATATAACCAAAATTTTAGATGTTACAAAATGATAATTAAATTTTGGAAAAACTACATATATACCTCAACTATTATTTTTGGTAAAATAATACCTAACGATATATTTTTGTTCTATTTTGGTACCTCGGCTGTTAAAAACTAATGAAGATAGTGAGTGGCTTAGTATAATCACAATTTTAGTTCAAAGCACTTATATAAATGATCAATTTAGTCCAAATTCCACTAATTTAAAATATATCTTAATTTTGGGGTAAAATTGCAAATTGCGTTGGCTAAATTGGTTGAGTATCCTCTTTGGGGAAAATAATTGGAAAAATACCCCCATTTAGATATTATTTGAAAAAATACCCCTCATTCGGTACACGGAGGAACAATTTTGCGTTCTTCCAGGCGCGAATTCAAAACTCGCGTTCCACTGGATGCGAGTTCCATCTAATGTGGCGTGTCTTATCCGTTGGCGTATTTTAAATATTCAGCTAAAAGAACTCACGTCCTACAGGGCACGAGTTCATCGAGATATTTAGATAACGACGCAATTTTTTTCGCGCAATATAGATGTAACTCGCATTTGCACAGTTTGTTACAATCCTATTGTTAAAACAAGCTTCGATAGGCATGTTGTAGGTGAAATTACGGGATGTTGGGGGATGGATAGTATTTTGTATTTTTAAACATTCACGTCTTAGTATTGAAACATCTCTTGAAAATTGTGTAAAGATCAGTGCGTATAAGGCATCCTAAAGTGTGTATAAATCGTGTTAAAAACGTTATCTAACCATGTTTTTTCCATGAAAAACAAGCAAAAATGGGTTCATATGCATGTTTAAGTTGATTTTGTGGTATGTTGGGAGATTTTGTTGTTGTTGTTGTTGTTTAACTATATGTTTACAATGGTGCTAAAATTAGCGCGTATAAGGCATCCTAAAGGGTGTAGAAATCACGTTAAAAATGCTATTTATCCATGTTTTTTTCCCATGAAGAACAAGCAAACATGAATTGATAGGCATGTGTATTGGTCAATAAGTGAAAGACATAAAGTTGGTGTATGAAATGAGTGAATTCATGGTGTTAAATAGGGGTGTGGGTGATTGGGAAGGTAAATTTAAAATTTAAAATCTCAGAAAATGAAGAGCTTTTGGTCAAATTGATTATTAATTGTTGTGTGAAATGAACACAATAATACTATAACTATGAACATATATTATTAAATATATGTGTTCCCATGTGTACCAAATAGAGGGTATTTTTCCAAACGATTTTTTTAATGAGGTATTTTTCCAATTTTTTCCCAAAAAGGAATATTCAACCTGTCGCAACCCTCTCGAGCTTCGATGTTTCGGCAAAAATATTAAAATCAACGGAGTCGCCACCAATCTTTTTTTAAAAAAAAGTGTGATTGGATCACCTAAACTGGGTTATTTTAATAAAAACATTTTATTTTCATCAAAATAACATTTTTTTGGTCTGCAAAAACACAAAACCGGGTTCGGGAGTCGGTTACGCATGGGGAAGGGTTAGCACCCCCACAACGCCCAAAAATTGGTACCTTGTCGATTATAAAAGGCTTAAAAAGTCGGATTTTGAGAATTCTTATAGAGCTTTAAATTATTGTCTGTCTATGAATTAAATTCTATTTTAACAGTCACCACTTGAAAATGAACTCCAATTACCGCCAACACTTCTGGCGCTAACCCGTCATTTCCGTTTAGTAAGGCCCCGCATTAATTAAATTCCACCTTTTTACAGGAAAATAAAGAAGCAAATAATTTGTTGAGAATTTTATTAATTCTAAATTAATATTTACAAACCTAAAGAACTCTAAATGTTTTAACCTATTTAGGGGGTTTAAATTTAATTAAGTGTGCTTTATTTTTTATGAAAGAAATTTTATTACAAAGAAATCTCTATCTAAGCTTTGAATGACCTATTCCTAAAGTCAACTTAATTCTAAAGCAACAAGACAAGAAGACAAAATTTACAAAGCTTAAGACATTTTTATTCTATGTTTTTCCATGTTTTTAGGTTTGTTTTTAAAAAAGAGACTAAACTTTTTATATTTTTGTTTTATTTAAAAACCTTTATTACTTTTTATTTGAAAAAGTTGTCATTTTTTTATGTTTTAAAAATCTTTTTACCCTTTTTATATTTGAAAACTTTTTTTGTTTTTTTTAAGGTACATTGTTTTTATATATTTTTTAAAAATTTAAAATTATTTCAAAACCTTTGTTATTATTTCTTTTAAAAAAATATTCTTTTTTAAGAAAATTTTTTTAGGCTTTTTGAGTATTAAAAATACGTTTGTTTATTTTAAAAGAACGATTCTTTATTATTTAAAAAAATTTATTTATTTTTGTGTTTCTAAAAATATTTCTTTTTAAAAAATAAAAAGTGAGAGGTGACCAAATTAAAACAAAGTTGAAATTGAGATTTTTTTATTTATTTTTGAAAATTTTAAAGGAAAAAAAGAAATGGGTGATTTAAATAAATGATCCAAAATGAGTTGGATTTAAAGCCCACAAACAACAACTTTTTATTTTTTTGAAATCAAATGGATCAAACACCACATTTTAACAAAAAAACGTGTTCTTGGTGTTCATCAAGGGGGATGAACAAGGAGGAGGGCCATCGTGCCGGCCGCCATCCACCAGCGCCGGCCGCCGCTCGCCGGCGGTGGTCTTCTTCCTTTTATTATTATTTTTGAATATAAAGAGACAAGAAAACAACACAATAAAAAGATTAATTCAAACAAACCCGGATTAACATAAAATTATATGAACAAAATATGAAGAAAGTAAGAACATTAGAATGAACAAATAAAAACATAATTAAAATTAGAAAAGAAAAAGGGGAGAAATTATACTGACAAAGTGGCAAAAATCCTTGCTTTTCCTCCTTCAAAATTCGAGCAATGATGTTCCAAACTCGAACTAATTCCAGCAATTCTCAGATGAAGTTTTTGAGTGAACTCTTCTATGGATTGATGGATGATGAACAAAGGGAAAATATGGCTCAATTTATAGGGTTTTGGTGCTTGGAAAACAAGGAAATTTGGGGAACAAATGACTCAATTTCCGTTCAAATTAATCCACTAGAATAATCTGATTGTTTGATTTTCCAACATAACTGAAAATCAACTCTGATTTGGCTCGATTTTGAATGATTTTGGATGATTTTTCTCCTAATTTTCGAGCTAGGTTTTGATCAATTTTCCCTCATTTTGCAGGTTCAAATGACGGCGGCGTTGGATCGGCCGAGACGAGGTGTTTCAGCCGGTACCATCAGCGGCAGTAGCCACGGCGCAGACGTGGCTGGGGATAGGTCCGGCAGTGGCAGGCGCGGATGGTTCTCCCACCCTCTTTTTTTATTCGATCCTAGCCCTTTATTTCCCAGCCCTAGATCCAACAACTTATGTTAATTCTGTACATAAAAGAATAAAAAAATGGGTAATTGGGTTTGTTGGGCCAAAATGGGTTTTTATTGTGTTGGGTTTTTATCTCTTATTTCTTTTTGAGTTTTATTCAATAAATGGACTCTTTTTATTTTAACGGGTTCTTTTAATTTTTATTGGGTTTAAATATATAAATAAAAATAAAATAAAAGAAAAATAAATAAAAAGGTGAAAATTTAGTGACAACAGCTACCCCTTCTTTGCTAATTCTAGTGAAACTAGGATATAGCAAAGAACACGTGGCACTAATTTTCACCAGTTAGCAATTTATTACTTAGCTTCGTTCCCTTGATCCTGAACGAGTAGGCGAGTTCTACTCTCCATATGACCGAATAGATGAGCAGGGTTCCATTCTCATTATACCTGAATGGATAGGCGAGTTATATTCTCCATATGCCCGAATAGATGAGCAGGGTTCCACTCTCCTTATGCCTGAACGGATAGGCGGATTCTATTCTCCATATGCCCGAATAGATGAGCAAGGTTCCATTCTTCTTATGCCTGAACGGATAGGCGAGTTCTATTCTCCATATGCCCGAATGGATGAACGACTTCCAATCTCCTTACGTCTGAAAGGATAGGCGGGTTCTATTCTCCATATGCTCGAATAGATAGCAAGTTCATTTGATGAAAAGTTTCTGCATACCTGCAAAAACTTGATATATGATGCAATCATGACAGACATGCCCCTAAGGATGTCTAAAACATGAATGCATGTCAAGTTTTATAGTCTTTTTAAACTTGTTAACTCAAATTAGTGGCCATCTCTACTGTCTATGCTTCACTATCTTCCTTTTTCATGTCTCTTCGCTTCATAGAACAATCATCTTCTGCTTCATCATTCTCATTTCTTATGCTTCTTTATTTCATGGAAAACATTTGATCATTGCATATTTGCTCATTCAATCTAATGATCTTGCGTTCATGGTGGGGACGCTAAGTTTCTTCAGTTGTCTCTAATTCGCTACCTCTTCACTTCATGGAAAACATTTGATCCTTGCACGTTAGAAACTCTCATTTTCTCAAATTCAACCATCATTGTAGTTGATACATCAATATCAAGTGAGAGGCCTTTAAAGCAATCCTGCATACAATTAAGCCTCTTTATGAATCCATCAAAATCACCACCTTGAATGATATTGGATTTAAATTCCTTTTCTTCTGAATTGGGTATCAAATGCCCCTAACCATAACAAACTGAATGCTTAAAACTAAGCAATGAACTATGTCATAGTCCCTATATTCTCAGACCATTGACAGAGTAATACGCGAAAATATCTTGTTCATTCTAATAATGTTCAACCAACTGACTCTTATCCCAATAAAAGACATTTATAAAGGAAAAGAAGGAAATTGGAGGAAAAGGTCATAAAAAAGAATTCTTATTAATATTGTGGCAAACGTGAAAGAAAGGTACAAAGGAAAAGGTCAAAAAGACAAGTATCCAGATAACAAAGACCCAAACTTCCTGGAGATAACCCCGAGTGTTACCCTTGTCAAGAAGATTTCATTTACTGTAAGGACGTATGAAGGTATGAACTTCTTTCTGAAATGTCGAGTCTATATGGGAATCTTTTGTTGCCAACTTGACTGCAAAATTTCGAGCCGCCCTTTGCGGGTTTTAAACTCGAATCCTCCTTTGGTTTCAAGACGCCCTTTGCAGGTTTTCATCTTGAACCCTCTTTTTTCTTTTTTTTTCCTTTTCCTTTGACCTAAAACACCATTTGCGAGTTTTCACTTTAAGTTCTTTTTTCTTTGACCTAAAGCGCCATTTGCGAGTTTTCACTTTAAGTTCCTTTTTTTCTTTTTTCTCTTCATGCATAGTAATTCTTGACTTAATCAGAGTTTATTGAATTTTTAGCTCATCTCCATCCATTTCAGCCAGAATCAATGCCCCTCCGTCAAAGGCTTTTAACACAACATAGGGCCCTTCCTAGTTAGGTGCCCATTTTCCTCGAGAATCCTTTTGGATTGGTAATATCTTCTTTAATACCAAATCCCCTTCTCGGAACTTTCGCGGCTGAACCTTCTTGTCATACGCCCGTATCATCCTTTTATGGTACATTTGAGCATGACAAATTGTTTTCAGTCTCTTCTCTTCGATGAGGTTTAACTAGTCATATATTGATTGGACCTATTCAGTCTCTTCTAACTCTACCTCATTTAAGACACATAGGTATGATATTTCAACCTCAATTGGTAGCACAACCTCCATCCCATATACTAAAGAAAATGGCGTTGCCCCAGTAGAGGTTCGTACAACAGTTCTATAGGCATATAATGCGAAAGGCAGCTTCTCATGCCAATCAGTGTAAGTGTCAGCCATTTTTCCACTATCTTTTTGATATTCTTATTTGAAGCCTCTACAGCTCCATTCATTTTTGGGCGATAGGTCACTGAATTGTGATGCTTGATTTGAAACTGCTCACAAACCCCATCCATCATCTTATTGTTTAAATTTAAGGCGTTGTCGGTGATGATCCTTTCAGGTAGGCCATAACAATAGGTAATTTCCTTTTTTAAGAATTTGCAGACAATAGACCTTGTGACATTTGCATAATATGCAGCTTCTACCCATTCGGTAAAGTAGCCGATAGCCACTAAGATGAATCTATGCTCGTTTGATGCCTTCGGGTAGATTTGCCCAATTACATCCAATCCCCACATTGAAAATAGCCATGGATCCATCATAACATGGAGTGGAAGAGGTGGTGTATGAATTTTATCTGCATAGACTTGATATTTATGGCACTTACGGGCATAATTGATACAGTCTGTCTCCACAGTGGACCAATAATAACCAAAGCGCATGATCCGTCTAGCCATGGTGAAGCCGCTTGTATGAGTTTCACAAACTCCTTCGTGAACTTCCTCTAGTATTTTTTGAGCTTCTTTGGCATCCACACACCTTAACAGCACCTGATCCCAACTCTTTTTATATAGGATCTCGCCATCAAGGACATATCCTGTAGCGAGCTTTCTGATTATCTTCTTGTCATTCTCAATTGCTTATAGAGGATATTCTTGTATCTTGATATACCGCAAGATGTCATGATACCATAAAAGGCCGTCTGTTTCTTCATCTAAGTTGCAATAATAGGCTGGAAATCAAAAAGTTGTATTTTAATTGGCATCATCCTCGTGCCTTCACTTACCTTGAACATGGCAGCTAGAGTAGCAAGGGCATCAGCCATTTGATTATCTTCTCTCGAGAGGTATTTGAAGGTAATCTTGTCAAATTCTTTAATTAGTTGAAGAACCAGTTTGTGATACTTCACCAATTTTGTGTCTTTTGTCTCCCACTCTCATCGAATCTGATAGATGACTAGTTCTGAATCACCAAAGACTCTTAAGATTTTAACTTTCTTTTCAATAGATGCTCGTAGACCGAGTATACAAGCCTCATATTCAGCCATGTTATTGGTGCAGAAGAATTCCAGTCTGCTTGTGAATGGGTAATGGTTTCCTTCTGGCGAAACCAAGATTACCCCAATACCTCGTCCTAAGGCATTTATAGCACCGCCAAAATTCATTATCCAAGATTCCTCTGAGTCATCATTTTCCTCAGTAGAAATGCACATCAGGTTTTCGTCTGGGAATTTGAAGTTCAATGCCTCATAGTTTTCGCATGCACGACTTACCACAAAATCTGCTATTGCACTCCCCTTTATAGCCTTCTCGCTTACATACTGAATGTCAAATTCTAATAGTAACATTTGCCAACGGGCCATTTTTCCTAATAAAGCGAGCGCTTCCATCATGAACTTCAGAGGATCCAACTTCGATATTAACCATGTGGTATGGTATAGCATGTACTGTCTTAGCCTCTTTGCCGCCCATACTAAGGCACAACACAATTTCTCGATTGAGGAATATCTAGTTTCACAGTCTATGAATTTTTTACTCAAGTAGTAGATTGCTCTTTCTTTTCTTCCTGTCTCATCATGTTGTCCTAATACACATCCCATCAAATCTTCATAGACAGTTAAGTATAGAATCAGGGGTTTCTTTGGAACGGGTGGTACTAGAATAGGGATTCGTCAACTGCTTACTGATTTCCTCTAGCGCAGCTTGGCTCCCTTCATTCCATGTCCCCAGGTTATTCTTTTGAATTAGCCTAAATATATGACTGCATTTCTCTGTTAACTGAGAGATGAAACGAGCAATGTAATTTAACCTTCCAAGGAATCCTTGAACCTCTTTTTGTGTTTGAGGTGGTGGGAGTTTCTGAATGGCTTTGACTTTATCTGGGTCAATCTCAATTCCTCTTTCACTTACGATGAAGCCCAATAATTTTCCCAACCGAACTCCAAAGGTGCATTTGGTCGGGTTGAGTTTTAACTGAAACTTTCTCAACCTTTCGAAGAGTTTTTCCAAATTCTCTATGTGTTCTTCTTCTGAGCGGAATTTGGCAATCATATCATCGACGTAAACTTCTATCTTTTTGTGCATCATATCATACAATATAGTTACCATGGCTCACTGATACATTGCCCTTGCATTCTTGAGGCCAAAGGGCATGACTTTGTAGCAAAAAGTTCCCCACAGAGTTTTAAATGTGGTCTTATTCATATCCTCTAGGCACATCTTGATCTGATTATACCCTGAGAAGCCGTCCATAAAGGAGAAGAGAGAAGCCCCACAATGTTGTCCACTAGGGTGTCGATGTGCGGTAGTGGGAAGTTATCTTTAGGACTTGCTCTATTAAGATCTCGATAATCGACGCACATACGCACTTTTCCACCTATCTTTGAAATTGGGACGATATTTGCTACCCATTCTGAGTATTTACAACTTCTAGGAATCCGGCATCATACTGCTTCTTGACTTCATCCCTAATTTCCAAAAGTATTTATGGCTTCATTCTTCTTAACTTCTACTGTACGGGCTTGCATTTTGGCCTAATAGGGAGTTTGTGCACAACAATGCCTGTATCCAGTCCATGCATATCTTCGTACGACCAAGCAAAAATGCCTTTATATTCCTATAGAAGCTTGACCAAACTCTGTCGGGTTTCAGCAGTGATAGAGATGCTGATCTTTACCTCACGTTTTTCTTCTTCAGTCCCGATATTTAAAGTTTCCAACTCTTCTTTGTGAGGCAGAATCTACTTTCCTTCGTTTTCTATTAACCTGAGCATATCGTTGGGAAGATCATATTCTTCCTCGTCTTCACAGTTTCTGACCTCTTCTAAACACATGGGCAGCTCAAAGTCAATTTTTGGGTCAGATTCAGAGTTATGAGTACTGTTGATATCTGAATACCTGCAAAGGAAATGATCGAATATACAACGAGAAATGAATAAAGAAATGAATGAAATGATTTATTTTGTTTTGATTTTGGTATTTTTTAAACGTTTTTATTCTATTTTATGGTTTGTTTTTAGTATTCAAGTATTTAGGGAAAGAACGTTTGCCACACAAAGTCTATTGAAGAAAACATCATTTTATTGATAAGTAGAACCATAATGGCTAAACATGAGCCCTTAATAAGAGATCTCAAATTGCCTCCGGGCCAAAGGCAAATGAATTAGTTTCGGGTATTACTCTGTGGATGACCTAAAAGCTATAGGGATGTCTTCCACAGTCCAGTTGTTTAATTCTGAGCAAGGGCGAATCATGGAAAGGTACTTGTTTCCCTCACCCTCCTCTGATATTGTGTTAATGTTCAGCTCCCCAAAAGCCTTCTCCAAACTATTCTTTCCTTTCTCCTCCTCCTTGTTTGAAGTGTCGAGATTCATAATTCCTCCTGATACAAAGGTTTGACTCAGCAGTGGGAAGGTCATTGGTTTCCACTTCACTTCTTCTCCACTTAATCAGGCTTTCCTCTTTTCTTGTTTCTCTCTAATTGTAGCTCTCCTTTCCATGGGTCTGGGTTTGTAACCTAACCTAAATCTATCTCGTTTGTCAGGGATCATCATTGGATATGACCTCCCCTGAAGCTTCTTGCCAAGGCCTTTTCTGACTTTCGCCCCTTTTCCTAGGGTCTACTTTACTTTTATCTTAGCGTTGTTCGACAATTCTGGTTCTGGGACCTTGCTTTCTTCAGATACGAATATAGCATTGACAAGTTCGAGGGTTCTAAAGTGGCACTCAAGTGCGCCTTCATCCACCTGAATGTATGGAGCGTCTACTGATACCGAGGCTATGATCTCTTCTTCAGCTCCTATGTCCACCAGCTGGCCTCCAACTATGAACTTCAATTTTTGGTGGAGAGTAGAAGGGACAGCCCATGCTGTGCGAATCCAATGGCGTCCTAGCAGATAGCTGTAAGCGGGCCATATGTCCATTACTATGAAATCCACCTTAAAGGTTGACGGTCCGATTTGCAGGGGAACTTCAATTTTTCCCAGAACATCTCTCTAGGTTCCATCAAATGCCCTCACCGAGTTCTGGTGGGCAGTCATATGAGAACTATCAACTTGTAACTCCTTTAAGGTAGCTAGGGGCATGACATTTAAGACTGACCCGTTATCAATTAAAACCCTTGGCAGCATGTGTCCTTTGCAGCGCGTAGAGATATAGAGAGCTTTGTATGATCCTCTCCCAACAGCCGAAATCTCTTCATCACTGAATGTGATGAAGTTGTTAATAGCAATATTACCAACCAACCCTTCTATCTTGTCAGTCGATATCTCCTTCGGTACGAATGTCTAGTTCAAAATTTTCAGGAGGGCATCTATATGACCCTCAGAACTCAGCAGCAACGAGAGCATTGCAATTCTAGGTAGGAGCCTGTAAAGTTGCTCCACCACACTATATTTGCTATGCTTTAGCATTTTCTGAAATTCTTGAGCCTCTGAATCATTTACCAGCTCAAGTCGTGCTTTAGGTTTCTCCATAAAGAAATACTTTTCTACTTCTGGTTATTTATCCGCTGCCCTTTTCTGAGCAGTATATCTGTCTTCTGGTTCAGGTGGCGAATAGCATCGTCCACTTCTTGTAAAATTTCCCACCTAATTCACTGGTTCTCCTTTCGTTTCTTCTTTTGGTTTTTTCTTTGATTCTTTCTTTGATGATGTGCCCCCCAGAGTTGTCACCGAGCATGCATAATTCTAGGGCACTTGTTTACTATCTTTATATGGAAAGGAAGCATGTGTCTTTATAATAAGCCGGAGAGTCATGTTCTTCTGTGGCTATGCAGCCTTTGCTTTGGTTTTGATCACCAAAGGCTTTATTACTGCATAATTCCCTCTGGCAGGAGTCTCGTCTATTGTGCACACACATGGTGTATGGTCTTCTTTTCTCTTTTCAGAGAATTCTAATTCTCCACTGTCCATTTTGGTCTGGACAAGCCGTTTAAAATCCTCGCAATGCTGAATCTATTGTCCTTTTCCTTGATGATACTCACAGTAGAGCTTATTATCGTCCTTCACTTTTGAATTCGGCCTTTCTATTATCTCGGCCTCCACCATCTGGGCCTATACCCAAGCCATGGGTGCTTTAATATCTGCAACATGTTCCTTTATCTACCTATTTTCCTCCTCATTCACTGCATTCATCCCATTCTTTTGGTGATTGGGTAATGGGTTGTCCTTCTCATAAGACGAATCGAACGATAATATTCTTGACTTTTTCAAATCTTCAACCACCCTCTCGAAATCCGTGCAATTCTCGATAGTATATCCTTTATTCTCGGCGTGGTACTCGCACTAGACTTTCTCATCATACCATGATGGGTATCGGGGAGGGAAATGTGGAACATGTCGTGGCAGCACCATCTGTGCTTGAACTAACACTGAAAAGAGTTCAACATATGTCATGGGGATGGGTGAAAATAGGGTTTCTTGCTTCCCTGGTACCTCCGTTCGCCTTTTTGTAGATTTAAGGCCACCTGGTTGGTTACCTGAGCAACGGGCTTATTCAAGACTACCCCTTTTGAATAATTGGGGTTACAGGCGCTTGTCATCTTCACGTCATTGTGCTTCTTCCTATAAGGCTTCTTGGTGTCACCTCCATCTAGCTTTCAGCTTTTAATCGCATATAAGATCAATTCGTCGTTCATCAGTATGTTTGCGAAACTTTTGGTCGCATGGTTAATCATTCTATCGTAGAATGCACCCTTGAAGGTTTCGATGAACATTGGGGTAATCTCGCTCTCTAACAGCGGTGGTTGAACCTGTGCAGCGACATTTCGCCACCTTTGGGCGTACTGGCGGAAGCTTTCATTGTGTCTTTGTTCCATCCCCTGTAAGACTAGTCTACTTGGGGTCATGTCACTGGCATACTTATACTGCTCACCGAACTCCCTTGACAGATCTTTCCACGTTCGGATATTCTCTCGACTCAGCTGGGTATACCAGCGGGATGCAGATCTAATCAAACTATCCTGAAAGCAGTGAATTAAGAGTTTCTCATTGTCCAAGTACATTGACATCTTCTTGCGGTACATGGTCAGCTGAGCATTTGGACAAGTGGTTCTGTCATATTTGTTGAATTCAGGGGTCTTAAATTTCGGTGGGACCATTAGGTTAGTCACCGAGCTCAGATCCTTGGCTTCTGATCCACCATGCATATTTTTTTTTCTGGAAAGCTCTCATCATTTCTTCCAACTTTTTACAGCGCTCTTCCAGCTTCTTATTTGCGTGGTCTTTGTCAGCAATCTCGACAAGGTTTGGGACTTTAAAGTTCTGAGCTTCACCATGATTGACTTTGGGTTCTACTGGTACCCGAACAGATTATTCAGCAAAATGAAAAGGGAACTTAACTTGGGGTGGATTAGCCCCTTTCTGATTTCCAAGAACTTCCTCATGAAACGTGGTATAGCATCTGTGACTTCTTCTTCTTCAGGGTTTTTGAACCTGAATAATGCCGTGATTTGAGTTACTGTCTTCCTGCGTGACACATCCATTTCCTATTTCAGATCACTTTCTAACTTCTCTAGCTTTTCTGGGTGTTTTTGTAAGTAGCTTCTAGTGATGTTAATTACTCTTCGTTATTCATGGCTTTGGTTCTAGAACGGGTACAGTAGCTATGAGTCGGTTTTGCTATTTTGATTTTCTGTCACATGTTTTAATTAAGTTAGTTTCTTATTATGTAATGGAATGTTATGTACTAAACTAATGCAAAGAAAACATAACAAACAAACAACAAAAAGAAAAGATGCAAATGTATGCAAACGAAGGGCCATTGATTCCATGAAACTTTGCTCAACAAACAACTCTTTATTGCAATAAGAAAGATTCTTTATTACAAAGTTTTAAACATGTTTACAGATATTTCTCTACCCTAACACCTAGTTCCTTCATCTCCTCGATCAAACACATAAGCTTGGGGCCAACTTTTCTGACTGGTCTTATGTACTAGCGTAGAGCAGTAGCTTCTGTAGCCAGCATCGTCACATGTTTAGCTACATCCTGGATTTGAGTCATGATTATCCTATCAAACTCCTCACATTCTTGGAATCTTCTGGCGTTGTCTCGAAGACAGGTGAACCAATAGTCATTTCCTCCATCAGTAGCATCTTCAATGACTAGGATCCTCGTTCTGTACTCTTGAATGATGCCATCCATCTCTTCAACTCATTCTTTTAGAGAGTCAATTTCATTCAAGCTGGCCTGAAGCTCATTGTAGGTGTCATCATTTTGAAGCTCATACAGTGAATGGTTCAAGTCAACTACCTTAGCTTGCAACTCAGTCACGAAATACTGGCTTTGCTTCAACTTCTTGTTGGTCTCATCATATGCAACTTGTGACTCTAACAAGCGAGTCTGGTTGTCGTGGGCTTTTCTCTTCCATGCGGCCACATTATCTTTTTTCTTTCTGGAGGACCCGTTTACCATTTTTATTTTTAGATGGCTGCTTACCCTTCTTTCTTTCTCAGCTAGAGCCCGCCTGTATTTCTCTATTTCCCGTTTGCCATGTTCTCTTTCCTTATTCACAGATTGTTCTATTTTCTGTTTCCACTGTTCCGAACTCTTCCTCAAATTTGCATTTATGACTGTAGTCTGAAATTTCAGAAAATCCCATTTGAATCTCAAACTTTCGCTCTAGGTCTTTGTACATCTTCGTCATACGGTCTGTCTCACCCTTGTATTTTTCAACATCCAGCCTCGCCTCATATAATTCTCTCACATGTTGCTCCTGGAAGGAGTCCATTTTAGCCTTGGTCTTTTTGAGCTCAGCCCTCAAAATATTAGCTTTGGATAGAACCACTTTTAGATGCTCTTCTATGGGCTTGACCTAGTTAGTAGTAAGTAGAACGTTGTCATTCATTCTCGTGCGCCTCCAGACATCGTAATTAGGGGTAATCATACATCTACTATCATGCTCCACTTTCACTTGATAACATTGTTTACAGGATTCGTTGATAGCATGGACCTTTTCTTTAAACTATCCTTGAAACTCAAACTCTGTAGAATTAAGACCCGCAGTGAAAGGAACAAACTGTCGCGAACCATATTACCGTGAAACCAATAGTGGAGCACAACCAATTCTGCCCCAGATTCCAAGTAACATAAGATGGTTAAAATATCCATATTTATACGGAATCTTGGTGTGACCTAACCACGGAACCCTCCAGACAATATCTTGATCCCGGCGATATTTGAAGATGTCGGTCTATTTCTTTCTCTTCAATACTGGCCAATTCTTTTCTAGAAACTCGCGAAGTGGAGAAAAATTCAGGGAGAGCGTATTGGGCAGGACTAGAGTTGGATACTTTCAGAAATGGCTAAGGGTCCAAACTTGAAGTAACTAAGCACAACCTCTAAAACGCACGTCTTTCAGCTTCTGGCATGCATTTAAAGAAATGAAGGTCTCAGCAAGCACCGCTGGTATTGGATTAGTCTCTCTTTTCAACTGTTCAAAAGATCCAACTTAGCCACATCGATGTTATCTAGAACTCTTGGAAAGATGACCAGACCATAAATCGCAATGGCTAACAGATCCACCATTTTTTCTCTATCGGGGTGAGTAGAGATGATGTTTCGGATGCTCCACCGTGGAAAGGAAAAGCTACCACCTCTTTTCTGAATTAGCCCCTTGACCTATTCATCTCCCATGCCAGCAAAGGTTTTAAGTTTCAAGTGTGCATTCTTGTTCATGGGAGGCTTAGCATAGACCTGGTCTCTCCTTGCCCCATGCAGGTTGAAAAGTGCAGCATACTCTTCAAAGGTGGGCATCATATCTTCACCATTGAATGTGAAGCAACAGTACCCGGGATTCCAGAATTGGATCAGTGCTTTCAGAAACGGCTCATCTACTTGCACATTCAGCAAATAATTTATGTCACCATATACATCAAGGAAAAATTGCTTGGTTGAGTAGTCGAAATGAGCCCAGATATCCCGTAATTCTTGCACACTATTCTGCTTAACACTGACGTGGGCATACTCGAAAGTTTCATTGACGTGTTCACTCGTCAGATTATCCCCATATGCATGATGGTTGACTTTAGACTAGTGAAACACATTTGCATTGTCTTCCTCTTTCTGAAGAAGTCTCCCGTCCATGATCACAAAGTTGTCTTTTTAACCGAACAAGTATCTTAAGAAACAACCACTTCTTTATTATGGAATAATAATGCACAAAACATGCAAAATATAAAACAAGGAAGTGATTGGAACACATTTTAAGAACATGATTAAACATAAAGGTCCAAAATAATTCCATTGCATGAATAGTAACTGGGCAGCGCATTCCAACACTTCTGGACATGTCTCCACAAACTATCCCTACGAAATAATTTTGACCAAACTTCTATATCAAGGTTTTTCGCATGGCTCTAGAGGGGTGGGCTTCTAGATTCTCAAACGGGTTTAGTTCTAAAAGGTTCCCAAATTGTACTTGTTGTCCCCTACTAAAGGGTAGCAAGGCCCTTAATTCTCGCCCATTATAGGCTTCAAACGAAATAGGTTCAACTTAGGGGGACCCACTCCTATACCCATACGGAGGATCAGTATCCACACGAAGACATAGGGCGTGAGCCCCGGAGGTACTTACTAGGCCCATACGGAGAATCAGTATTTCCACGAAAGCAAAAGCGTTTCCCCCCCACTTAAACGATTGAGGTAAAGCTCGAGTCTAGAGCTTGAAACCAAGTCTTAAATGCGTAAAATAGAATTAAATCTATAAACGAACAATAATTTTAAACTCTATATTGATTCGCAAAATTCTGACTTTTTAAACAAAGTGTAATCAACTTTTGGCCTGACTCTCTTTTTTGTAAAAACAAAAAGTGTCCCTAGTGGAGTCGCCAAGCTGTCGCAACCCTCTCGAGCTTCGACATTTCAGCAAAAATATTAAAATTAACGGAGTCGCCACCAATCTTTTTTTAAAAAAAGGTGTGATTGGATCACCTAAATTGGGTTATTTTAATAAAAACATTTTATTTTCATCAAAATAACATTTTTTTGGTCTGCAAAAACACTTCGGGAGTCGGTTACGCATGGGGAAGGGTTAGCACCCCCACAACGCCCAAAAATTGGTACCTTGTCGATTATAAAAGGCTTAAAAAGTCGGATTTTGAGAATTCTTATAGAGCTTTAAATTATTGTCTGTCTATGAATTAAATTCTATTTTAACAGTCTTACCACCCGAAAATGAACTCCAATTACCTCCAACACTTCTGGCGCTAACCCGTCATTTCCGTTTAGTAAGGCACCGCATTAATTGAATTCCACCTTTTTTACAGGAAAATAAAGAAGCAAATAATTTGTTGAGAATTTTATTAATTCTAAATTAATATTTACAAACCTAAAGAACTCTAAATGTTTTAACCTATTTAGGGAGTTTAAATTTAATTAAGTGTGTTTTATTTTTTATGAAAGAAATTTTATTACAAAGAAATCTCTATCTAAGCTCTGAAAGACCTATTCCTAAAGTCAACTTAATTCTAAAGCAACAAGACAAGAAGACAAAATTTACAAAGCTTAAGACATTTTTATTCTATGTTTTTCCATGTTTTTAGGTTTGTTTTTAAAAAAAAGACTAAACTTTTTATATTTGTTTTATTTAAAAACCTTTATTACTTTTTATTTGAAAAAGTTGTCATTTTTTTATGTTTTAAAAATCTTTTTACCCTTTTTATATTTGAAAACTTTTTTTTGTTTTTTTAAGGTACATTGTTTTTATATATTTTTTAAAAATTTAAAATTATTTCAAAACCTTTGTTATTATTTCTTTTAAAAAAATATTCTTTTTTAAGAAAATTTTTTTTTAGGCTTTTTGAGTATTAAAAATATGTTTGTTTATTTTAAAAGAACGGTTCTTTATTATTTAAAAAAACTTATTTATTTTTGTGTTTCTAAAAATATTTCTTTTTTTAAAAAATAAAAAGTGAGAGGTGACCAAATTAAAACAAAGTTGAAATTGAGATTTTTTTTATTTATTTTTGAAAATTTTAAAGGAAAAAAAGAAATGGGTGATTTAAATAAATGATCCAAAATGAGTTGGATTTAAAGCCCACAAACAACATCCTTTTATTTTTTATAAATCAAATGGATCAAACACCACATTTTAACAAAAAAAATGTTCTTGGTGTTCATCAAGGGGGATGAACAAGGAAGAGGGCCACCGTGCCGGCTGCCATCCACCGGCGCCGGCCGCCGCTCACTGGCGGTGGTCTACTCCCTTTTATTATTTTTTTGAATATAAAGAGATAAGAAAACAACACAATAAAAAGATTAATTCAGACAAACCCGGATTAACATAAAATTATATGAACAAAATATGAAGAAAGTAAGAACATTAGAATGAACAAATAAAAATAGAATTAAAATTAGAAAAGAAAAATAGGAGAAATTATACCGACAAAGTGGCAAAAATCCTTGCTTTTCCTCTTTCAAAATTCGAGCAATGTTGTTCCAAACTTGAACTAATTCCAGCAATTCTCAGATGAATTTTTTGAGTGAACTCTTCTATGGATTGATGGATGATGAACAAAGGGGAAATGGGGCTCAATTTATAGCGTTTTGGTGCTTGGAAAACAAGGAAAATTGGGGAACAAAAGACTCAATTCCGTTCAAATTAATCCACTAGAATAATCTGATTATTTGATTTTCCAACATAATTGAAAATCAACTATGATTTGGCTCGATTTTGAATGATTTTGGATGATTTTTCTCCTAATTTTTGAGCTAGGATTTGATCACTTTCCTCTCATTTTGCAGGTTCAAATGACGACGGCAAGGACCGGTGACGGTGGCAAGGACCGAACGAGATGAGGTATTTCAGTCGGTACCATCAGCGGTGGCAGCCGTGGCTGGGGACAGGTCCGGCAGCTTCTCGGCAGCAGCAGGGGAGAGTTTGGGGGGAACCACCCCGCGCGCATGGCAGCACGGGTGGTTCTCTCACCCTCTTTTTTTTATTCGATCCTAGCCCTTTATTTCCCAACCCTAGATCCAACAACTCTTGTTAATTCTATACATAAAAGAATAAAAAATGGGTAATTGAGTTTGTTGGGCCAAGATGGGTTTTTATTGTGTTGGGTTTTTATCTCTTATTTCTTTTTGGGGTTTTATTCAATAAATGGACTCTTTTTATTTTGAGGGGTTCTTTTAATTTTTATTGGGTTTAAATATAATAAATAAAAATAATAAGAAAAGAAAAATAAATAAAAGGTGAAAATTTAGTGACAACACAACCTATTTAGCTAAAAGGGAAAATTCAAAAATTACCAGGAACTGGGTAAATTCATGGTGTTAAATAGGGGTGGGATGAGTGAAAGGCAAAAAGTTGGTGTGTGAAATGGGTAAATTCATGGTGTTAAATATGGGTGGGAGTGAATGGGAAAAGTAAATTTAAAATTTAAAATAGCAAAAAACGAAGAGATTTTGGTCAAATTGATTATTGATTGATATGTCTTTTTAGAAAAAACAAATTGGACATGTAGTGAATGCCTATGCAGTTACAACCCTTCTGCAATTCTAACCCTAACCACCATTATCATTACCAACCCTAAGCCTCTCAACTGACAAAACCCCTGAAAATTCAGGATTCAACAATGGCAACATGGGATTACTCAACGAAATTGATTGGATTGCTCTGCAACGCTGAAGAAACTCGCTTCCTTCCAACAACGCGTTATGAAAAACGTGTAGTATTGCAGTGCTGAAGAAACGTGAAAGTAGTGAAGTATATGTTTACAATGGTGCTAAAATTGACGTGTATATGGCATCCTAAATGATGTAGAAATTGCGTTATTGTTGCGTGTTTTGAGTGCTTCGCAATTGGTGCAAGTGTATACGTCGCAAGTTATAGTATATAATAGATATTGTCTCCACAGGGATTGGTGCTACTTCAGGAATCTAATTTTTCACACTGAAAAGAAAAACACAAATTGGTAATTGTAGGAGTTCTAATTAACAAGTAAATAAAATACTAAATAAATAAAAGAAAGATGTAATCAAATAAGAGAGAGTAGGTTGGGTTATCGTGATTTGTGGCGTGATAGTTGAATGGATCATCGTGGTAATTGAGTGCTAGAGTAGCTCAATTGCTCTTCAATTGAATCCAGTCGGATTGCCTGGGCAATTGGGAATGGAGCGATTGCATGGGCAATTGGGCGACAACCTTCAAAGTTCGGCAAAGCGTTCTTCAATGATTTCTCGTTATTCCTAACTCGAAACATTGTTAATTGTGCATGCCTTGATAATACATCCCTTCATAAACCAAGGGTGGACAACAACCTATCTTGCGCTCCTTTTAGCTGTTGAAATTCACAACTTATCCCTAAGTCGAATTAGTCTTCACCATCGATTGATTGAATAAAGACCATGCTCATTCGTTTCTTGAATCTAACTCTCCTCGATATTAGATAAATTAAAGAATTCACGAGATCGTCTCCCAATTCACTCGCAAAATTAAGAACCAATAATGAACAAATTTTGAGTTAAAATTGCAAACTCAAATACCTAAACAAATTCAATCGTTTTCACAACCACAAAAATACAATAACCCAAGCCAAATAAAATTAGTTCATGGTCGGGTGCAAAAGAAACACAAGATAAGAATTCCCTAACATGAATCTAATCGAACAAAACGAAAGAATATGAAGATGTCAAACAACCCCTAGGGTTTTCTCTCCAAGTCGCACATGCCTCTTGAAGTAGGCGGCTAGGTCTTCTATTTATAGGAGTTGGCTAGGTCAAAGTCTTTCTTGAGGAGGAAGTTAAGTTGGAATTAAATAGAGTAAAAGAAATAAATCTCTTTTATTATTATATTTTTATTCCTCCAAAAACTCCTCCTAAAACTCTTAGAATTTAATCTCCTTTTGATCTCCAATTCTTCTAGGATTTATCCTCGTAATTAACTCGAATTAATTGGATTTATCCAACAAAATCGGTAGCTCCCTTCTTTTTGTCATCAATTACCTCGGCAATTTCCTACTTGCTTGGGCAATTAGATCCCGCACACACAAAAACACATACCAGCAGTACCTTTTTCCACAAAAATCAACCAAATTATGAAATCAAGCATGACGGTGGAGCAAATCATTAAAACATGCATGAATGCCTAATAATGCAACTAAAATGAAACTAAGTCTAATAATAATATGAGTAAAAAGGGTCATAAAATAGTACTTTTGAACACTTAACACACCCCCAAACTCGAACTATTGCTTGTTCTCAAGCAATGCAAACTAACAATTACCTGCCAAGACTTTAATTATCAAAGACATGCTTCAAACTTGAATTCAAACCTCAGAACTGTGGCACAAAGTATGACCATCTTTTAATTTTTGGATAGCACAAAAATTATCCTGAATCAAACTATAATGCTCGTGAGTGTGTGTGGAGTTGTATACAAGTTGATTTTCTGGATCCCATGTAAACAATAGGTTTTCAAATTAATTCCTTGGTTTTTTTATTATGTTTTTACTAGAGCCAATTTTGGGCACCTCTAGCAAAGTATTTAATTTCTTATCTTGATTTTTAGTCAACTAGAGCAAGTTTTTGGGCACCTCTAGCGATCCTTTTTAAGCACAATACTGAGCCGGTTTCGGGTACCTCTAGCTTTCACTTTTTCCTTTTTTATTTACCCAATTACTAAAAATTAACCTAAGTTCACTAAGTCTCCTTCAATCAATCAAGCCACAACTGTGTAAAAATTTCAGCATCATAGTAAAATTCTAAGTTTTTTCATGCAATCCTAAAATTAAAGGTTCTTTCAATTAAGTGCAGTGGTAAAAATACATCATTGGGTATTCAACAAGTCTTAAGCAATTAAATCCAATCAAAGGTATGACAAGTAACATATGCAACCTATATGCGATTACTAAAGATGAATGCAACTAATCATGAAACTAACTAGAAACAAACACCCCCAAACTCGAGAAAAGCATTGCCCTCAATGCATGCAAAAATTAAAATAAAATGCAAATGAGTTAGTCGGAAAGGTCGTCACCTTGAATGATGAGTTTCTTTCGGGCCGTTTGCTTGATTTTTTTCTGTAGCGCGATGGTTGGATGTGGGTGGCTGGTGGTGTGGCTAGATCATTTTCAACTTTATCGTGTGCTTCACTTTCTTTATCAGTCTCTTTAGCATGTGCGGTAGTTGCCGGGGCATCTTTGGGTGTAGTGAATTGTTTTGATATTTTTGGCCATGGATGATCTTGTGGTTATGGTTAGAAACAAAAAAAAATAAAAGAATCCTAAAATCGAAAATAAAAAAATTGTCCAAATTAAAAATAAAATAAAAACGAGAAATAATAAAAAAATTACTAAATGAGAGCATATTTATGCATCTCCTAAAGTGACCACTTCTTTGTCGTGCTCAACATGGGTGCCGACATAGTGCTTTAATCTTTGTCTGTTAACTTTGAATTCATGTCCGTCAATGGTGGACTTGATTATCACAGCAATATGGGAGAAGGGTTTGACTACTTCGAACGGCCCAAACCATCTCGATCTCAATTTTCTCGAAAAGAGTTTTAATCGATAATTAAAGAGAAGTACTAATTGCCCGAGCAAAAATTGTCGCAGCAATAACTTTTTGTCATGCCAACATTTCGTTTTCTCCTTGTAGATTCTCGCGTTGTCGTAAGCTAAGGTACGAAATTCTTCAATCTCATTGAGGTCCAGTAATCGTTTTTGACCAGCATTCTCCCAATCCATGTTGACAGTTTTGATTGCCCAGTAAGCCTTGTGCTCGATCTCCACTAGAATGTGGCAAGTCTTGCCGTAGACAAGTCTGTAAGGAGACTTGCCTAAAGGCGTCTTGAATGTTGTTCGATAGGCCCATAGTGCTTCATCAATTCTTGCAGACCAATCCTTTCGAGACGGATTAACAAATTTTTCAATGATACCTTCAATTCACGATTGGAATTTTTAGCTTGCCCGTTTGTTTGAGGATGATATACTGTGGCAATTTTGTGTGTCACTCCAAATCACTCCAACATCTTGGCAATCAACCTATTATCGAAGTGGGTGCCTTCATCGTTGATAATTGCCCTTGGTGTCCCAAATTGTGTGAATATGTTTTTCTGCAAGAATATTTGCACGGTCTTTGAATCATTGTTAGGAACTGCAGCTACCTCTACCCATTTAGACACATTGTCCACGGTGAGTAGGATATAAAAATTGCCAAAAGAGGATGGAAAGGGTCCCATGAAATCGATTCCCCGCACGTCAAACAACTTGACCTCAAGGATATTCTATAGTGGCAACTTGTGTCGCCTAGAAATATTCCCCGTTCGTTGACAACGATCACACCTCTTGTAGAATTTTTGAGCATATTTGTAAAGAGTGGGCCAATACAAGCCGAATTTTAGGACTTTGGTCGCGGTGCGAGTTCCTCCAAAATGGCCTATATAGGGTGAAAAATGACATTATCGAAGCACATTGTTCTGCTCCTCCTCGGGAACACATCGTCTTATAACCTGATCTACACATTGTTTAAACAAAAGAGGCTCGTCCCAATAATAATGCTTAGCATCATGTCGGAATCGCTTTTTTCCTTGGTGAATAAGGTTATAAGGTAAAATACCACTAACCAAGAAATTAACTAAATCGGCATACCAGGGAGTTGCCGAGGCAACTAACAACTACTCATTCGAGAATGTGTTGCGAATCTCCAAAGAGTCTGAATCTTCATCGCCTTTTTCCATCCTTGATAAGTGATCGTCAACTTGGTTTTCTATTCTTTTCATGTCCTTAATTTCGATGTCAAACTCTTGTAAAAGTAAAATCCAACAAATTAAATGAGGTTTGACACCTTTCTTAGTAAATAGGTACTTAATTGCCGAGTGATCAGTATAAACAATTACCTTAGTACCAATCAAGTAGGAACGAAACTTATCAAATGCGAAAACTACCGCTAGTAATTTTTTCTCTGTCGTGGCATAATTTGATTGAGCACTATTTAGAGTTTTACTAGCGTAGTAAATCACATGAAAAGTCTTACCTGTGTGTTGCCCTAAAACTGCTCCTACTGCAAAATCACTTACGTTGCACATGAGTTCAAAAGGTAAGGTCCAGTCGGGCAGAACTACAATAGGTGCTGAGGCAAGTTGCTTCTTCAAATTTTCGAATGCTTGGACGCATGAATCATCAAAATTAAAATCTTTGTCCTGTTTAAGCAAGTTACACAAAGATTTAGAGATTTTGGAAAATTTATAAATAAACCTCCTATAAAAACTTGCATGACCGAGGAAGCTTCAGATTCCTTTGACTAAAGTTGGTGGCAGTAATATGTCAATCACATCCACCTTGGCTCTGTCGACTTCAATTCCTTTGGATGAGATCTTGTGACCGAGCACTATACCTCTATCTACCATAAAGTGGCACTTCTCCCAATTGAGCACTAGATCAGATTCTTCGCATCTTGCTAGCACCTTTTCCAAATTGCCAAGGCAATTGTAGAAGTTATCTCCAAAGACAGAGAAATCATCCATAAAGATCTCGAGGAATTTTTCTACCATGTCAGAAAAAATTGCCATCGTGCATCTTTGAAAGGTTGCTAGGGCATTCCATAATCCGAACGGCATCCGTCGAAACACATAGGTACCATAAGAGCATGTAAATGCAGTCTTTTCCTGATTATCTGGTGCTATGGCAATTTGATTGTAACATGAGTAACCATCAAGAAAACAATAAAAGGGTTTTCCTGCAAGACAGTCAAGCATTTGGTCAATAAAGGGTAAAGGGAAATGATCTTTCCTAGTAGCTTTATTCAACTTATGATAGTCCATGCAAACCCTCCAACCGATAATTATCCTAGTTGGAATAAGTTCATTATTTTCATTACTTACCATAGTCATACCTCCCTTTTTCGGTACACATTGTTCCGGACTTACCCATGTATTGTTGGAGATGGGGTATATAATACCGGTGTCAAGCCATTTGATGATTTCCTTTATCACGACCCCCTTAATATTGGGATTGAGTCTTCTTTGTGCTTCAGTTGAGGGTTTGTGGTCATCCTCCAATAAGATCTTATACATGCATACTACTGGACTAATTCCCTTCAAGTCTGTGATGGTCTATCCTATTGCCTTTTTTGTGCAGTATCAACATGTTAATCAACTTCTTTTTCTGTTCAGGCTGCAACTTAGAAGAAATAATTACGGGTAATGTATTATTGATTATTAAGTAAGCATATTTTAATTGCCCTAGCAATGGTTTCAACTCAAGAATGAGAGGTTGTTCAATTGAGGGTTTCTCGAGTTTACCTTCCTTACCTGTGTAATCTAATAGTTTAAAGTGTGTACCTGGTCAATTTACTATCCAGTTTGCTTCTTCTTATTCTTCGTTGTTCAGATTGTCATCGATCGGCTCTTCGAACTCCTCAGGTTCTTCTTGTTCGGCAATGAAATTACCGAGGTAATTCTCTTCCAAATCAAAATCGAATTCAGTTGTGGCATGGATGAATTGGTATTCTTCTGGATCGTTGGCATGTTTTAGGGTTTGAAACACGTTTAGCTTGACTTGTTGGTCGTTCACCCTCATTGTGAGTTCTCCCTTTTCGATATCAATCAATGTTCTTCCTGTAGCTAGGAATGGTCTCCCAAGGATAATAGGTGCAAACTCATGTGCTTCACAATCCAGAACAATAAAATAAATGGGAAAAATAAATTTATCAACTCTTACCAGTATATCCTCGATTTTTCCCTATAGATGCACATAGGATCTGTCAGCAAGTTGTAGCATAACTGTTGCAGGTCATGCTTTCTCGATTCCCAATTTCTGGAAAACTAATTTGGGCATCAAATTTATGCTCACTCCAAGATCACACAATGTTTTCCCGACATAGTGGTTTCTGATCGAACACGGTATTGTGAAACTACCTGGATCTTTAAGCTTAGGTGGCATGCGATTATGTAGCATGGCCATGCATTCTTCTGTCACAGCAACTGTTTCAAATTCCTCTAGCCTAGTCCTCTTAGAGACGATGTCTTTAAGGAACTTAGCATAGTTTGGCATTTGTTCTATTGCTTCAACCAATGGTAAGTTGATATGGACTTGCTTCAAGATGTATTGGAACTGGTATTCTTACTTTTTCCGTTTCAACCTCTGTGGGAATGGTGGTGGCAGTCGGATGTCTTTAATATTTTCATTGGTTTGGAACTTGATGGAAGAAGTTACCAAGACATCAAGAATTTTCGAAGCATGTGCAGTTGCCGGGGCATGTGGAATTGTTGTGGCACTCTCCGACTCATCAGTTTTGCCAGAGGTTTTGTTGCTGGACTCGTCTTTTTAGACAAGGGGCTGCTCTTTTAGTTGAGTGTTCTCTGTTGAGTGAGCTTGGGTTTCCTTAAGTTGTCGACCACTCCGAGTGGTGATTATTTTGCACTGCTCATGGTTTGCTCCTTTTGCGACTTCAGTATCGCTAGGTAAATCGCCCATTGGTCTTGTGTTCAAGTTTTGAGCAAATTGCCCGACTTGTGTCTCCAATGACTTTAAGGCCGCCTCTTAGTTTTGCAATCTCATCTCAGTTCTGTTGATAAAAAGCATCAGTCATTTTCATGAAATTACTATTCTCGGCCATATAAGATTCAGTTTTTAACATGAAAGCATTGGGAGAATTTTCCAAAGAACTAGATAGTGTCGATTGTTGCTACGGCATCTGTTACCGTGGCATGTTTTGTTTGAATCCTATTACCTGTGCATTCTGACTACTCTGGTTGAGGGCATTGTTGGGATTACTCTAATTGTGCAAAAATAGATCCTGATGAATCAAGCTCATTTATCGTGGCATTGCGTCTGACTATTCCCCTTTGGGTGGTTGGGAACTAATAATCGTTCTTGGCAAGATAGTTCAGAATCTCTATCGCTTTCTCAGGTGACTTGTCGAGGAGTATGCCATTTGCTGAGGCATCTAGCATCATCATTGTCGGCATGTTCACTAGGTTGTAGAACATCATCACTTGCGTCCACAATGGGAATCTGTGTATGGGACATTTGTGTAAAAGCTCTATGTATCGTTCCCAAGCCTCGTACATGGATTCATCATCTGCCTGCCGAAAAGAAGTAATATTATTACGCAACTTATCAGTCATATTTGTAGAACTAAATCTAGCAATAAAATCAAGACAGAAATCCATCCAAGATCCTATAGATCCGGATGAAATACTATTCAGCCACGTTTTTACCCTATCCCTCAGTGAATAGGGAAATAATTTCAGCCTTAGGATATCTTCATGGACTCCTTTTAGCTTGAATGAATTGCAAACTTCCAAGAATAATTTGAGATGTTGTCTGGCATCTTCAGTTGCTGAGTCGCCAAATTGACCAATTGTGTTGATCATGTTGAACATCACAGGTTTTAATTCAAAGTGGGCGGCTTCTATCTCAGGTGCGACAACTCCTGGATTGAGACCGTTGAGATCTTCCTCTAAGTAGTCTCGAATGGGTTTGTTACGAACAGGTTGTACGACTTGATATTTCCTCCTCTTACTACAATGTTCTGGTTATCGTTGGCATTCAGATTGCTGACTGGGTTATCAGGTTGTTCTACTATTGCTGTTTTTTGTTCGCGTCTTCTTCTATGAAGAACTCGTTCTATCTCGGGTTCAAGTGGGTAGCCTTGTGCTGTTGGTCTCGCCCTAGTCATACACAGATGCAAAACCAAAGTTGTAAGTCCCTTGAAACCGATTATAAATAAAACAAAAACAAACAGAAACAAATGTGCAAGAAATTAAAAACAAAGTCGCTATTGACAATCCCCAGCAACGGCGCCAAAAACTTGTTGCGTGTTTTGAGTGCTTCGCAATCGGTGCAAGTGTACACGTCACAAGTTATAGCATACAATAGATATTGTCTCCACAGGGATTGGTGCTACTTCAGGAATCTAATTTTTCACACTGAAAAGAAAAACACAAATTCGTGATTGTAGGAATTCTAATTAACGAGTAAAAAAGAGCAAAGAAATAAAAGAAATATGTAATCAAATAAGAGAGAGTAGGTCGGATTATCGTGAGTTGTGGCGTGATAGTAGAATAGACCATCGTGGTAATTGAGTGCTAGAGTAGCTCAATTGCTCTTCAATTGAATCCAGTCGGATTGCCTGGGCAATTCTGCAATTGCCTGGGCAACTGGGCGACAACCTTCAAAGTTCGGCAAAGCATTCTTCAATGATTTCTCGTTATCCCTAACTCAAAACATTATTAATTGTGCATGCCTTGATAATACATCTCTGCGTGAACCGATGGTGGACAACAACCTATCTTGCGCTCCTTTTAGCCGTTGAAATTCACAACTTATCCCTAAGTTAAATTATTTTTCACCATCGATTGATTGAATAAAGACCATGCTCATTCGTTTCTTGAATCTAACTCTCCCGATATTAGATAAATGGATGAATTCACGAGATCCTCTCCTAATTCACTTGCAAAATTAAGAACCAAGAATGAACAAACTTTGAATTAAAATTGCAAACTCAAATACCTAAACAAATCCAATCGTTCTCACAACCACAAAGACACAATAACCCAAGCCAAATAAAATTAGTTCATGGCCGGGTACAAAAGAAACACAAGATAAGAATTCCCTAATATGAATCTAATCGAACAAAAAGGAAGAAGGTGAAGATGTCGAACAACCTCTAGGGTTTTCTCTCCAAGTCGCACATGCCTCTTGAAGTAGGCGGCTAGGTCTTCTATTTATAGGAGTTGGCTAGGTCAAAGTTTTTCTTGAGGAGGAAGTTAAGTTGGAATTAAATAGAATAAAAGAAATAAATCTCTCTTATTATTATATTTTTATTCCTCTAAAAATTCCTCCTAAAACTCTTGGAATTTAATCTCATTTTGATCTCCAATTCTTCTAAGATTTATCCTCGTAATTAACTCAGATTAATTAGATTTACCCAACAAAATCAGTAGCTCCATTCTTCTTGTCGTCAATTGCCTCGACAATTTCCTACTTGCTTAGGCAATTAGATCCTGCACACACAAAAACACATACCAGCAGTACCTTTTTCCACAAAAATCAACCAAATTATGAAATCAAGCATGACGGTGAAGGAAATCATTAAAACATGCATGAATGCCTAATAATGCAACTAAAATGAGCCTAAGTCTAACAATAATATGAGTAAAAAAGGGTCATAAAAATAGTACTTTTGAACACTTAACAATTACAAAAGGTATGTAAAATAGAAAACAAAGCTTCAAAGATTGTTAAAAATGGTGGTAAAACATTACATGCAGATGTATAATTAGTTGATTTTAGGGTCGGTCCCAAGAGGACATTTCTCCTGTCGTGTCCAGTGTTCCTACATCTAGTGCACCATTTAGGTTGTCTGGTCCGTTCTCGAGAAACTATATCCTCGACACAGTGAATCCTAGTTGATGTTGGCCGACCTTTTTCCTTACGGCGCAAGGAAGGATCTAGGCATATCTTAGGTTCATCATCAATGATACGACGATCATATTTATTTTTGATCAGAGGAAACTCGTTTCGGTATACCTTGAATATGTTTTCAAGTCGGTATACAGGATCAACGAGTGTCATGGCGTCAAAATGAACGGATGTACATGCAACAAAAGCATGCATACACAGGTACTTGAATGTCTAGAGGACTCCACAATCACACGCTCGTTGGCGTAGATCAACCACGTAATTGTTTTACATTATTCCTTCAAGCGGTCGCGAATATTCTAAAACCTGAACGCGATGTTGGCTACGAGAGAAGCATATCACACCCATCGCGTTTGTGTGTGCAGTGTATGTTTGAAATTTTTTCTGGCGTTCTGGATGGAACCTGCGGCCACCTGCCATCCAATCCATTGCTTATTTTCCAAAGGTTGCAATAAGGGTGGCCAGTCGGTAATATGTCGCCTTGACAACGGACGCGATAGGTAAATGACATGTTCCCTTCAGAGATGAATTGATCACCTCAGCTAAGTTCATTGTCATGTGACCATATCGATGACCCTCATCATAACATAGCAGCTATTTCTCCCCTGGGATATCAACAAGATAGTTATATCCATCTGAATTTTTTACGGCCAACTCTTCCAGCAACTCCTCAACTTGGTCTATCCGGTGTGTGTTGCCTATTCAATAAAAGATGGAATAGTTAACGAGAAATTATAATAAATGCAATCATAAATAAAACGAAATGACAATGAGAGGCTTACCCATGCGAAGAACCATTATACGTTTATCATCATTCTTATATCTCTGGTAGTAGTTTGCCGCAATGTGTCGCAAACAGTACTGGTGATGTATATATAGAGGTTGCCAAGACGCCCTCATACGCGAGATTGCTCCCCATATCCCTGCGCCTTTATTTGAAATAATACATATCCCCTATTCTCTTTCCCGTAGAACTCGATGTAAGACGTATTTGCCCAGGTTTGTGAGAAAAAATTCCCAAGAAGGGATATTATCCTTTTCAACTATTACGAAAGCTATTGGAATGCATTTTCAGTTGTCGTCTTGTGCAACTACCAACAATAAGATCTGTGTGTATCTACCATACAAGAATGTGACGTTGATCTAGAGCATAGGCTTGTAGTGGCAGAAAGCCTTAGCGCATTGTGGAAGCATCCAAAAAGGTGAAAAAATTTTGCACTCCCCAAGTATGATACGATCATTGTAGTATTTCGGTACAGTTTCTAGTTGTACAGCCGCCACTAGATTATATTTCTGCATAATCGTCAGCCACGTTCACAACTCGTTATACGATTCCTCCCACTACCCATACAATTGATGGATGGCACGATATTTTGCATACCAAGCTTTATCGTATTTAACTGTGTACGTGTATATGGATTTAATGGTAGTTATACATACCAGCACAATTACGCGTGGATTTTCTTTCACGAGTGGAAGAATGGCATCACAAATTACGTGCATATACAAGTTAGGATGATCTTGGCTCAGGCTTCCCACTGAGCATGTATAAGGTATGTTAAATCTCGTTATTTTCCAGAGATTGTTTAGCCTCTTCAATTGTGATACGCGGACCCTCTAATTACATCCCTCATACTTGTGGATACATTCTGCAATATATTTGTCCGCCCTAGTTTTCCTCACGGTGGACATAATTGTGCGTGATATGTTGTAATACTTAATCGCAACTTCCGCAAGTTTTTTTATCCTAAAGACCATTCCACGTTGCAGTTCACCCTCATTCCGTTCATTGTACTGCTCCAACTGTAGGAATTCTGGAAATTTAGTAGCGTTGAAGCCTTCTATATCTACTGTTGTGAAATGGGATAGTAGGTCATAATACGTTAAACAATTACTTGCTCTAGTAAAGTTAGGCGGAGCAACATCTTCCTCCTCACCTTCCTCCGTATCGTCCTTAGAAGCATCGTCTGCGTCATCCTCTACATCGACGGGCTTGTCAAGGTCTACTGGTTCTTCAGGAAATAAACACATCTCGTCACCATCAGGCCCAACCTCTGTACGCGGTTCTTCATCAGAATTATCCCCTTCAAACCGTAATAGTTCTGTTTCATCAACAACATGTACATTAATAGGTTCTGCAGCCGTAACCCGATCACAAAACTGCTGATGAGGCTTATCTAGGTCAACAACTGCAGCCGTTGAATATCTCCCCATAGATGAGAAATCATCTATGTTCTGCTCACTAGGGATATAAGTTGAGCATCGTCCGATTGAGAAATCATCGAACGGGTCAAACTCTTCATGGTAAGATGGCCTCGTAGATAATAATGCCCTTAGACCCATACCGTATGGATTGTACGTTGAGTGTTGGGTTGGTGGCATGTTCAGGTCGAAGTTGAACTTGGCAACGCAAGATTGCATTGTCCTCGAAGTTGAAGACAATGAAGCTTCGTCATTGCTCGTATTTAGTAGGTTGAATGTAATGACCCGAAATCCAGATTTGTGAGACTGGTCCCGGGCCCGGGATTGGGCCTTTAATTGGAAGGATAAGTTAAGGGCTTTTAAGAGGACATATTAATTTTGGAGAATATGGTTTTGAATTTTAAATAAGAGTGTTGGTGGAAAAAGATAGGGGAGTTATAATGGAAGAGAGAGAAAATGAAAAAATATGAAAAGTAGACGAGAGAGAGAAGAGAAAATGGGAGAAAAGTTGAGGGAGAAGATTTCAATCTCCGATCTACAGAGATCTAGCCGTTCGATGTCGACACTTCCACCGCCATTGTGTTCATCTCGTCGAGACGAGTTCATTGGTACCAGCGGCACCACCATCGAAGTCACCGTCGGAAGGGGTGAGAGAGAAAGTTTTGTATTTTCTAATTGAGGAGGTTAGAGAGCTCAAATCAAGAAACGAAGGCCACCACCGTGTTCAGAGGCCAAAGGGCAGTCAATCTGGGTGTCGACCATCACCGTCTGACCACCAATAGCTGCCGCAGGCACCGTTGGGCTAGCTAGATGAGTCGGCCTTCCAGCCAAGCCCAAGTCGGCCCAAGTCGGCCTACCAACCGAGCTGAGCTATACCGTCAGCCATTGCCGTTAACCACCGCTGCCGTCATTGACCATTGACCGGCGTTGACTTTTTTTAGGGGACTTTACCCTGGTGTTTCTCGACGTTCCAGATCTAATGGTGCAGTCCGTTTCACCAAATTCGAACCCAGTAAGCTGTTTTTACGTATTTGACCCTTCGAATTCCTTAGAGAATATGTTTAAGTAATACTTATGATATTAATTGGTATACGAAGATTATTCGAGAGCAGATATCGGGTCAAGTGGAATATTCAAAAATTTTGGATAAGTATTTTAGCAGTATCAACATAAGGTTAGTACACCTCGGACTCCTATCGCTTTGTGAGCATCATAAATGTAATTGCCTTGCATGCTAGTATATACAAATGGGTTGATGATAGATAAGCATGAGTAGGGACTGGTATATTGAGACTTAACATATTATGAGATGCCTATTGGTGTTACAGATATGATGGGACTATTAGAGGCTTTAGAGACTGTGTAGGGTTGTCTGCCGTGATTGTGTGATATTTGATGATTTGTTGATGATTGTGATGTCTTTTATGCTTGTTTGAATGGATTGATATGTTGTTATGAAAACTGTGTAATAGATGAATGATGGTACGTGTGTGAGTACCGATACTCGAGGGTACCATATCGATACTCGTGTTTGAGTACTAGTACCCGACACGCTAAATAATCTATAAATGCAAATTAAGGACGAAATTTGATATGGATATAAATAATGGAACTACACTGTGAATAAATGTGATAACATGGATTAATGGAACTAATGAATAAGATTAATTATGTATAATCTTAATGAGTAATAAATCAAAAAATGTTCGGTGACTTTTTTATAATAGTAAACAATAAGGGTTCTCGGTGGATCGTGTGTGGAGCCGTGCCAAGTTTGAGTACTTGTGTGGTTGAGTCACTGTTGGTTATTGGGATCCGGATACCTAGTAGTAGAGTGTGGCAACACATGAAGACCACTCGATGTGAGGTTTTGAATGATGATGCTCGATACGAGATTCTGAGCTATTCCAATCGATGTGAGATTCTGAGTGATGATACCCGATGTGAGATTTCGAATATTGATGCTCGATGTGAGATTCCGAGCAAGAGTGTACGTTCTCGAGGTTGTGTGACACCGGGACTCACTCTAGGTTTATAATGATGACATTGTGTGTTATGCTCAAGGGATTCGATGGGATCTCGAGTATGGTTGGGCCTTGTAGGCCATGTATGATGATTGCTATGTTGAGAGCATGTATTTAGGCGACTAGTGGTAGTGCCACCTATTTAATTATCTCTCCATATTGCTCGTGCTAGCTTGCATGCTTATGTTTATTATTAGCATGAAGTATAGTAGAGTAGATGTGTACCACTGAGCTTTGTAAGCTCAACGCTCGGAATCATTGTTTTCGTACGTAGGTTGATCGTTGGATTATGGGTTCGATGAGCACTATCAGTTTGGGATTCCAACATGTGAAGGCCTTAAGAGTACGATACTTGTATTTACTGCGCTATGTATTCATAGGACCTTACGTGATTGAGTCTGTACTTCTTATTTGGAAATTGTATTAATTAAATCAAATGTTTTAATGTTTTAAATTAAAGTGGAGCTTATTTGTAACTATTTAAAAGATTTATCTATATTTTCAACTGTTGACTTTAAATGCTTTTGAGAAATAACTTGTTTGGGCTAAACGTCGCTTGAGATTTTTAATGGTTTTAATTTGGGCTTGAGGCTTAATCTGTGACATCATGGTTGGGGGTGTTACATTGAAGCCATGTCGCAGACTTGATGTTGGATTATGAGCATTTGGGTTGAAGTCAATATTTACTCGTAGCCAATTTTGAACCACATTATGACCTTCAACATGACCTTCAAAAAATGTTGCAAACAGCTTAATGGGCCATGTCATTGAATACTGAGTATGGGTCTCGATCATCAATTCTATAGCACCATTGTCCTGAGCATCAAATATTGTGAAATACAGTGGTTTTAACGACGTAGGACACCGATACTTCAATGACTCCAATTCCCTCCAGAAGCATTTGAAACCTTCCCCGATATTGTGTCCTTCAGCGTTTGATACGTGGCTCGCCTTGATGATGAAGCAAGGGGCTCAACCGGTTGCTCATCATCGTCCTCATTCATGGTTCCATCTCCAGCAGTACCACTCATTCCAACTAGCCCACCTGTGAAGAACATGGACTGCGGCGGTGTTTGTTGAACAAACCCAAGCCCAAAATTGATTGCCAGCAGTTAAAATGGATACAAAGGTACGAAAGCTGTAGGAACACTCGACGTCCCACTCGTCATGGCTAAAAATAAACCGTAGGGGTTGGCCACAACAGGCGTGAAAAAACCTTCTGTCGGACTCGGCGGCGGATGAAATGATAAGTGCATCGAGTGGGTAAAAGCATGTGGTCAGATCGGTTGAGTGGCCTCAGATGGTCCCGGTGCTAAAGAGGCAAAAGTGTTTCTCCTCGATGGCGAAACAACGATAGAAGTCGTGTGTGCTCCCTTCGTATGTTCAGTCTATGGGCGGTTGCATTGCATACGCTCAATGACGACTGCTTATTCCTATAGAGTCAAAAGATTTGGCTTTCCATTCACCAAGTACCACGCAAAGTAATCGTGGCTGACCATCATATCAAACATTACGTAGTCACGAAAGGGTCACCGTCGTGGTTAATTCATTTCCCTCCACTGATGAATCCAACCTATGTGCCTCACCGACCAATTCACCTACCACGCAATTTCAACATTTTTATTTTTCTTTATAAATATAAACTACGTTCAAATTGATAAAATATTGAACCAATTAAAATTATTTTATCTCGAGCTTCTCTTGTCGAGTGAGCCTATGCAAATCGTCAAAATTTAGAGGGTTCTTCGGGATTCGTTGAACACAACCAAACTACCGTAAGACGTGATTGCTCGGATGCCACTCAACTGTAGCGTAGAAGATGAGTGGTACTTTGGCTGTCCAAGCAATCTTCGTCTTATTTGAAAAATCCTGCAGACATTCATGGTTACTCGAATCCGCATACGGTGTCCACAAAAACTGTACAATATGCAACTATAGCTGAAATTAATAAACTTTATTTTAAATAAATACATCAAATTAAATATTAAATTCTAACTCCAAATATTTACCCGATTTTCGAATTTATTCTTAATATCCTGTCTGATAGCCTTCAGACTTTTGGTCAGACCAACATGACTTAAATTACTGCTCCACCTACATAACAACAAACATAACTTTAATATTAAAAAAATATATATTAAGAAATATTTATTTTTTAAAAAAATATTTATTTTTTTTGCTTACTCCGGCATAGTGGAAAATATATGGACTCGGCACGCTCAGTTCAGGGCGTAAAAACGGCATTCCGAACCACGTCATTTATTTTTCAACTGCTCGTATTTACTGCGATAAATCATTGGCGTTTCGTTTGATAATCTCGTTGAACTCGCATCCTGTCAGGCGTGAGTTCTTTTTACTGAATATTTAAAAGACAACAACGGATAAGACACGCCACATCAGATAGAATTCACATCCGGCATAACGCGAGTTTCAAATTCGCACGTGGAATAACGCGAGTTCTGCCTATTGTACCGAATGGGGGTATTTTTCCAAATGATATCTAAAGGGGGTGTTTTTCCATTTTTTTCCCAAAAGGGAATATTCAACCAATTACGTTCGACTGGAAGAAGAAAAATGAAGAATTTACAATTTTAATTCAAAAATTAAAATAATGTTTAAATTGATAGAATTTTAGACTAAATCGATAGATTGTATAAGTTTTTGGACTAAAATTATTATTTATCCAAGACATGTCATCATTTTCGTTAGCTTTTAACGGTCGGGTACCAAAATTGAATAACAACGCATCGCTAGGTACCATTTTACCAAAAATAATAATTGAGGTACCAAAACATTAACGCAGACATAGCTGGGGTACTAAATATGTAGTTTTCCTTTAAATTTTATGCTTTTTAACAAAATGGCCGTTAAAGACCATTAAATCCTTAACATGACTGTTATGAAACTTTATATAATAGAACATTTAGTCTTCTATATTTATATATTCAATCAATTTAGTTTTAGTTTGAATAAATTCTAATAAATTTAGCCCTTATTATTTACGCATTCTTTCAATTTGGTTCCATTTATAGTTAGACATAATATTAAATATTAAATATTTAAATTTGCCCTAAATTATCAGAGATTGAAATTACAAAATTTTTGACAAATTTTGATGATGGTATTATAAAAGATCAATCACATAAACATTTAATCGGTACCGTTTAGAAAGATGACTCCTCTGCACATTCAACTAGTCTTAAATTGACAATGATACAATTATCAAGTCATAAACAGAACCAAATTCAAAAATAAAAGAATCTCATAAGAAATGAGAACTGATATCCAGAATTCATCCTCTCTTTAAGTTGTTCTTCATCATTTCCTGCAAATTCAATGTATTGGTTATCAAAAACAAAGAAGAGTAAAAATTCTTCACTCATTTTTTTCACCATTTTTGTAAACCCATACTTAAACAGCTCCAATGTTGAAGAACATAATTTTGGATTATCCAGTATTGAGCTCCTTTGATACTAAATAATCCAATTGTGTACCAGACGCACCCCAATTCCTTTGCTCCCATGAAGCATTTGCCTTTCTTGTTAAAAACCCATGCTTTTCCATCGGACCACTGTAAAATCCACAACATGAAAAAAGTTACAAATTGATCAAGCTGGTTCAATTCATATATGGTTATGTATGAAAATCGGGGATGTTGAAAACCAGCCCAATGAGTACTTATAGGCCTAATAGGTCCAATATCACTACTATATTATTATGTTTCGTTCTTCATTCTATTGTTTAACTTGCATTGTAAATTTATTAGGGCACTGGGTACTCATTAGGCCGATTTTTAAACACCCCTAATAAAAATAGTAGCAAAGAAAAAAGAAAAATACAAATTTAATGGATAGATATTTACCTCTGTTACTCTACCAGATAAGATGGTAAAAGATTTGAAGAAAATCAACCCTGCAGTTTGCAGTGGCTATCCCCAAATCTTGACCTCTTCCGTTGTCCATTTATACATCAAACAACGCGAATTCAGAAGCATACCACCCTGCAATTATTAGTCCAAGCATGAATAAACACCCCATGTCCGATTCCAAATCATTACCAATACTTTGTTATTATTTTCTTTAAGCCGGATCGTGACACATGTCAAGATTGGTCGGGTCTTTCTTCTCCAAAGGTTGAAGCGTTTATGTGGAAGACGACTCTTGGACGATTGCCTACAAAAGTGGAACTTAATACGCGAGGATGTGTAACCCTAAACCCGATCCAGAAAAAAGACCAAATTTAGAAAATTATGATTAAAATTTATCGTTCAAGAAAATTAATTTAAAAATTATATTTTAATTTAAAATAAAATAAAAATAATTTAATAAATAAATAAAATATTAATGTCATAATAAATATTTGAATGTTTAAATAAAATCTCTAAATAAAAATCACAATAGATAGAATGCTAAAGTAATCCGAAAAGCATACATAGTCCCCAAGTATGAATTACAACAATATCCTAAATAATAAATAATAATCTAAATAACTTTCGAGGAGTAAGCTAAAGAGCTTAGTATGTCTCTAAAGTGCAAGAAAACCATAATCATAAAAGAAAATATTATTTTAAATAAAATCTTTTAAACCATAACACATAAATCACAAGCACAATGCAATGCACTCAACTACAACTACCAAGAGGAAAGTTTCCCAGAACTCCTCACTACAACCGCCATTCGAAGTGGAATTCAGCCCAAAGGATGAAACCACTTCCCCGTACAAATCCCAACCCATGCTCATACATATATAATGTTTAAAACTCAAATTCATAATCACAGTTCTATAAATCCGATATTCCATAAGACATACTTCATAAATTATGGTCCATAAATTCGTAAATCATAGTTCCCTAAATTCGATGTTCCATAAATCATAATTAAAACACATTCTAAAATCGTATGCATGTGATATCAACCATACAAGCCATAATGCATATAAGTAATCACACAAGGTGTAAAACACCAACACATAGAAAACATGTAGCACAATAAAAAAACACACTCAAGCAGTAATAGCTCTAACATTGGGAAGAACGCCTCTCGCGTTCGGATCTAGCTGAATCGGAACCTACGATATCAAATTCTACATCAAAAATCTATCATTATGCCACCAAACTAAACGCTAATACTAATCTAAAAGAATACTCATGTGTAGTCCTCGTGGTACGTGCACGGTTAGATCGAATAGGCAAAGGAGGTGGTAAATCATCTTCTTCAAAGTCGATGTCGTCTACGAGACGAAGAAAAAAAATAATGTTTATAATTATGCAGTGTCAGAGGCTCACCAGAGTTTGATCGAAATAAAAAGCATTAAAAAGAGAGGAGATGTGTTATATATTCGATTGATGGATAGGGAAAATGCGACTGCCGATAAGGGGAAAACATGAAGGTGCAAGGGCGTGAGTATATATATATATACGCACACCATTCACAAAGGGTAAATTGCAGGTTAAGGCTTCTAGGTTTATGTGCTTTTTCAAATAAAAACCCTCAAGTTCTAAATTTTCACAATTTAGTCATTGAATTCAATTAATTTTATTTAATTCCCAAATTATCAATTAGGGTTATGAAATTAAAATTCCCCAATTTCTTAGGGTTTCGAATTAAAATCCACAAATTAAATTAAGGTTTTCAATTAGGAATTTTTAGGGTGTTACAACTCTTCAACCCTCAAAAGAAATTTCATCCTTGAAATTTTAGACTTGACTATAGATCCCAAAAATTAACGGACACAACTTAAAATTCTTCGTTCTGAATTTCTCATCCTTCAACATAAAAGTAAAAATTGAAAACATCAAAAATGTACCTGCTATGTCCTCTAGCTCATTATCATAACCCTCATGAATTCTGGTTGCATAAATCAAACATGGTTGCATAGCGTTAGATCTATCTGATCTATTACTCTATACATGCTTACCTCTACTAGCGTTGCCTGAAGCAACATGCCTATTCTGGCCACTACCTCTAGATGGAGCTTGTATTGATCTTTAAGACTGTGCCAGAACTTGATTACTATTATAAGCGAGGGGACAATCTTCATGAAAGTGCTCTAAAGAACCACAAAAGAATCATGCTCTCAATTTCTTCCTACACTCACCATTATGTCGTTTCTTACAGTAAGAGTATATTGGAAAAGAGCGGGAACCTGTCGAACCACCTACACTAGTAATCAAAACTGTAGAAATCACCGGTATAGCTCTAGAATAACCCTGATGGTCGAACTCCTATAAAACCCTCTTCCTAGACTGATTCCCCTAACTATGCTGAACTGATGTTGTCGATTGCATATTGGCTCGATCGGTACCTTGAAATTTTTCTTGTTTCTTTTGTGCTTCAATTCGTTCAACAGTCCTAGCTCGTTTGGTAATCTATTTATACTTTGTATCCATATATAAAGCGACACCAATCTTAATCGAATGTCGCAGCCCCTTCAGAAAATAATCACATTTTTCCTCTTATGTGGTCACTAACCTTGGGGCATACTGGATTAGCCTCATAAACTATATCTCATAATCATTTACGGTCATGTCTTTCTGCTTCAGATTCATGAAATCATCCTGGAACTTTGCTAAGTACTCAGGTCTAACATAACAGTCTCGAAATGACTGTAAAAAAATAATCCTAGAAGATTTGACTGGCTCGAACAACATTTTCCTCATCCTCCCACCAATTTGGGCTTCACCCTACATAAGTGATACAGCGGCCCTAAGCTTCTGATCGGCAGGATAATCCATCTCAATGAACAAATGCTAAAGCTTCTTCAACCAATACTCTGCTTCAGCCATATTGGTCTAGTCTTCCCATCAAACATAATCATTCCAGCAGCCAAAAACTTGGTAGATATGGACTTCCTCACACCCTCAGAATGACGGAGGTAACGAGGAAACTCTTTGTGCACTGTAGCAGTATCTATTCCACACAGTCTCATTGTCCCAAGAGTCATGTGGGTCTCTACTCAAAGTTTGGTGAGCAGATGAATTCTTACCTCCAGCCTGGTCCTCAAGTTGCTCATCCTCACTAGCATCGTGAATCTCATTCTCATTCTATGTTTGATCAACAAGGAGCGATAAATCACTCTTTATAGCAGCAGTACAACCTCGACCTCGACCAGACCGGTCGCTAACCTAGAGCTCATACGAGGTGGCATAGTAGTCTATTTACAAAAGAAATAATCCTAGAGTTAGAGTTGGTACTTTGAGTCTTTATTCAAAACATATCTTTAATTCTTTAAAATAATAAATTTTAACAGAAAATCTTATTTTGCCTAAAAATATTTAATATGCATTCAAAAATCATTTCGGTTTAAAATTTTATATGAGCCTCACAGTTCGAGGGTTAAACTTAGCTCTGATATCAATAAATGTAACCCCTAAACTCGACCCATAAGAAAAGACCGAATTTAGGAAGTTACGATTGAAACTTACCGTTCAAGAAAATCAACTTGAAATTATATTTTAATTTAAAATAGAATAACAATAATTTAATAAATAAATAAATAAAATATTAATATCATAATAAATATTTGAATGTTTAAATAAAATCTCTGAATAAAAATCACAGTTGGTAGAATGCTAAAATAATCTGAAAAGCATAAATAGTCCCCAAGTATGGATTACATTAATATCCCAAATAATAAATAATAATCTAAATAACTAAAAATAATTTCGTACTGAATAGTAAAATAACCGGATAAAATGTGAGATCCTCCAAGTAACATGTCGCATAAAGTCCAATGATGTATGTAAAAGGAAATTATGGAGGAGTAAGCTAAAGAGTTTAGTATTTATAGACTCAAATACTTGGTCACCAAGAAATCTTATTCAATAAGATCTCCTACCTAAAATAGATATTTACTCATTAAAGTAAATCCTAATTACCAAGTAATCTTCAACCACTAGAATTACAATAAATCCCAGCTTAATTACCAATTAGAAATTGATCAAAGTATAACAATAGTTGAGTAGTTTTTTTTAATTAATTGACGGTTTTCCTTCCCCTCATCTTTAAGTAGAATTAAAATTATAATTAAAATTAAAATTTGTAAAAAAAATCAAACTTAGATCTTATCTTAAATTAGATCAAATAATTATTATATATGTATGGCTTATGTCATACATTTTACATACGTATATTTCATTAATAGGCTTTAGGATATTTTTTAAAGAAAAATTATTTTAATTATTTATAATAAAAATTTTATTTTTCACAATTTTTTTGGGTTTAGATGTTTAGTTTAGGGTATGAGTATTTAAATTTTTGGACTTTATATTTAGAGTTTAAGGCTAGAAATTAGGAGTTATGATTTAAGATTTTTGGAGTTTAAATTTTATATTATAGAGATTAAATAAACATGTTTGTGTAAAAAATATATACTCATTAACCGGGAATTGGGTAGGGAATATCCGAAAACCGTGGGATTCGAACCGACGGGGATGAGGAATAACCGAAATCTCTACCCATGGGGACGGTGACGGGGGAAGTTTTATCACCGAAGCTCAAATGAGGATGGGGACGAGGATTGCTATATTCGAACCATAAGGATAACCAAACCGTAATCGTATAAATAACTGTGAGGATCCCCGAAAAATATCCGTAAGGATCTCTAATATTTTACAAAAATTTTAAAAAATATCTACTTTACTCTCATTTACCTAACATATCTAATTATCAATATTTCAGTTCATCTAGATATTTGTGACTTTTGTTTAAACCTTATTAAGTTTAAGTGACCTCTCTAATAGTTTACCCTTTTAGTTTCTGCTTAATTCTTGTATTATTGATGCATATGAATCTATAATATATACTTTTCATATTATTTGATGCAAATGATATTTACTTTTTATATTATAGGTTGATGACAAGAATGATCAAAACAAGAATACAAAGAGTTTTATCAAGTACCACATGCTAGATTGATTTGGCTACAAAAAAGTCGTTACATGTTAAGTTGTTATTATAGCTTTCAAATAATTTATTTATTGTTTGTAAAATTAAATTTATCATTTATGTTTGTAATTTTGGAGATTTGATGTTGGGTATTTAATGTTGAGTATATGTTTTAATATATTGAGATTTTGATATTTCTAAGTATATTTTGGTCGGTAAATTAATAAATTTTATTTAATTTTTTTGGGAATGAGGATTTCTCGAAAACTATGGGGATCTGATGGGTATGAGGATGGGGACGAAAAAAATTCACGAAACATGTAATGAGAATTCCCAAAATTGTCTCCGCAAGTGTTGTGGACTGAGTGGGGAATGCAAAACCGTTTGCGTCCCGTCTCGCCCAATTCCCACCCCTACTCACTATAGATTAAATATTATTTTTTAAATAAAACTTCATTAAAGTAAGAGACAAAATAAAAAAACAAATTAAAAATCTAGATTTTAGATTGTGAATAAATTATATATAGTATAAAATTCACACGTGGGTTTGAGATGAATAGAAACACGACCCATATCTAAAACCAATGTTAAGTTAAAGGTAGATATTCGAATTTTAATATTGTGAATAGAGAAAATTAAGTTGAAAGCGTTATTTTTTATAATTAATTTCTATATAATTCAATTTTAATTAAACGATGAATAAATTAAATAGCGATAAAAAAAAGTAAAAGCAATGTATCAAGCAACACAATGCTAAGAAAACCTAATCACCATGAAGCAAAATAGAAAAAAAATGAAATTCCAAGAAAGGCGTAGAGTGTATCGGATTTCATCCTGCCTACCGCACCCGAAAACTAAGCGTGTGTTAGGTCGAGCCATGGGACTATAAATATGCAAAGAAGCAAGATACGACATTTTAACGTAGTAGAGGGATTAAAACTATAATTTAGACCTTTAAAAATGCAGGGATAAATCATCACAGGAAAGCGCGCCAACCAAGTACTTTTTTTTTTTTTGAGGTTTGAACTCGATTAGCTCCGATCATGGCCATCGACTGCCTCGTCCTTGGTAACTTCTAAACACTACCCACGGTTTATTCTCTCATTTCATGAATTCCCAATGTTTTCTTTTGCTCATTTTACAAACAAATCGACGATTTTAATTTTCAGGGGCAGGCCAAGAAGTTGGGAAAAGCTGCGCGGTGGTGTCGATAAATGGCAAGAGAATCATGTTCGACTGTGGGATGCACATGGGATACACTGATTCTCGTCGCTACCCAGATTTCTCTCTCATTTCAAAAACTGGAGATTTCGATAATGCTCTCACTTGTGTCATTGTTACTCACTTGTATTCTTTCCTTCACTCGGTTGATTTAATCTTTTCGTTTGGTTCTTTCAGTCGATATAATTTATTGGTTTGGATTTTTGACACACTGTTTTTTTTGGCAGTCACTTGGATCATATTGGAGCGCTTCCTTATTTCACTGAAGTTTGCGGTTATAAGGGTCCAATTTACATGACTGTAACTTCTCTCCCTCTATGTATTTGATAAAATGTCCCACTTGGGGTATTACCGTTATTATTGTTTTGGTTTTACTTTTTTGATGTTCTTTCTGGTATTGGCAGTATCCGACAAAAGTATTGGCACCTTTGATGTTGGAGGACTACAGAAAGAATATGGACCGAAGGGGTGAGGACGAACAATTTACTGCAGATCATATTGCAGAATGCATGAAAAAGGGTACTTGGATCTCCATTTCTTTTGCAATAGATCCAAAAATATTTTTTTTCTACAACAATATCAAAAAAAATTAGCCTATTATTCAGATGCTTCAATGCTTAAAAAATGATGTTATTACGTGTAGTTTTATGTGCATATGATGGGTTGGCTCTTCTTTCTGGTTCACCGGGTAGCATTTCAGAAACTGTCCTAATTGTCTAGGAGTGCCACTTTCCTTCCAATATGTTTTCATAGTTGTGTCATTAGCTATGAAAGGAATCATTTGTACAACCCTGCTATTTTTGGAGTATAGTTCTGGAAAAAGGTATCTTATGATCTAAATTGGACATGGAACCCCATCCACAATTTTATGTTCTTTAACCTTTGTGGTGATCATTTTACCAAGGATATATCAAGATGACATTGCATGCTGTACCTGGTAATGGTATCAAGCTGCAACTTAAGATTAACTATTCAGAAAATGCACTCAAGCATGAGATCGGTTTATTTTTTTTGAACATTAGGACTTCTCCTTGAGTAGCATTACATAGTGATCTCTGATCATTATTAGCTTCCTGTATTTACATGCTCTAAGTAGTAGAATTGAAAACTGGTCAACTTGAACCTTATCAAATGTATCATTTGATTTGAAACAAACTTTAAGTTTCACTATTTAAAATTTAAATCATGAACCTTCTATTGACTAACTAGTGGAATAGAATTGTAAAGATTTCCTTAATATATATGATCTAGTTTTCTTACATATTCACAGGTACATTGTTACAAAAGACCATCTTCCTGGTTTTAATTACGTTCTTGAAGTGTATTGTCTGAAGTTGTTATTTTTTTTCCAATTTGACTCCTTATCAGTTATACCAGTGGATTTGAAGCAGACCGTGCAGGTTGATAAAGATCTTAAAATCTGTGCCTACTATGTAGGATATGTAAGCATTTTAAATTCGGCTCTAAAGCATGATTTTTATTAGCATTTTTCCAAATTTGTAGTGCATATACATGTGATCCATTGGTGTGTGAAAGATGCACATTTATTATTGCATATTTGCTAAGTATGTCTGTTAAATTTAATCTACTTTGATAGAGCCACCTAACTAGGGGTAGGAATCGGGTGGGGCGGGGACGGTTTTGCATTCCCCACTCCGTCTCCAACATTTGCGGTTTCAATTTTGGGGATTTTTTAGTCCCCATACCCTCCCCGTGTGGATCCCACGGTTTTCGGGGAATCCCCATACCCACAAAAATTAAACAAAATTACTATTTTACTAACCAAAATAAATGGCCAATTCAGTTTAAAATATAAAGTTTGGATATTTCAATGGAAATGGTTACGAGATGATGAAGATTGAAAGGGTGTTTGTTGGGGAAGATTTAGACGATGGTTTTAGCTTATATTTAAAAACTAAGATAGAAACATGTTGAGAAACTTGAGTGTAGCTAGGTTTGAGAGAAAGTTAAAGCAATAATAATATAGTTAAGATTTTTTATTAAGATATATATTAGGGGTATATAGATAAATAAGTATATTTTTTAAAATATCTTATAAAATATCAGGGATCCTTGCGGATGTTTATTGGGATCCCCACGGTTATTTATACGGTTATGGTTCGGATATAGCAATCCCCGTCCCCATCCCCATTTGAGCTTCGGTGATAAAACTTCCCCCATCCCTATCCCGTGGGTGAAGATTTCGGTTATTCTCCATCCCGTCAGTTCGAATCCCCACGATTTTTGGATATTCCCCACCCAATTCTCACCCCTACACCTAACTCTTAGGTCTTAAGAAGGATGTCGAAGAATCCATTGAATAATGTTGGACCACTATTTGAGTTAAAATCATTGAGTGCTTTAGCTATATTGTAGCCTGTTAGGCTGAAATATGAATTGCACTGCAGTAAATAGTTCTTTCGTGCTCAGATTTTATTATTATTTTTAAGCAAGAAGAAAGTTCTTTGAGGCAGCATGGTTGTGGTAGAGAACTTTGTGAATTATGAGCATCGATGGGATGTTGTTTTGGCTCCTTGAAGTAATTATATTTTTGGTAATATGGGAGTCATGTGAGTACATCATTGCAAACCAGGAGCAGCATTTAGTTTGAGAGGAGCAATCTAGGACCAACTAGTAAATTCTGGTATGGTCTTGACTTCAGTCCTGGCATTGGATAGTTCAATCCAATCATATAAACTTATTATTGAAACCAAAGATTGTTGATCCGATACCAGGGTTGGAGTGGCAGCAGCGGCGACTGAAGATTGTGATGGCGGTAGGGTATGAGAATCGAGAAGAGAGGAGATTTAAGAAATATGAATAGCAAATGAAGAGCCATGGGGAAAAAGGGAAATACCGTAGCATAAAACCTGAAATGCAATATTGAGTGCAGAGTATGTATAGTGGATAGCTAATTGACTAATGTAAAAATTAATCAACTAACTACCACGCTAATTTGACTCTATCTGTAACTAATCCAGGACAACCAAATGACAACTCAAAATAACAAACAATTTGCAGTAAAATAAAGAATTACTCCTTTAATGTGACCATATTCTCTAATAAAGATACACACATTACACACACACACACACACACAAATACTACCCGGGAACTTATGGAGAACAAAGGAACTTGGTATCTCCTTTTTTACTAGATATTTTTTCATATGGATTTAGCAGTTATGGTGAGTAAGATGAATTTACCAGTTTTTACTGGATACTTGTACATGTTTTCATTTCTTAGCCTTCCCCCTTTTTTAAAGTTCTTCACCATTCTTTACTGAGAATGATGTCAGTAATTTCTATCTAAGTGGTTAATTTTCTTTGGTCATTGCAAGGTCATTGGGGCAGCAATGTTTTATGCAAAGGTGGGAGATGCTGCTATGGTGTACACAGGAGATTATAATACGACGCCAGATAGACATCTCGGGGCAGCTCAGATTGATAGACTACGATTGGACCTTCTTATAACAGAGTATACAAATATAATATTTATTTTTGGTTTCATTAATAAGTAAAATTCGGTTAGTAGTGCTTTATGAGAATTTTCTAAATAATATTCCCATAACAGGTCAAGTTATGCAACAACCATACGTGATTCAAGATATGGGCGAGAGAGGGAGTTCCTTAAGGTTGTATGTATATACTACATTCACAATTTCAGGCTATTTTTTCGGATGCATTTATTCCACTCATGTTACTCTCCTGATATTTAATTTGCTCTTGCACATTGTGACTATTTACTTGCTCTTTAGACCACTAAAGTTAGAGTATCTGTTCCACTTGCAGTTGACTTCTATGTGTTATCTTGCATCAACTATGTTATTTTGATAGTATTTTCTTATTTTATTTTAATTGTTCCTTTTTGAGGGAACATTGGGTGGGGACAAGAAGTTTTAATCAGTTGTGAATACCGTGGTATTAGTCTCTTAAGTACAGAGGATGATAACTAGATAGCTGAGTGCTCTTAGATGCATAATTACTTCACTTGAAGAATGAGCTTAAGTGAAGATTTTGTAAACTGGAGGTTAGTAGTTGGTCTCAGAAGTACATGGTTAAATTTATTGTAGAAACTTCATTTGTGATCCACTAGATAGAGAGATGCGAAAGTCTGATGATTTCATTTGACCTGAGCATGTTATATTTGGACATTCCTTATTTTAGTACTTCCAACTTTCATGGACTAATATATTTGGTTCAGGTTTGTGCCTTTTATTTTAAAGTTACATACACCCTAAGGATTGATTTTCTTCCTTTTTGTTCTATTTATTTTGGGGGTGGGGTGGTGGTGGTTCTTTTCAGGTTCATAATTGTGTTGCTGCTGGAGGAAAGGTGCTTATTCCAACTTTTGCTCTAGGAAGAGCTCAGGTATATATGTCGATCTTATATACATATCGTGTAGCTATGATTTATTTGGCTATTAAAATGATTTAGTTGGTAGCAAAAGTTCTAACTACTATAGATTGAGGGCATGTTAACCAATAGTTGTTCAAAGTTCCATGCTTATCAAATGACAACTAAGCATGCGGGAAACAAGTTCAAAAAATTTGCTCCGTGGAATTGAATCAGTTTTCTTTTAACACTTTTGTTGATTTATAAAGGAGTCAATAAATTTCGATCAATCAGCATATCTTTTAAAAAATAGTATTCCAACTTCAAGCTGCTTACTGTTATTGATCATTTTTTCACCTTTAACAATTATGTTGTTGACTAGTCGTAGATGCCTTCATGTTGAATATTTTGATACTGTATAACTTGATCTGTGGATTAATATCAAGTTCCCTATGATTATCACATAGGAACTATGTATACTGTTGGAAGATTACCGGGAACACATGAATCTAAAAGTTCCTATCTACTTCTCAGCAGGTTTGGTCCATCTTTTGTTTTTAACTTTTTGCATCATTGGTTCTTCTTTTTCTTCTTTTTTACTGACTTATCATATGATAATGGAATCTAAATGCTCATGTCTTATCATATGACAAACGACTAAGTAAGTCTGAATCCTCACTCTGGAAGATCGAACTTCCAAGGCACCGAAGAATGCAAGATCGTTCTTAGCGGAAGCAAACTATGAGATCGGCTACAAAGAACTCTGAAAGAACGCGAAGAACAACTCAGAGAATTTAGAGTGAATGCGCTCTTTATTACTCAAGAATAGATGAAAGAATGGATGATTACAACTGAGGTGGGGAGGCCTCTATTTATAGTTGAGTTCCCTCTAATCCGACGGTCCCTACTGATTTACATAAACGGCCTAGATACAACTCTATCAACTACAAGGCATAATGCCAAGAATATTCGTTAGCTATCTATGGAAAGAATCTCCTATATTCACATGGAGTGTTCACATAGGCGTGGATGGATAAGCCTTCTTGGATCTTCCCACGGATCGGGCCAGTCTGGTAGTCTCTTCAAGCCCAAAGTGTGCCTCAAAACCTCATGGACACCCTGGTGTGCACCCTGTGATGCTAATGACTCGGACCTTGGTTCACGGCCCGTGACATTCTCCCCCACCAAACTTGGGGACGCCCTTGTCGCTGCTCCGGAATGAAGTCGGAAACGATCCTGGGACTTCCTTGGCACCTTAGCTTTCTCCCAACTCTGAACCGGGCTTGGTTGTCCCCCCATAAGAACCGTTTTTCCCATAAAGAGTACCTGACTCGTGCTGGGTCGTCCACCTATATGGACTCCTCGCTTCGGTTGCCGCCGCCATGTAACATTATTCATCGAACCACCTCACACATCTCGACCGTAGGAACTCTTTCCTAGCAGCTGGGATTTGTCTCCACTTGGATTACCATGACCCTCGAAGAAAGGTTTGGATGCTGCCTTTGAACTTTCACCATCTGATGGGTTAGGTTTTCTGCTGCCTACACCTAACAAGCCAGACAAATCAAAACCAAAAACACAAAGATTGTGTTCGAGATGTACCTTCTTCGGGATGAACTCCCTCGCGTTCACTCTAAAATGCATCAGCCCTTCTGCATCCTTAAAGTCCGACGCTCAATTTTGTATTGCCACTTCTTTCTCATGAAGTTCAATGCACATTCCACCTTGCCCAACGGTGGCTCTTCACATAACGAATCGAGCTTCAAAGCCTCGCTCTCTTTGGGCTCGTCCTATACCTTGGACTACTTGACTCTATGTGGGCAATCACGCCAGTGATATGGCTTTATGCAATGAAAACACTTCCATTGCATTTTCTCCACCCTCGACTTGACTCTATCGGGGCAATCGAGCCAACTGTGTAGCCCCTCGCAACGAAGACACTTTCGCTGCACCTCCGGATTGACCGTTGTGGACGAAACAATCATGCCAGCTCTAGCTTCCCTTTTCACAGACCCATCGTTTACCTTGATGGCTGAAAGGTTGGCTTTCTTGGAACAATCCTTTGACCAATGCTCGTTGTCACAATAGAAGCACCTCCGTGGCTTCCTTTCCCATGGCCGGACTAGCATCCTGGGCTTGTTCCACCTCGATGGCTTTTCCTCGCCATGCGAAGTTCCATCCATCTTCGTCGAAGCCTGCACCTCGGCTCCAACCGCATCACTTCGTCCCTCCACTTTGTTCGTCATGCTTGATATGCCTTCTACTCCCTCCTAGCCCTTCACCTCGAAGCTCTCCTTGGCAATCATGAGGCTTTTCCTCTGGAACCTGGTGGTTTCGAACTTGGCCCATATCTTCTCACACGACGCCACAAAGTCTCTATGCCTCTGGGTCCTTCCTTCTACAGCTTGGGCCTCATCACCCTTCTGTGCTGCAGCGTTTCCTCTTTTCCTTGTTACCATCTCGAACAATGCCTTCCACGAACACTCGGTTCACCAACCGTGGCTACGAACCGTGGGCTCTGATACCAACTGTCACGGGGCTAGACTTCTAAACCAGCCCATCGTGCGGCCTTAGTCGAGTTCTTAAAATAAACGACTAAGTAAGCTTAAATCCTCACTCCGGAAGATCAAACTTCCAAGGCACCGAAGAATGCAAGATCGTTCTTAATGAAAGCAAACTATGAGATCGGCTACAAAGAACTCTGAAAGAACGCGAAGAACAAAAGAAGAACAACTCAGAGAATTTAGAGTGAATGCGCTCTCTATCACTCAAGAATAGATGAAAGAATGGATGATTACAACTGAGGTGAGGAGGCCTCTATTTATAGTTGAGTCCCCTCTAATCCGACGGTCTTTACTGATTTACATTAACGGCTAGATACAACTCTATCAACTACAAGGCATAATGCCAAGAATATTCTTTAGCTATCTATGGAAAGAATCACCTATGTTCACATGGAGTGTTCACATAGGTGTGGATGGATAAGCCTTATTGGATCTTCCCACGGATCGGGCCAGTCTGGTGGTCTCTTCAAGCCCAAAGTGTGCCTCAGAACCTCATGGACACCCTGGTGTGCACCCTGTGGTGCTAATGACTCGGACCTTGGTTCACGGCCCGTGACACATAGCACGCGACATCACTTGGCGGGAAGAGTCAGAGCGAGCAGTCCTTATGGGGGGACATGAGTAAGCCGAGACATCGATAAGCCACCAAGACGATGTGAGTAATGGTGCAAAGGATCGATGAATTCCATGGCGGCAAGAGCCGAGGCAAGCAGTTCATATGGGGGAACCGCACCAAGCCGAGGCAACAAGTAGCAGTATCCAATGAGGCCCTACCCAGGATCGTTCTAGTGCAGCGACGAGGGCGTCGCCAAGTTCAGTGGGGGAGATTGTCACGGCCCAAATATTTTGGTCCGAGACAGTTGCGCAAGGATTCGCCTAAGAGGTTCAAAGCGGATTATCGGACTTGCCAAGACCACCAGACTTGGTTCAACACTTGGAGAATGTTAGAGAGCCCGAACACACTCGCTTTTCAGAAATGGCAGGAGACAATAAGTCAAATGAAGAATCTTGCCATATCGGGTGTGATCAGCTATCTGAGGAAATAAACCTACTAATTGATGTAATTATGTAGGATTTGATATTTTTTCCTAGATTAGAGATTCTTGTAAGGATTTGGGCTAATCTTGGCCATCCATGTAAATCGATCCGGACCATTGATTGAGTGGGAGCTCAACTATAAATAGAGAGTCTCTCACTCTCATTTGTATCATCCATTTCATTCCATTCATTATCTCATTTGAGAAGAGTAATAAGACTCTGAGGCATTTACTTTAGCTTTTCTTTTGTCCCTTTCAATTGTCCTTGGTTTTTAAAGTTCTTTGTTCTAGTTGTCTCTCGAGTGGCCAAGAGTAGCCACCACAGTGCTTAAAGCGCTTCCGCATCTATCGAAGCCTGGAGGGCTTGTCCGAGCCGTTGTCGAGCAAAAGTACTCGCAAGGCTGGTTGAAAGCTAACTTAGGTGCAGGAATCGACCGATTAGCGTCAAAGGCGTCTAAGGCCGTACGGATCCGCTAGGGTTGAGCCCTAGGGTCTGAGAGTTCGTCCGCGGCAAAGTCTTGGGTGTCACCACGTTGAACACCGGACGAACTCTCAGACTCGTCAGCCCATCAGTTTAGCTCCTTAGAACTCTAAAAGGTCCCTTCCAAGCTTCGTCTCCCCCGCACCGATGGTTAGGTCCAACTCGACCTATGCTCATCAAACTCGGCAAATCAAACTCAAAAACACTAGAGTTGTGTTTGAGATGTACCTTTCTCTCGGTTGCATTTACTATAAAATGGGTCAGCCCTTCTGTCTCCACGAAGTCGACCCCCTTTGCATCGAACATCCCTCATCGAAGTTCTTTGCATGCATCGGCCCCTTTTGCCTAATATCCGTTGCCCCTCGTTGCACTCGCCCCTCTGACTTGAAGTTTGGTGCACTCCTTTCATCGACCCTTTTTCCTCGAAGTTCGGTGCTTCCTCTTGCGTCGGCACTTCTTTCCTGAAGTCCTTCGCTCGTTTTCCACTTTGCCCATGGGTGATGTCTCCACGGTTGCAATGTCCCTCGGCTTGGCCCCCTCCGACGCTCCATTGGTATCAAAAGCGATGTTCTTTCCCCGAACATCCTCGGCAAGCACTCTCGTAGCCTTCTTAGACATGATCACCTTTTTTCTGCTTTCGGTCTCCCTTGGCCTTGGCAGAACTAGACGACTTTGAACCAAGCTTTGTAGCCTCGCTTCTTTCGGGCTTGTCCCTCGTCTTGGACTCCTTGGCTCGAACTGGGCATCTTCGCAACTTGTGAGGCCCCTTACACTGGTAGCACTCCAATTGCTTCTTCTCCACCCTCGGCTTGACGGCTTTCCCATTTGCTATCGCACCGGGGCTCGACCTTGGCTTGAGTACTTTGGCACTCGTAGTCGCACCTTGGATTTCCCTTGGCTCATTGACACTCGCAATTGCGCCAAGTCGCGCTACTCCCCCTTCTGGCTCATCTTCTCTCTTGATGAGTGCAGCAAGGCGATTCTTCTCGGGACAACTCCTTATCACATGTGGGCCATCACAAAAGTAGCACTTCATCTTTCTGCTCGCCTTCTTTTTTGGCACGGACTTAGCCTCGCCATTTCCACAATCACTCGTCGTGGGCTTGGACGTCTCGGCACTGACTGGCTTGTCTCCTGCAGGCTCGGTCAGCAACTCGGCCACATCTTTGGCCTCTCGAATCTGGGCACCACCTTGCTCCAATGCAAGCCCCGCCCCAGGCCTAAGTCCCTCTAAGATGGTGGCAAGCGCACCCTATTCACTCATTGCAGTCTTGCAACTGAGTAGCTCTTCCTTGAGCTCATTCACCTCGATCCGCAAAGCCTTCACCTCGGCTTCGCAAGCATTACTCTGTCGGACTATCTCTAACTCGTTGCGAACTCGTCGCGTCTCGTCCTTGAACCTGTCCTCCATGGACTCTAATTTTTCAAGGAGGGACTCCAAGACACCCTGGGTCTCCTTCATGGACTCCATGGTTTCTTTGAGGGAGATATCTTGATTGTTCAACATCTCGCTCATGACGTCGTATTCCTCCCTGAAAGAATCAAACGTCTGAGTAGAAACGTAATCTCTTTGTCTTACCTCATTCAATGTCTTTCACTTTGATGCCATCTCGGTCACTTTTTTGCCACGAAATAGCTTGCTCACTCTGACTAGCTCGAATACAAATCCTCACCATGCTTGACTGCAATTGCAAGCTGGCTCGAACGCAAGCCCCCTCGTCTCGCTCTGATACCACTTGTCAGGGGCCTAGGGCTCAACCCTAGCGGATCCGTGCGGCTTTAGATGCCTTTGACGCTAATCGGTCGATTCCTGCGCCTAAGTTAGCCTTCAACTAGCCTTGTGAGTACTCTTGCTCGACAACGGCTCGGACAAGCCCTCCAGGCTTCGATGGATGCGGAAGCGCTTTAAGCATTTTGATGGTTACTCTTGGCCACTCGAGAGACAACTAGAACAAAGAACTTTAAAAACCAATGACAATTGAAAGGGACAAGAGAAAAGCTAGAGTAAATGCCTTAGAGTCTTATTACTCTTCTCAAATGAGAGAATGAATGGAATGAAATAGATGATACAAATGAGAGTGAGAGGCTCTCTATTTATAGTTGAGCTCCCACTCAATCAATGGTCTGGATCGATTTACATGGATGGCCAGGATTAACCCAAATCTTTACAAGAATCTCTAATCTAGGAAAGAATATCAAATCCTACCTAATTACATCAATTAGTAGGTTTCTTTCCTCAGATAGCTGATCACACCCGATATGGCAAGATTCTTCATTTGACTTTTTGTCTCCTGCCATTTCTGAAAAGCCAGTGTGATCGGGCTCTCTAGCATTCTCCAAGTGTTGGACCAAGTCTGGTGGTCTTGGCAAGTCCGATGATCCGCTTTGAACCTCTTGGGCGGATCCTTGCGCAACTGTCTCGGACCAAAATATTTGGGCCGTGACACAAAACATGGATCAAAAGTTGAAATAGGAAGTACTTATAGGAAACTACAGTTAGACCCTAACATAAACACAAAAGGCTTAATATACCTTTTGATGTCCTAAAGCTTAAATAAGCTAAATCCCACCTCTCTATATGTATGTATTCATTTTAGATTACAGACGGAGAATTAGGGAATTATATCACAGAATGTATGGTTGTTGATATTTAGGAAATTATTTTCTAATATCTAAGTCATTTCCTAATATCTAAGTCAATGCAAGCAATAAAATAGGAAAAAGATTTCTGCGGTTAATGTAGAAATCATTAGTGATTGTGTGTAATTAGAACTTTCCAAAATTAGGGATTCTTTGTAAATTATAAATAGTTGCTACATTTCTTAATAAAATAATAAGAAATACAGAGAAATTCATTCAGTTATCTCATTTCCTCTCTATTTTGTTATTCTAAATCCCTAACTACAGTTCACTTTCCTCACACATAAACCACCGCCTTTCACCACCATGGCCCCATTCTCACATGGTATCGAGCATGTCGATCCGTCCGATGAAGCTGCCTAATTTCTTTCTCTGATACTCACCTCCGTTCAGTCAGCTTTTGGTCACTATACCGGCATTCTCACATCCCAACAAGATGTTTGGTAGTGTTTTTTTATGGTTCTATGTTAGTCAGTAAAAGATAGGAAAAGATTATAGTTTAGCCTTAAAAAATTATTTGGTTCTATCTTAGCCATCCATTGTAAAAGATAGGGGAAGGTTATAATTTAGCCTTTTAAAAAACTATCTAGTTCTATCTTAGCCATCCATCTTAAAAAGATAGGAGAAGAAGTTATAGTTTATGTTAGATTATCCGATAGAGTTAGAGTCCTTATGTAAATAGTAGTTTAAATTAAAGTTTAAAGATAGAGTTAGAGTCCTCATGTAAATAGTAGTTTAAATTAAAGTTTACTTCCTAAAAGATAGAGTTAGATGTCTTGTGTACTTAGGACTCCTAATTGTAACTAAAGTCCAATACTTGAGTCTATAAATTCACTGTAAAGGGATGTAATTTTTTGAAAATATTCAATAACAGAAAATCAATTCTTTTTTTCTTCTTCTTTTCTGCAGAAACTTAAATTCGCTTTATTTTTATCGTTAATTAGTTTTTCCTAAAGCTAGAAAATTGCTTTTCTACATGGTATCAGTCTAACATCGATCCTAGTTAGAATTCTTAATGGGATCCCCTTCGACAACCTTTGAGATGCTATCCATAGAGAGAGCAGGCTCTTTGGATTTGAGTTTTTTCCGAAATTTCAGGTTCGACAAGAACTTTGTGAAGCAGATTTAGCCCTCGTGGAGGATACAAGCATCTGAGAATACTTGTTCTCCTCTGCATTTTTTTTTCTACCAAAGGTGCATCAGCATGGATCATCGACTCTGGAGCATCGATCACATGGTGGTAACAGGAATTATTCCTTAGTTTTTTGATTCATCTTCTACAAGTTCTATTAAAGCAGTAGATGGCTCTTTCTCTCCTATCAAAGGAAGTGGCCGATCCTCATTAACGATAATTTGTTGCTTGAAGATGTTTTGTTTGTGCCTAATCTACTTTGCAATCTCATCTCTGTTAGTAAACTCTCCAAGAATTTGAAGTGTTCATTCTGATTTCATCAATCGTTGTTTTTTGCGAGGCAATGAATTCGAGGAAGATGCTTCAAAGATCGCTTCTAGATACAATCTGTTTGTTTCTTACTCCTCCAGTCACTAGATTTCCCCAAACAAAGGAGCAAGTAACCACTAGTTGATCTTCTTACATCGATTCGTTTGCCCAACTTGAATCGAATAAATTTGAACAGATCCTTTCTTGAGTCTTTTTAAATAGCAATCCATGCCCCGTGTCCCTTTCAAGTATCTCAAAATTCTAATTGCAGCTTCCATGTGATCTTCCCTTGGATCAGTCATGTTTGTTGATAATATTAACTGGAAAAGCAATGTCAGTGCAGTTAATGACAAATAAATCAATTTTCCCACTAACCTCGAAATTTACCCTTATCGCCTTTAGGGCTTGTGTCCTCTCTATTGAATTTTAAGCTGCTTCCATGGGAGTATCAACTGGTTTGCATCCCAACATTCTGCTTCATTAAGTAGATCAAGAACATATTTTTCTCCGGTTTATCACTAGACCTTTGCTCGACCTAGCAACCTCCATGCCTAGAAAGTATCCGAGCTTTCCTAGGTCTTTTGTTTCAAACTGTGTATTTAACAACCCTTTTAAGTGACTTATCTCTTCATCATCATCACTGTCGAATAATGTCATCCACATATACTATTAAAATAACCCTTTTATTGCTAGAGGTTACCTTAATGAAGAGAGTGTGATCTGCCAAGGATTGTTTGTATCCATTTTCTAAAATCACCTTGGTGAATCTGTCAAACCGGGCTCTAGGTGACTGCTTCAAACCATAGATGGATTTATTAAGTCTGCAAACTTTCGATCTCCTTTATCGACTTCAAGCCCGAAGGCACTCTCATGTACACTTCTTCTTCCAATTTTCCATTAAGAAAGGCATTCTTAATGTCAAGTTGATGAAGCTTCCAGTCCTTGTTTACAGCCAAGCTTAAGAGAACTCTAATCGTATTTAGTTTAGCTACAGGAGCAAAGGTCTCATTATAATCAATTCCATAGGTTTGAGTAAAACCCTTGGCCACCAACCTTGCTTTATACCTCTGTATATCGCCATCGAGTTGTATTTTATGGCGAACACCCATTTGCATCCATTGGTTTCTTGCCTTGTGGAAGATCTGTAATGGTCCAAGTATCATTCTTTTCAAGTGCTTCAATCTCCTCTTTAATGACCCTTCTCCACTTAGAATCTTTTAGAGCCTCCTCAATAGTGTTAGGTATATCATTCTTTATCTAAGCAAGTTGTAAAAGCCTTAAATGATGGCATTAGATTACCATAAGCAACATACCTCTGAATGGGGTGTTTTGTACATTGTCTTACCCCTTTCCTTTTAGCAATAGGCAAATAATCAAATTCAAGTAAATGAGAGGAGTCTCGGCTAGAACATTACCTCCATCATTTTCATTGGCAACTGAATTCAAGTCCAATTCTCGGCAAGTGTCGATTGCAAAACAGTCTCTGGAATAGTTTTCATTTTCTGGTATAAACTTTCAATTGCTTAGGAGGTGAGGGGTTTGTGAGGAAGGTTTGGGTGAATTTCGAGGAGTAGTAACAATAGGTGAAGGATGGGAAGCTGTAGGTGTAATAATAGGTGAAGAAGTAGAAGGGTTTAAAGGAGTATGGGGTTCAAATAACAAAGGATTATTAGTAGGTAATAACTCAAGGTAAAGAAGGATAAACCTGATTGGTATGAGGTGAAAAACATCACAATTCTCCCCCGATTTGCAGCCGCAGGAAATAGGGTTCTGTTCAAAAAAGGTGAGATCCAAGGAAGTAAAAAATTTCTGAGAAGGAGGATGATAACATTTGTAGCCCTTCTTAAGTGAAGAATACCCGACCAAAACACACTTCAAGGATCTGGGGTCAAGTTTTGACCTAGAGGGAACATAATATTTCACAAACACAGTGCAACCAAAAACTTTGAAAGGGAGAATAGAGGACAAAGGTTTAAAATTGGGGTAACTCTCCAAAAAAACAGCTCTAGGTGTTCTGTATTGCAAAACCTTACTGGGCATTCGATTAATGAGATAGGTTGCAGTTAACAAAGCCTCACCCCAAAGGCTTTAGCATTGGGAATATAGGGCTTTAGCATTGGGAATGTGTGAAGGAATTTGGTTGTTAAAGCTATTGAAGGAGCTAAATGTGAACCAAGATGAGAAGTTTGAGATTTTTTGTGATAATCAGTCCACCATACAAATTGCTCGAAATCCAGTACACCATGATAGGACTAAACATGTGGAGATTGACAGGCATTTTATCTCAGAAAAGATTACTAGTGGGACAGCTTCTTTATCTTATGTTCCTACAGAAGAACAAGTGGCAGATGTACTTACAAAAGCACTACCAAAAGCTTCTTTCGACAAGTTTCTATTCAAGTTGGGATTATACAATGTATATTCTCCAACTTGAGGGGGAGTGTTAGATTATCCGATAGAGTTAGAGTCCTTATGTAAATAGTAGTTTAAATTAAAGTTTAAAGATAGAGTTAGAGTCCTCATGTAAATAGTAGTTTAAATTAAAGTTTACTTCCTAAAAGATAGAGTTAGATGTCTTGTGTACTTAGGACTCCTAATTGTAACTAAAGTCCAATACTTGAGTCTATAAATTCACTGTAAAGGGATGTAATTTTTTGAAAATATTCAATAACAGAAAATCAATTCTGTTTTCTTCTTCTTTTCTAGAAACTTAAATTCTGCTTTATTTTTATGCGTTAATTAGTTTTTCCTAAAGCTAGAAAATTGCTTTTCTACAGTTTAGCCTTAAAAAAACTAGATAATACTTTTAAGGGATTGTACATCAAAGATCAAAGTTGGGACTTTAGTACGTGTACCTACCAGCTTGATGGGAGTGTAGATTCATATGATCATTGTCCAATGGTGACAGATTTCAGTTAGGAAGGTATGGAAAAACCCAGATATGCCTACATCTTCCGCATCAAACTGTTTCAATTTCCAATTCTGATATTCTAACTGATGCATCAACCGTCTCAAACGTACCATAAGTTGAATGACAGAAAATATTCCCAGACTATGAATGGCAGAGGAAAGCTGGAGTCATCTCAGTATGGCAAAGGAAAGCTGGAAGATATCTCAGGAGAGATGCAGAAACCAGCAACAAAAAGCTGCATTTTATAAACAATGATTGAGCAAATTTGGGTTGCTTTCAAAGAGACTTTTTCTAGCAAAGATGTTGATCTATTTGCCTTTGAATGCAAAATCTCATACCTCCATCTCAGAGAAGGTCATCAATGGAGCAAATTTGCTCCCACAAAAAAGGCATCACATCCAAGATCGAAGTTGGTGCTCTACTGTGTTTACTCACCAGCTTGAGGGGAGTGTAGATTGCGAACGGAGAATTAGGGAATTATATCCCAAAATGTATGGTTGTTGATATTTAGGAAATTATTTCCTAATATCTAAGTCAATGCAAGCAATAAAATAGGAAAAAGATTTCTGCAGTTAATGCAGAAATCAATAGTGATTGTGTGTAATTAGAACTTTCCAAAATTAGGGATTCTTTGTAAACTATAAATTGTTGCTACATTTCTCAATAAAATAATAAGCAATAGAGAGAAATTCATTCAGATATCTCATTTCCTCTCTATTTTGTTATTCTAAATCCCTAACTACAGTTCACTTTCCTCACACATAAACAATTGCCTTTCACCATTTTCGGCCACCATGGCCCCATTCTCACATTCATGCATGTATATAAATTCTTGAATTGAAGAGGCAGAATCTAAGATCTTGAATGTGTTAAAAATTAGAAGTTCCTTTTGGTATTGAAGAATAGCATAAAGCAGGGAAATTGAAAGTTGCTTGAGCTATTTGTTTGCAACACATTTTTTTCATTTTGCTGTTGTTTTAAGGTTATAAATTGTCGCCGAAAAATGAAGTGGTACAGCGACTTGCATGAATACTAGGGTTAACACTTAGGAAGGAAGAACAATTCTCTTTTATAACAGTATTTCACCTGCTACTCTTTTGTTGCAGTTCGGAACTTTGACCGTTCTTTGATAAATGCTCCTGGACCTTGCGTTCTCTTTGCTACACCTGGTATGATTGTTGGTGGGTTTTCACTTGAGGTTTTCATGCAATGGGCACCTTCGGAAATCAATCTCATGACATTGCCTGGGTATAGCCTTCTTATACATCATCAAGCTTGCATCATAATGCTAGTATTGGTACTTCTATAACATGAAACATAAGGAAAAGAAGAAGAAAAAACTATCTTATGTCAATTATGTTCTGTGAATTTATTTTGCTCTAATTTTTCTCCTTTTGAGGGTATTGTGTGGCCGGAACGATAGGCCATAAGTTAATGTCTGGTAAACCAACCAAAATTGATTTGGACAAGGACACCCAAATCGATGTCCGATGCCAGGTTGAATCCCCCTTCCTAAAACTTAGAATTATCCCATTTTCATGCTTCAACTTTTCGTTTCATCTTTTGCCAGCTTGTTTCATTTCTGCATTTATCTCCTTATTCTAAAGTTCTCTTTCTTTTTCTTTTTCTTTTTCTTTTTCAAATATATTTGACTAAGCATTTTAATCCGGCCCCTCTGTTAATTAAAAATGGACATCATTTATATGCATTTTAATTCGTATTGCAGATTCACCAGCTATCTGTCAGTCCTCATACCGACGCCAAAGGGATTATGGATCTTGTCAAATTTCTCTCACCGAAACACGCTATTCTTGTACATGGTGAGAAACCGAAAATGGCTACTCTTAAAGAAAGGATTCAATCTGAACTTGGGATCCAGTGTTATTGTCCGGCAAACAATGAAACGGTGACCATTCCTTCGACACACTATGTGAAAGCAGATGCATCAAATACCTTTATCCAGAGTTGCTTGAATCCAAACTTCAAGTTCTCAACGTGTAGTTCAGTAGATAATTCTTATTTGGATTCAAACGAAGCGAAGGCTGTTTCAAGGCTTTCCGTAAATGATGATAGAGTTTCCGAAAGAATCTTACTTGTCGGAAAAGGCAAAAAGGCAAAGGTTATACACCAGGATGCGCTTCTGAATACATTCGGAGAAAAAAAGCATGAAATTCATTTTGCTTATTGTTTCCCAATGCATATGAACAGAACCAAAGACATCCCATCTGCTTCTGATTTGCTTTGCAGTCTTGACAAATGCACTTTGATTAGGCGATTATCGATGATACTATCGAACGAACTTTCCGGAGGTAATATCCTGGATTTGGGGGAACAACTTCAAGTAGAATCATTCCGTGTATCCGTTTGCTCGTCGGACAATTGCCCTCATAGATTATCCGGCAGTTTTCAGAACAATTTGGAATCGGTTTTCTTTTGTTGCTGTTGGTCAGTGGCTGATGAAAAACTTGCATGGAAAATTATTTCAATCATGAAAGGTTCTACTTTACAAACGACTTGAAGATGTTAGGCAACGGAGTCAAAGCGAGTTCGAGGGTGAGTATCAGAATTCAGATACATGTATGTATCCGATATACGAGTATGCTTCTTTTTTTATATAAAATGTTGATTAATTTAAATGATTTTGTAGGGATTTAAATATGGGATGTGATCGGTGAGAATGTTAATATACAATATTTGATATATATTAAAAAATATTGATTAAAATCTTAACGTGTAGTTATATTAAAAAAAATAATATTCATCTTAAGAAATTCGAATTCGAATACATATATATGTACAATATTTATGTCTTGTCAAAGAGTTAAGGAAAAATATAAATTTATGGTCTTACATTGAAGTTAATATTTAAATAATTAATTAATATTTTCTTTAAAATCTCTGTCTTCTTGTACTTTACAATAACAATGTAATTAATCGAATTAATACTTAATCGACAATTTTTTATAGAATTAAAAGACTCAACTATAGGTGTATCATATAATATGACAATAATCTTTTATAAATAAAAAATTAAATAAATAGAACACACGTGTTAAAAAAACCTTAATGTATGGTATAATAAATCCATACTAGTTGTATGTTTGGGTTTGCTACTTTGCTTTAGCTTTGCCGCCTTGTAGAGAACAATGGCTCGCAGGCTTTGTTCCCGCCTTTTCTTCTTCAGAACGCCGAAACCCTGTTGGCTGCCGCTGCCACCACAACCATTTTCAAGGTTAAAATTTGCACCTCTTTCCACATATAGTTTTTATCTTCGATATCTGAAATTTAAATGAAAAACTAAAAAGGGAGAAAACCCATTTCGTTTGCAGGTCAGAGTCTCTTCTAAATCCACTGCTAAGCCCTTCTACAAGTAATCTTAATGGCGGGTTTTACCTGAATTTTCAAGGTAAGGTTCCTGCTTCTCCTACGTGTAAATTTTCATTTTCCTGATACGCATTTTTTCGTGATTTGATTGTGAAGAAGCCATTAAGCAGCCAATGTGTTTGTAAAAAGTATTAATAGAAAGTATTTCTATTCATTTGCGTGTAAAATGTCATTTTTCTGAAACCTATTTAATGAATTTTATCTCTTTAATGCAAGTGAAGAAGCCATTAGTTTTTGCCTCTTTGGTTTGGATAGTTGTTTTCAATTAGGCGCAAATATGGAATGTAGTCAATGTGTTTGTAAAAAGTACTAACAGAAAGAAGAAGCTTGAGGATTTTTCAGTTGACCCTTTTTAACATATGATAGGTTCGAATTACATGGTTTTTGTTGGTTTTTAGATATATTTATTGTGAAGATCTATGATCCTTAATCCTGAACTTCAGCGTGGATTCATTGTTTAAAACGATTAAATTTTTATTAATTTGGTTCGGTTTAATCATTTTTGAAAATTGGTTTATTCGGTCACCGTTTTTTTTTAATTGATCGCCTAAGCTGGTATGATTGGTTTTCGAAGCTTTGAAATTAAACAAACCGAATGGATTGAATGTTCATCCCTGTATTGTTGAATGTTTGCCAGTATTGCGATCATATGCTCATGAAGGGCGTAAACATTACAATCTCTTTGGGAGCAAAACGCCAGGCGATGAAGATTTCAGGAAGACCTGGCAGAAAGAGATGGATGAAGATGAGACCCTATGGACTGGCAGTGAAGATGAAAGTGATCTCGAAAATGAAGAAACTAATTCCAAAACCGACCAAAACCGTCTGGAAAGGGAGATACGGAAAGCCAGACAGCAGGCCAAAGATCATTCAGAGCTAATCGATGCCGATGACAGTGATGAGTTAAGAAGCATATGGTCTGGAAGTGATGAGGAGAAGACGTTATGGACCGGTAGTGAAGGCGATGACGATGATGACATTCCCACAGAACCTTACCCTAATGAAGCTAGCGATAAGTACATCGATAAACTCTTCGAGTTTGAGGAAAAACCAAAGTACAGGACGATCTCAGAGCTACTGAAATCCGAAAAAGAACCTGAGGAGCTATCGCCGGGTAAGAAAGCAAGGAAACTAGCAGTAGAGAATGCGTTGAAGAAACTCAAGAAAGGACCAGATGGGCGATATACAAATGTTTGGGAAGTGATGAGCGATATCGACATTTTAATAGGAGCATTCGAGAACATAGTTTCGGGGCCGGAATATGAGGAGCTTCGTAAAGGAGGACCTAAGAAATTGAACATGGAGTTTTTCAGGGATATTCAAGCACGAATGAGGGATCCAAACTATAAGTTCTCGCCGGAATTGAAGTTGAAACCAAAGAGCAAGCTGGTTCCGAAAAAGAAATGGCAGAAGACACAGTCTAGGCGTAGGAAAGCTCAAAAGCGTTAGCCAACGCAGTTTAAATCGCCTTTGCCTATATATTACTTGTGACTCGGTTTTGAATAGAGGTTTTATGAATTCCTGCTAGACTTGTTCGGTCCGAATTCATATTTAATAGTAATTTTTATTTTTAAATTTAATATAAAAATATGTTTATATTTTTAATGTTATTTGGAATAGTGAATTACCGGATTTAGATTGGGGATGGCTTGTGCTCGACTTGACCTAAGTTTGTGCGAGGAGAAAAAAATTGGATCTTGGTTTGATTCATGGATGTCTTTAGTATTGTTGTAAATTGTTTATATACTGGGATAACCATTCAGATTGTGGATTCGAATATTTGTAGATATTTGATTTTTTTTGTGGATTCAAATTTAGTCCGAAATGACACTCGTTGCACTACTAATATATTAAAAATTCACTAATTGACTCGTTTGTCTTAGGAATATAATACATTTTTATTTAATAAAAAATATATTAGTATTGTAATACTCATTTTATGTTCGGGCTATAATTACTTATTTTTGTCCGGATAATATTATTATGTAATATTATTATAACTCATAATTATAAAATATAAAAATATTAAAAATAAATTAAAAATATTAAAAGAATAAAAAAAAAGGAAATGTGGACGCCATGTAAGCGTCCGCCTCACCTCCCAAATGCCTATAAAAGGCGGGGAGGCTTTGCCTCACAAACAAGATAAGCCATGAAAAAATGGCGCAAGGGCAATGCCCTTTGAGGTTCGAGAGCAGTGCTCTCATTGGGGAACTTTTTTCCCGGACAGTTCATTCGATCAGAGGCCCTGCTGAAGTTTGTTCGAATCAATTTTTAGATCATAGCGAGATGATGCAAAGATCTTGCTAGGGGTCAGTCAAAGTTCTTATTTCGGGCTTCTTGTAGGGTAACTTTTAATCTTTATTTATTTTAATGTTGCCTTAGATATATGTATTTATTGGCATGTTTTTGTAATAAATATATTTGATATGTCATGTTTTTATATTTTAAGTTGTATGAATTATTTACAATGTTCTTTTAATTATTGGTATATTTTTCTATATTTTGCATGCCATGTTTGAATAAAATATATTCATATATATTGTTTAATTGAATTTTAAATTAAAATTTTTATTAGGGGTTACCGTGAAAAACGTACCCCGAGCGTAGGAGTGTCGCTTTCCGTTAATCTCAATCACAAAATATCATTTTTATTATAATTTTCAAAATAGATTTTCTTCATTCAGGAATCTAACAAAAATTATGCCCCGGCCGTAGGGGTGTAAATTCTTTTCTAAAAGGAAATTATGCCCCGAGCGTATGGGTGTAAATTTCTTTTCATACACGGAAATTATGCCCCGGGCGTTAGGGTGTAAATTTCTTTCGCGTGAAAAATATTCTTTTAAACATTTTAATGGATCACAAATTTTAAATTAAATCCGAATTCTTAATTTCCGTCATTAAAACACACATAATCGACTAGGTACCAATTTTGGACGTGGTGGGGGTGCTCACCCTTTCCCCACACGTAACTGACTCTTGAACCTATTTTTCTGGTCTTGCAGACCAGAACTTGTTTGTTTTAATAAAAATGAAAAAAAAACAAGTTTTATTAAAATAATCGGGTTTTCAGGTGATCCAATCTCACCTAAATAAATATAAATTAAAAGATTGGTGGCGACTCCCTGTTGTTACAGCTTGGCGACTTCACTGGAGACTTTTTAGAGAGTCAAGCCACGAGCCGGTTACCTTTTGTCTTAATGAGTGAAAAATATAAATTCGGTTTAATTTATTTTGTGATCCATTTCTTTACAAGAAGTTTTTAAAAATTTAATTTTTCATGATCTTTCATATCATGAGCTCTACACCCGAGCTTTGCCCCTTTTAAGTGGGAGCGAGAAACTACTTTTTTATGAGGTACCCCTTCCGTGCAGGATAGTGGATAGCTTCCGGGATATAGGTCCCTTTGTCTTCGTGAGATTTTCATCTCTGTACAGACCTAGAGAAATGTATCCTCCCGAATCGATGTTTTAGCAATAGTTCGGGTACCGTCACCCTAGAACCGAACCACATGTAGTGAGCCATAAGAGCCTACCATGTTAGAGCCATACTGAACCTCTGCCCGTTTAGAAAATCACCATATAGGTGTATGTTAGAGAAAGATGGGGGTTTCAATTTCTTTCAATTATGCCCTTTAATTTTAGTTTTTTATTTTTTTCGTAATACAGATACCATGCCTATATTTATGCAAAACAAGCATACGGGTTGAAAGCATGTGCGGGTAGGAACCACTTTTTGTTCAAAGTATGAGGGTAGAAAAGTATGATTGGGTAGGATTGTTTTATTCGAATAAAGCATGTCAACTCGTAGGTTTTATATATTTTTTATTTTTACGATACATTATTGATTATTCTATTCATACTAACTTGTTTTATTACTGAGTCACATCATTTTGCATACATTTGCATCACATCATATTGCATAATCATTTCTCGGTAAGCTTTTAATCCTGAGAGAACTTCGATCATAGTGATTTTGGGGGCATCCGAGTCAGTCAAGTCAGTATCAGTTTTCCACTTGAAGCAAAGCTAATGGATGGCCGTTTAGAAAAAGCTTAAAAAGCATGCGAAGATGACATGGAGCAAAACTTGAAAAAGGCACAACAAGCAACTTGCGACCACATCTCACAGTCACATGCGGATCTACTAGACAAGATAGCTGCAATGTTGGCAAGTAATCATCCTGAAAGGGAGAAAGGATTGGTTATAGACCTCTGTGCTTTACAAAATTCAGAAACTCCTTTTGCAAAACACATTCGCAAGTGTTGTCTTCGGTTGAAAAGCAACAAGGTCCTCAGGCTGGGTCTTCATCGCATCAAGAAATTAATGATTCTAGCAAGCATATTGTCCCTGGTCTTAATGAAGTGGGTAAAGTACAGATCGAACTGCCCAAGCAGCTTGAAGATTGGTGCCAGCGGCTTGAGCAAAAACTTAAATTTGCAGAAGGGGCAGATGCATTCTACGAGGTTGATGCAAGAAAATTAACTTTGGTCCCTGATCTAGTGTTACCTCCGAAGTTCAAAATGCCAGAGTTTGAAAAGTTGGATGAAACAAGCTCTTCGTCCGATCACCTCATCACGTTTTGTCAAAAAATGACGAAGCACGTCGATAATGATAAGTTTTTAATTCATTGTTTTCAAGACAGTCTGAAAGGGCCTGCAGCCACGTGGTACAATCAGCTTAGCCGAGACGGGATACAATCATGGAAGGATCTGGCTAAAGCCTTCACAGAGCAGTACAAACATATAATATACATCAAACCAGACCGTTTAACACTACAAAACATGAGGAAGAGGTCCAATGAGAGCTTCAGACAATATGTACAAAGATGGAGGAATGTTGCAGGGCAAGTACAACCACCACTACTTGAAAGAGAGATAACACCTACATTCGTTAAAACTCTAGAAGACCCATTCCTGAAGCATATGTTAGGAAATACAACCAAGAATTTTGAATACCTTGTAATGTCAGGCAAGCTCATAGAAGAAGCCATCAGACAAGGAAAAATCATATATCCCAACAGTGCGACCATCAAAGAAAGAAGTGGATTAGAAGTTCATGTACTGTGGTCTTATCCATCCAACCGACCTTGGTTCTCGGATCAATAAAATTTGTACTCACTTCGACCTACAACGTCTCAGAAAGTGGTCTACCTAATTCCGGAGACATATACAGAGTTGCTTCCGATGCTTGTTGAGAAGAACTTGTTAGCCCTGGTTCATTCCAAACCAAAAGAACCCCCTACCCAGAAGGTTATGATGTTAACGCTGTATGTGATTATCATCTAGGAAGCACGGGCCACACTACCGAGAATTGTGGGGCTCTAAGAAACAAGTTGCAAAATCTGATTGAAAATGACACTTTAAAATTCAATAATGGAGTCTCTGAGGTGAACTGACAATGGGATAATGTTAGATCTATCTGGAGCGTAGACAACTTTTCAAGACATCTTTGTAGTTTAAATCTCTTTTCGAGTAATGTCCAGAACATACCTTTTCCTAGGCTTGAAGGCAAAAGGGAATCTTTTGTAAGGGCATGCGTCTGTTTCAATGAATCATGCATTTCTGCAAATATTTTCCTCAAATTTTAATTTATTCATGCATTTTTGCAATTTTTGGTACATACATACATGTATGTATATATATATATTTCATGAGGGACATTGATTCGACAGTTGATTCCGAGCAACCATGTGTCTAGAGGAAATCGAAAACTGTGAAGATGGGGGGGATGTGACCTATCTTCCAATCTACTTAGGCCAACAGAAGGACAACTGAGTATGCTAGAGAGTGATGAAAAGGTCTCAAACACAAATTTTGAGTGAGTATTTCCTCTCAAGCATTGTCGTCTAAGATTTTTGAATATCGTGTTAACTCCAAACATCTATCCAACTGAAGACTACTCTTCCTCGATGATGTCTTTGTATGACATGATATTTGACGTTTCCTAACCAAGGATCACTACCATATTGGGGCAAGAAATAATAAAAGCTTGTTCAACTAAAAGACAAGTAATTCTGATCATGTCCGGAAGACAATGTCCATCAAGAAACACGTAATAAAATGATCTACATCAGCTGCAAGAGGTAATCTATGCTCGAAGAGCCTGTCAAGTTTAATTAAGAGTCCTAAACTCCGAATCAAAACAAAAAAGACAAAAAAACAAACAAAAAAGCAAAAAAAGGCAAAAAAAGAGGCAAAAATGAAAATAATGAGGATGCCAAATCAAAGACTGAAGCCTTCATCAAAGAAACAAAATGTAGAACCTTTCATCTGAATACGTCCATACCTAAAAGAGATTTGGAGGATTGTTCATCTACAAAATTGAAGCATGTACCGATAGGGGTGAGCAAAACTCGAACCGACTCGAAAAAACCGAATAACTCGACTCAACTCGAAGCGAAAATACTCGAATCGTTTTAACTCGACTCAAAATTTTATAAACTCGACTCGATTCAAAAAAATTTAAATAAAGTTTGAGTTGTAAAATGGAAATTCGAATAACTCGAAATTTTTAGTAATTAGTGGATTTATTTTAAGTTCAAGACGAGTCCCTTAATTTTTTATGATATATATATATATATATATCGATATATAAAAATATGAAGAAATATTGTCATATGAAAAAATATGAAGAAATAAAAAAATATGAAGAAATATATATATACATATACATGATAAATATCTTATATGATTAGAGAAAAAATTTCAAATAAAGTTTAAATTGGAATCAAACCATATTATAACATGATAAATAATTACAATTAAATTTTTATAGGAACTCCAGAAAAATGAAGAGAAAAACTCGACTACATGGATATCTGAAATGGAATCTTTGGATTATATCCCACCTTATGGAGTTATCCTTTATTCAAAAAATTTCAAATAAAGTTTGAATTGTAAAATATGAGTCAAAGAGAGCCACCCAAATTGGTTAGAAATTAGACATATGGGAAATCGAATAACTCAAAATTTTTTGACATTTGAGGACTCTAGATCAAGCTACGCTTGGGATGACGCTCATGCTCCTACACAAGACATACTTTTGAAAGAATAAATGTATAAACATCGCATTGTCAAAGAAACAAAAGATTTTTGCATTACTCTCTATGAGATTTAAAGTACATAGCAAGGTTCGGATCAAAATAAAGAAGTAAAAAAGGAAATGAACTCTAGTGGGGCATTTGGTGATAAATGATAAACCCTTAAGAAGAAAAAGGGCAATCTCAAAAGTTCAAAGAAGCAAACTTTTGTCCAGAAAATGAAGAGAAAAACAATGCACCTAAGCATATTCAAAGAAAACATACATTATTACATCATCAAACATGTTCATACATCATAACATCTAGATTAAACAAGAATTTCTCCACACCATTCACATCGATCATACATGGATATCATTCATTAAAAACTAAATGGAAGAGTTTGTCTTTGGATTATATCCCACCTTATGGAGTTATCCTTTTTCTCAAAACCAAAATTCTTCCATAAGGACGTTTTCCTAAAAAAAAAATTTTTGAAACTTTCATAAGAGAGTTTCTTAATTGATTGAGATCAAAAAAATAAGGAGGGATACTTTTTCTCAAAAAGATTAAAATAAGGACGTTTTCCTCAAAACATGGGTCTTTTATAAGTGACAGTCAAAGAGAGCCACCCAAATTGGTTAGAAATTAGACATATGGGAAATGACCTCAAAATCGAAAAGACATAATAGAATTTCTTAATTCCATCATTCCATAAGTACGTTTTCCTCAAAAAACACTTAATTATTTACATCGAACTAAACAACATTTGAGGTCCTCTAGACACAAGCTACAACAAATTGGGATGATTGTATGGCACCTTCAACCAAGAAAGTGGTTAACAAGATGCATTCTTACACAAGATATATAAGTCCGATTTTTTATTTTTATAAAAAATAGTCATACTTTTGAAAGAATAAATATTCTTTTCTCATTCATATAAACATCGCATTGTTAAGAAACAAAAGATTTCTTGCATTACTCTTAGATCCACTACGAGTTGAGATTTAAAGTACATAGACAAAATAAGGCATGTTTGTCTACTCGGTCAAATCAAAAGTTTAAAGCCTTTGAAGGTCAAAAAATGAATGAAATATCTTGTTGAGCCTAATAATGAGTGGGGCATTTAAAGCTTTGATAAATGATAAACTTTTTGTTTTTGCTTAAAAAAAAAAAAAAAGAAAGAAATATGACGTCAAGGTCATTCGTAACTCAAAAGTTCAAAGAATAAGGACAATGAAATTTGGGTGTTTTAGCTAGGTCCAAACATTTTTGTTGCTAGGCAAATTTTGAAGAGAAATGATTTAGAAGATTAATAGGACATAAAATGGTTAAATGGGACAACAATGAGCAAAAAGTATTCCATTTGCATCTTCATTCATCATAAAAAGTGGAAAAAATAATTAAAAATTACACATGAAAACATATGCATTATTACATCATCAAACATGTTCATACATCATAAAATCTAGATTCCGACAAGAATTTTTCCGAGAGATGCGAAGATCTTTGCATCAGTTCACAAAGGTAACTTTTAATCTTTATTTATTTTAATGCATATCATTTGCATGTTTTTAAAAATATATTATTGATATGTCATGTTTGTATATTTTAAGTTGTATAAATTATTTACAATGTTCTTTTAATTATTGGTATATTTTTCTATATTTTGTATATCATGTTTGAATAAAATATAATCTTTTATTTAATTTAATTTTAAATTAACTTTGCACTCGTTGTTTAGTAAAACATTTTTATTATTTTTAAAATCAATCATTTAAACATTTTAATAAATATAATCTTTTTCTTAAAAAATTGAATCTATGAGGACCTATTTTTTTCTTGCAGATCAAAACTCGTTGTTTTAATAAAAAAAAAAGCAATTTTTATTTAACGGTTTTTAATTCCATCCTTAAATAAATATAGATTAAATAGATTTTTTCTCAAAATTTTAAAATTTCTTAATTTGTCCATCATTCTAGAAGTTGGTACAGAAACAGATTCGTTTTTCTCAAAACAACAAAATTTCTTAATTCCATCCTTCCAAAGCACACAAACAACAACAAAAGTTGACAATCAACTTTGGCGGGATTCTATTAACAAAGTCAATTTTTCTTTGGATAAATTACACTAGCAGTCACCGGATGTTTTGGAATACTTTTATTTTGTTCATCAAACTTTAAAACTTATATTATAGTCACTGAACTTTTAATTCCTTTTTTATTACAGTCATGCCGTTAAAATATTCTTCCAAAATATTAATTTTAAAAATTGATAGCTACCACAAAGGTCGATTTTTCAATCTTAAGTTCCATCATTTAGTCAAAAAATTAATATAATTTGATTTTTGATCTCGATGAAACTATTTCGTTTTTACTATATTTGGCTTATTTCAAAGATAGATACTTAAAGTATGCTATTTTTTCATTTATGTACTTTGATCAAAATTCTTAAAAGTACTTAAATGAAAAATATGATATATTTTGAGCACTTGTTTTGTGATAAACCATATTAGCTTATTAGAGTTTTGTTTAGAAAATAAATAAATTAATAAATGGATAATAGAATTGGTGGAGGATAAATTTTAAAGTACCATGACAAAACAAATGAATTTCATCTTAAACTAATCAATCCATCCAGATCATCACGCGTGACTTTATTAAAGAAGAGTAACATTTTTCGTCAGTTCTATACTCTTTTATCTTTGGTATAACTCTGCACTCGGTCCCCGTATTCTTCTCATACTTGAAATGTAGTCTCTCTATCTTAAATTCCAAAAATTTAATCGTCCTGTTTATCTTTTCTTTTGATCTAATAATTGAATTTTGATTAATATATTTAGTTAAATTGGATTATGTGGCATTTTTTTCTTTGTTTTTTAATTTCCATCATAAGCAGACATATATACATATATCAATTTTCACTATGTTCCTTTGAATTGCTGATGAACTTTACGATCATGTGCGAATTTATCATCATAATTCCTAAGTCACTTGAGCTAATATTAAGAAAAAATAGGGGCGGAACATAGGTGGGTTTAAGGGGTTTGGTCCCACCAACTTTTTTAATAGATTTTTTAGAAAAAAGGAAAAATTACCTCTATAATCCTTTTGAAGTTTGTAAAATCTTAGTATGACCCCTTCAAAATTTTTAATTTCATTTTGACCCTCTTATAAATTTTTTTAATTTTATTTTAGTCCTCTTTATAAATTTCTAGTTCTGTCCCTGAAAAAATATTTTTTTAAAAAAATACTCACGCGTATTCAGTTTACTTTTCCAATTCACTCTCTCCTCAAACTTCATTTTTTCCCTCAATCTCATTTTTTTTCTTTTCTCAATCTTCTACGCCACACAAACAATTGTATTATTATTGATCAGTGAATTATCAAGTTTAAATTTTTGGACTTGTCTCTACTTACAACATCAAATCTAAAATAAAAACATCTTACAATCTTATATTATACTTGCTTATTGGCATTCCGTGCAAGCATGTAACTGAATTTCTTTTTTTAATATGCTATTTAATCAAATTTAACAAAAATTTTTGATAATTTTATTTTTTGGGTACAATTCATGTACATTTTATAATTTTATTAATTGCACTTCACATAGTTACATTTTGGATTAAAACTAGAAGAACTAAATATCAAATGTATAAAAAGCATAGGGACTGAAAGCAGATTTATACAGTTTTATCCAAAAACCCACACTTCACGAATAAATTATTATTTATGGAGTAATAATTATTATTACTCCATTAAAATTCTTGTAATTAAAAAGAAAAAGAAAATCCTCTTCGTATGTGCTTAGTTTTGTCAGATCTGGTTCCCCTAAATATTTCATTTCTCGATTCCATAAGAAAACAAACTGCAAAACCTGAAAAGACCAAAAGTGGGGGAAAAAAAGAAAATTAAATAAGTTAAAACAAAAGCTATGTTCAGATTCGAATTTTAAAAGATCAGAAAACGAATTTAATTGAATCGAAGAATTTTCTACTTCTTCGCTGTTGTTGTTTTTCCTTCTTTTTGAATAAAAATTCTGTTATGGCTGACGCGCTCTCTGTGATTCCCGCCTCCGTTATCCGCAATCTCTCCGATAAGCTATACGAGAAACGGAAGAACGCGGCGCTCGAGGTTCAATTTTTGTGAATTTCCTTGTAATTTGATTTTTGGATAGTGAGTTGCTTAAACGTTTTTTGTTACCGTTACTGTAATGGTTATATGTTTAGATTGAAGGAATTGTAAAACAGCTGGCGGCGTGGGGAGATCACGAGAAGATATCGGCGGTGATCAGTTTGTTGACCACAGAGTTTACATACTCGCCGCAAGCCAATCACCGTAAGGTTGGTGGACGGTGAATAATTTTTCAGAATTTTAATTTTTATGAGATTTTTGTATCTGTTTAATTTAAAAATTGGCTCAGTTTTGTTATAATTTGGTGTTGTGTTTATGTAGGGAGGATTGATAGGTTTAGCTGCTGCTACTGTTGGGTTGACTTCTGAAGCCTCCCAACATCTTGAGGTAAGGATTAGTTTGCATTTGAATACTGTCTATTAACATGTTTAAATCTAATTAGAAAGATGTATAGGATAATGTTTACCATGGCATTGTTTGAAACATGCATAGAATTGGAAACACTTAAAAGGACTTTCATGCAGTTAGAAGGGTTTCAAATCTTTCTCAAGTAGAATGGAGAGTAAAGTTTTAAAAGTTTTGTCTGCTCTTACATTGGATGGATACCTTCCCCCATGTATTCATAGAAGTGTCAATTTTTGACTCAGTTGTTTACTTTATTAACTTGTTTCTCTCTTCTTCTTTTGTATATAATTTAGTGATTAATTTGCTTTTGATGAAATCTGCCAGCAAATTGTGCCGCCAGTGCTTAATTCTTTTTCTGACCAAGATAGCAGAGTTCGTTATTATGCTTGCGAAGCTCTATATAACATTGCAAAGGTGAAGGAGATTGTTTAGCTTATGATTTTTATTTTATCTTCATTTATTGCTTTATTAACTAATGATGGACGGGATATGCTTTCATCTGCTGTACAGGTTGTTCGGGGAGATTTTATCATATTCTTTAATCAGATATTTGACGCTCTATGCAAGCTATCGGCTGATTCAGCTGCCAATGTGCAGAGTGCAGCTCACCTTTTAGATAGACTCGTGAAGGTTAATAATTGCTCCCTCATCTAAATATGTCGTCTCGGTAATTAGGTGAACTGTGGGATTTATTGCTCTTCTATTTTACCTTGTGAAACAGGACATTGTTACTGAAAGTGACCAGTTCAGGTGTGCTTTATCGCCGTCCGATTTCACTCCATGAATGTTGTCATATTTACAGGTCTTCAAAATTTTTGGGAACTATTTTTAATGTTATTTATTTTGTTTCTTCGTATTCAGTATTGAAGAATTTATACCATTGTTGAGAGAGCGCATGAATGTGTTGAATCCCTTTGTCCGTCAGTTTTTGGTTGGATGGATAACGGTACTGGATAGTGTTCCAGATATTGACATGCTGGGTTTCCTACCCGATTTTCTTGATGGTAATAAAATTATGGTCTTTTAAACTGATTTGCTATTTCTCTATAAGATGTTATTTTGATTAACTAGCTGTTGATAACTTTCAGGTTTGTTTAATATGTTGAGTGATTCTAGTCATGAAATACGGCAACAAGCTGATTCAGCACTTTCAGAGTTTCTCCAAGAGATTAAGAACTCCCCAGTAAGACTTCTACTAATATTTTTTTCTTGACTGCTAGATTGGGTTCATGGGTGCTTGTTTCTGAGTTTCTTATGCCATTATTGTCTTTTTCCACACATCGTTATCGTAATGACATGATTGACACCTCAACATTTTAGTTAAAAGAAGTTATGCCATTTTTAAGTATAGTTTACTGAAACATTTCTCTTAAAAAATAAATATATTGTTCATTTGTCATTTTCTGACTCGAGCAGTGCTACTCTTGAAGTCTGTAGATTATGGTCGCATGGCTGAGATACTGGTGCAAAGAGCAGCTTCTCCTGATGAATTCACTCGGTTAACAGCTATCACTTGGGTAAGTAGAGTTAAGACTTAGGTTTCAATGTAAAGAAGATTAGTAAAGCAGAAAAAGGAGAAGTATATTGATAGTGGATTGCTCCCCTTGTCAATATATTAGTCCATACTATGATATTCTTTATTTTTCTTGCTATTCATGGACTAATTATCCCATCTGGTGCTTTCACATTTTGTTTTTCTCGTTGTATAGATAAATGAGTTTGTAAAACTTGGCGGAGACCAGCTTGTTCCTTACTATGCTGACATATTGGGAGCTATTCTGCCCTGCATATCTGATAAAGAAGAGAAAATTAGAGTGGTAAGCTTTTTCTTCTATATTCTCCTTAATGTATCTTAAATGTCTTTTAGAAACTCATTTGGGGTTCTTTCCATGACTATCTGCAATGTCTTTTAGAAACTCATTTGAGGTTCTTTCCATAACTATCTGCGATGTCTTTTAGAAACTCATTTGGATTTCAGAGTTCTTTCCTTAGTGTTAATTTTGTTTGTGTTTATATTTCATATTAGGTTGCTCGGGAAACCAATGAGGAGCTTCGTTCAATCAAGGGTGAACCTGAAGAAGCCTTTAATGTGGGAGCCATTCTCTCCATTGCAAGGAGGTGTAGTTTTTGTTACCTGGGAAAAATTCTAGGTTTGAAATGTTACCAACAGTTTGCACTTTACTCCTGAAAAATGGCTACGTATAACTCTTCTGTATTTGAGGAGCTATAAAGAAGTGCATAAAGTTGTGACTTGTTTTACTCCTGAAATAATTTCACATTACAATGATTTTGTAGCGATTAATATATTTTTTACTGATCAGGCAACTGGATAGTGAGTGGGAAGCCACAAGAATTGAAGCATTGCACTGGATATCAACCCTTTTAGACAGACATCGTTCTGAGGTGATGGGCTTGTTACTTGCAAATTTCATATACATCTTGTGGCGTGCATAATACATTAGTTTTTTACTATCATCATAGTGATCTTTACTTGCAAAAAAAAACTTCGAGGTCCATGTTTTTATCATTGTTGAAGGATTTAAAGACTCCTTAGGTAAATTCTCATATCTTTTATAGGTTGTTTGGCTTTCATGTTTGGTGGAAGCACATTGATGCTGCCTACGTGAAATCTTTCCATATATCAAAAAGACCACACTTACCTGTGTAAAGGCATGATAATTCAATGTAATGCAAAGGACAGTGTATAAGCTCATTTAAAAATCCTTAATTTGAATTTTATATTCAGTTTAAATTTCTTATGCCAATATTTCTCCAATATATATGATGGTTAATGTTTTACCTAAAACAGGTCTTGTGTTTTCTAAATGACATATTTGACACCCTTTTGAAAGCTCTATCTGACTCTTCCGATGAGGTAAATTTCTGCTGCTGCTTATGTGTTCCATATTTAGTTGTTCCATTAAGGATTTTATTTTATTTCTTTATTCTTGTTCTGTATAGTAGTATACTAGTATCATTATAGTTATAATAGGATGAGCCCTATGTGTAAAAAATTGTTTCTTGGATGAAACTGCTATTGAAACTTATAGCTAACTCAGCTGGTAATAACCTTATCTTCCCATAAATAGAAAGAGTTGCCTTTGCAAGAGGTTTTCCTTGTCCACATTCCCTGTTTTTTCTTCCTCTTTTGGAAGGAATTGGGGATTAAGGATGAGTCTGGGATATACATGTTATGTTGAAACGTTGGGCCTAAAAATATCAACAAGGGGAAAAAATGGGTGGGAAGATTATAGTACTTATGAAGAAGTAAAGAATTATTATATTATACTGTGAGTGTGGTTTCTCTTTCTTGGACACAATTAGTTTCCTTTCTTGCCTCCCTTTGGTTGTTCTCTTAATTTTGTTAGAAAAACATCTATCTTAATCTCTGTGACATTTTATTCCAAAATTTGGCTCAAGTTACTACAAGTTAGTACATTTTCAACTTCTATTATTTAGTTTATTTGGTTTCATTTCTAGTTGTTCTTTTATTGCAATTATTGGCCTGGTCACTCTACTCTTTGTCTCCAATAGTGGTCATTTAAAAGGCTGAATGGAAGACAATGGGGCAATGCTTAGGAAAAAATTTCTTCCTAGGAATGTATTTGAAACATCTTAGTCATTACTAGTACTTAATCCTTCATTCTTTTTCACTCTATTAAATAGAGTGATGTCTCTTTCTCTCAAAAGCATGTTTTTTGACACAAAAATGAAATTTAAAACTGTTGATATTTGATTTTATGATTTTTTAAGTGCAACTATTTATATAATTTCTCTTTATTAATATATTTGTTATATGTTTGTCTGTGTAGTTTTAACTTTAAGATGCTCATGTTTTTATATACTAATTTGTTTTGCAAATTCGATTTTTGCCACCAGGTGGTGCTCCTGGTTCTTGACATTCATGCATGCATAGCACAAGACCCTCCACACTTCCGCCAGCTCGTTGTTTTTTTGGTGCATAATTTCCAGATTGATCATTCTCTTCTGGAGAGGTGATTTTCGGCCGCCCCTCAAGCCCCTGTTTTTATATTTTAATATCAAATTGGTTACTCTTATGAATTGTTTTGTTGTGTTGAGCAGTCACATAGGCTACATGGCCAACTAGCTATAGTTATTATAATTATGTACTTGTGTCTCATTTGTTTCTTTTGCAAATTACACTTCTGTTTTCTTAGGCGTGGTCCGTTGATAATCCGTAGACTTTGTGTTCTCTTGGGTGCTGAAAGGGTCTACTGTGAGCTATCCACCATACTAGAGGAAGAAGCAGACCTAGATTTTGCCTGCATTATGGTTCAGGTTCTGTTGTCATATATTTCAGAATTTAACTATTGCTATTATGCCCTTTGGTTAAAGTTATAAAATACAGTAACACCACAGCTTTGAATATGTGATGGCCTTCACATTGTTATTAAAGTTAAAATAGTTTTGAATTTTTACTTTTAATAGAATGTTATTTCCATCAAGCACCAGATTTTAAATTTGGTTCTCTTCTGTTTCAGGCTTTGAATTTAATTCTGCTCACTTCTTCTGAGCTATCTGAGCTTCGTAAACTTTTGAAACAGTCACTGGCTAATGCTGCTGGAAAAGATTTATTTGTTTCTTTGTATGCTTCATGGAGCCATTCACCCATGGCAATTATAAGTCTTTGTTTATTAGCTCAGGTAAGAAACAATCTCCTTGAAATGGCTTGCCAATCTCTTGTTTTCTTTTGTGGTGGGCTAAGGGAAGGAGATCCAATGTTGAATCATCTACTTCCGTGATTGTTAATCTAGTATTTATTTGCTTGATAGATGTATCAGCATGCAAGTACTGTGATTCAGTCTTTGGTCGAGGAAGATATTAACGTCAAATTCTTGGTTCAGCTTGATAAATTGGTTCGGTTGTTCGAAACTCCAATATTCGCTTATCTGAGATTGCAGGTGCATAAATATACTAACTACTTACCCTCCGAAATTGTCCTTTAATAGCTTTTATATGCTTGATTTGTAGAAAATTGTAACATTGCATGTTTGTTTCAGCCATTCTGAAGCATTATTTGCAATTGGGAACTTGGATTTTAAAAGATTGATTTGAATTCTCAAAATAGCATGAATTGTGTGATAAAACACAAAAATGTAACACCTGTAATTATTTTTCAAATTCATGGATTTGCTAGATTGCTATTCAGTGGTGAAATTGAAATTCTTATAAATATTTATGATTTTGAAATTCATGTTCTTATACCTTTCTAAATATTATCATATTGAATCTTAACCAACTTATACATAACCCGTGCATTTTGTTTCACAATTTATATAAAATTTCGACTTCACATTTCCGAGCATAGCATAGTTGAATTCATTAATTGTCATTGTAGTTGCATTTTTCTTTGTAAGTAATTGGTTTATTTCTATTTTCCTTTATTGTCTTTTGAAGAAGATCCGTTATGTAGTTGGTACTTTTTCTCTCTCGCTTTTCAGCTTCTTGAACCTGGAAGATATGTATGGTTGCTGAAAGCATTATATGGTCTATTAATGCTACTTCCACAGGTATGTCTGTATACTTCTTTTTTCTAGGCATCACAACCTCAAACCAACTAAAATAAAAGACTTTTGGTCTCACACGGCCTAATAAAAATGGAATCTTTTTGTTTTATTCCATTTTTGGGTATGATGGGAAACCTCGAGTTTATTCATGCCCGTAAGAAACTGATGGAATATACACATTGGGCATTACTTTTTCATTGTTAAGTTACTCCGGGTTTTTTTTTAACTGCAGCAAAGTGCCGCATTCAAGATACTGCGAACTCGCTTAAAAACTGTGCCATCATACTCCTTCAATGGTGATCAACTCAAACAAGCATCATCAGGCAACCTGTACTCCCAAATTTTACATGGTGTATCCCAAATAACTTTGGATGGTGACATAACCCATGATAACGGGAATTTACCGAACGAAATTGATTTTGCTTCAAGGCTGCGACAGTTTGAGCAGATTCAGCAACAACACCGTATGCTTGCAGCAAAATCACAAGCACACTCACAATTACAATTACGTAACACTTCCACTTCATTGTTGAAGGTATGTAATCTCTAAATTTATGTTAAAAGAGTGATAACTGCAAATTAGATTCATATCATTGTATGTTCGAGAAGCTGCATTATGCTTAGGGTTTAGTGGAACAACTGCAAATTTATGTTAAATAGCTTCATGAAAAAGCATACTGAGGCGTCGTCTTAAAGGTTGCAATGTGCTTTTGTTGTTTTGGCACCAAGGCGCATTCCATAGCAACTCGGATTTACCTTTATGCATTTTCCAGTCTCTTTTATGGCTTTCCACAATGAGATTCAACTTATCATCACTCCTTTTTGCAGGAGGGGCCAAAAGCCGAAGAACCTCGGCAGCCTGCAACATCAGACACAAATAGGCCCCCTTCGAGTTTATCTAAGAAAGGCCCGGGGCAGTCGCAAATTTAACCATTATCTCAACACGATCGTTGAGCCATGGTCCGGGTGAGATCCAGTATTCTGATAGTAGCTTGTAAAATTGTATGCCATGGTAGTTTGTTTTCATTTTAATCTCATGGTGAAAATTTGGGTTTCAAATATAAGCTTTGGGGGGTTTCAAAGCTATTCTTTTTTTTCCTTTATAAACAAAATACGTCTATGTGGTTCGGTTATTTTTATTGAAAAAACCACATGGTTTTAGAGGGAGAAAATGAATTTAGAAAAATACAATTCGTTTGGTCGTGGAATCTTATAAAATAAGGGAATGGTCTAATTTAATGTACAAATTCAAGATTTGGTGAAACTATTATGCATATATTTTACTTGATTTGTGTTTTTTTCTCTATATTAAATTGATTGTTCATTTGTCGAGGGATCTTTAGACATGTAAATAAGTGTTATACATTCTATTAGACATTTTTTTTTGTTTTTCTCGTGTTAATAATATTCACGTTCGATATTCAAATATGATGAGTATGAAAATATCAATTCAATTTTATATTATGATTGATTCTAATTATAGTTATTTGGATGTATTGATTATAATAATAACTTAGGTTGAATTGTCCATGATAATTTGGTTCGGTTCTTGATTTTTTATATTCGTTTTGAGTTTTTAAACTTTATCTGACAAAATCAAACTTTGTTTCTTTGTTTTTGGACATTATCGATAATAGTTCAAAATCTTTCCGAAATATTTTTTAGAAAATATTTTTCAAATAAAAAATATACTATGAATTTTTTTTATAATGTCGTGGACTTATTTTTGTTACCTTAAATATAAATTATTTATTTTTATTTGATAAAAAGTTATATATTAAATGAAAAAATAAAATTAGTTTCCAGTCAACTACTCGGTTGTTTAATTTGGCAATAAAAAATCATTCAAATTAGGGGTGATAATGAGCCTGATTGGCTTGTAAGCTATTCGGGCTCGGCTTGATTAAAATTCAGCTTGCGTGAGCTCGACTCGTGTTCGGCTCGAGATCTTAAGAAGCTGAGTCGAGCCGACCTAAGTTCGACTTGAAAAGTTCGTGAATAGGTTCGGAATATATATACACACACAATATACGATACATTGGCGGTGGAAGCATTTTATTTTCACAAGTGTCTTAATTTTAGGGGTTAGAGATCTAGTTTAGGGTTTATAGTTTAGGGGTTTAGGTTTTAAAGTCTATGGTTAAAATTTAAGATTTAATGTTAGAGTTTAGAGGTTAGGGTTCAAGTTCTAGGGTAATATGGTAGGGATTTAGGTTTTTACCTATAACCCCTAAATTCTAACTCTAAATTCAAATCCAAATTCCTAAATTCTAAACACAAACTTAAACCCCTAAACTATAAACCCTAAATTAAATCTCTAACTCCTAAAATTAGAACGCTTGTGAAAATAAAATATTTTCATTGCCAGTGCACGGTATAATTACCCATATATCTGTTTAGCAAAAGAAAACCGATAAAATAAATTAAGAGAAAATCCACTTAAATTAGCTAAAATAAATTAGGTATTCTTTTTCTTTTTTCTGACATTAAATTTCGTTTTAATGTTAGTTATAAAAGATATTTTTAACGAGGCTTTATCTTTTTTATAAAAAAATTATAATAAAATTCTCTATTTCGAGCTAAACCAAATAGTATTGTTTTCGAGCTGTGCTTAAACTTAAAATTTCGAGCTTGACGAACCCGACAGGCTTGACTCATTGTCACCCCTAATTCAAACACTACTGTTTTAATTGATTTTAAACTATTTTTTAAAAATACAAAATCATTCAATTATCATTTTACAGGGTAAAGAAAGAAAATTTTCTTCTACAATTATATACTTAACCGGTACCCCGAGCATTGGTTAACATTTCCCGTGTAATCAAGAGCTCTAGAAACCATAGTCCATTTATTTACATCACGATTGGCTCGAGGGAATGGCTATTCCGTTCTCTACTCCTCTTATTCAATCCTTAAAAGGTAGCCCGGAAGTTTGGTCCGACAAATAACCATTTCACGGAATGGCCAATTCCTCCGCCATTCCTGGTTATCCCGTATTAGCTATTCTTTGCTGTACCGTGCTTTTTACAAGGCTTACAACAAGTGTTTACAAAGCATATATCTTCTCGAGATCAGAATTATACTCATCAACATCGGATATATTTGCAGAGTATGACCACGAGAATGACTTACTCCCGCTTGCTCGTTTTATTCGTCTCTGAGAGTCGCTCCGGAACATCCCGAAACGTTGCCGGAAAACAAAGTAGCACATGCTGGCAAGTGTTCCGACCAGAATCGGTGCTCCTATCATGGTTATAGTAACAGCCATCCATGAGCTACGTTTTCCGACAACCACAAAAGCTATCGATAAAAATGCTCCGCAGGTGCAAGCACAAGCAGCCCACATCAGCTTGTTAACCACTGATACGACCTGTTTCTGAGCCGTTGTGTCCCATGCAACCAATGTGATCTGAACGACAACAACGGCAAGTGATATGAAGAGGGATATAGCGTTCAGGAGGCAGAAAACCTGGAAACCGACGTGATAGGATATGTTAGCCCTCCCTGTATCCGGTCCATCACTTATGTATTGACCAGGCAAGTTGAAGATGGCCAAGAAAGCTATCGACGCAAAGAGCACGGCTACGACCGTTATGGAATTTGTGGTGTTTTGGACCGCTTCTCTGTGAAGTTTCCTAAGCTCTTTGGCAATTCCGGTAACTCTTCGGTTTGTTTTCTCGTTTTGTATAAACTGTGAGTGCACCTCGTGCTTAATATCACTCACTGTCCTCTTTAGTTCCATTGCTTCATCTACTTGACCGATATACCTTGCGTGCTTAGCACCAGCCTCTGTTAGAGCTTCATTGATTTCGAGTGCAGATTCTCCATACTGGAGTTTATCTGCCAAATCCATCGCGGTTTCTTGCTGATTATTTACGGCATTGACATTGATAGATCTATAAGTCAGCAACAAGCTCACATTCTGAAAAAAGCAGCAGAAAGCAGAACATAAGTAGAGGAAAATAGACATCAATCAATATGCAGATTATATATCCTCCATATTCAAAACCTTAAGCCGTGTTACTTGAACTCGGATATAGATATGTTCCCACCATGAGGATATGAATTAGACACCGATTTTTGACAAGGGTACTTAAAGAAAAATGAAAAGTTGAAGCAATATATGTGGCATGTTATATATACACAAATACATGCAGTCATGGATACCTGCAGGCGAGATTTCCTTGTAGCTATGTGCAATGCCGTGTTCCCCTTTTTGTCACGTTCGTTCAGAATGGAGTGATCGGCAAGCAATATATCATTGACTACCACCGGACACTGACCCTTGACAGCCATATGGAGTGCGGTTTGACCTTTCTTATCTTTGACACTAACAATTCCTTGATCGCAGTCGATAAGAGCATTTACTATATCGATAAGGCCATACCTAGCGGCCGTATGCAGTGCGGTCTTTCCGTTCTTCCGCACTATCCTTATGCAGCTGGCATCAGCACTCAATATCGCGTTTACCACATCCAAATGACCTTTAACAGCTGCAGAATAAAGGGGGCTCGTATTCGTTGAGTCGCATATCTCGCAAAGCTCCGGCCATATCCCCAAAAGTTCCTTCACTATGCCTACAAAATTCAGTACAGAAATCCATAACGGTCAATCACAATATACAAATGACAATATAAAACATGTTCAATTCTATGTTTTTAACAATCCTAAATCACATGGAAGAGACTATCATTGCTCGTATTAGACTTATACTGCTATCAATTATCTCGAATCTAAATATACCAAGAAAGATGTATAGTCTAATAAGGCTACTAAGCATAAAAAGCTCTTCTATTCGAGTCCTTGGTTTATCTTCGCTATACCATTGTCTGAGGCTAAGGGAGAGATCAAGGTTCGAGAAATAGTGAATGATCTTGTGGATAAACAGCAATGAAAAAATTATAAGCTGTTAAATTAAACTAAATTCAATTTTTAGCTATGTTACTCAAACTCGGGCATACCGGATATGAGTATGTGTCTAAACCCATATCTAGATATGTGAAACATGAGTTTTGGAAACAAATACTTCAAGAAAAAATGAGAAGTTTGAAAATTCATTCATTTCCCATCAACCCCAGAGTGAAAAAAAAAATCAAAATCAAGACTAAAAAACAGTAGGAACCATTAGAATTAAGACAAGGGGTCATACCCAAATGTCCTAACTTGGCAGCAACATGAAAAGTGTTCATATCAGACTTAGACCTGATCTTAACAATCTCCACATCACAAAACTTGAGCAAGTAGCTGAAAATCTCCTGGGAATTGTTCTCGGCAGCAACATACAAACCGGTGGCTCCGGATTCATTCCGAGCAGCCATCAGATCAGAAACCGTGGATGACCCATCACACGGTTCATCTTTCGTCAACGTATCCAATAATTGCTTCACGGATTCGAGCTCCCCAGATCCAACGGCTGCAAAGAAAGATTGTTGGGTTAGGAAACGTAAAGGCTTTGACTCCATAACTGCTTCTTCTTCTTCTTCTTCTTCTTCTTCACTCTTTGATGTTCATTTAAAAGGGTTTTTTTTCTTTTTCTGCTAAAAAGGCTGAAGCTTTGGGTTGTTTTCTGTGGTGTAAAGGATAATAGAGATGCATACAAATGGTGGCCATTGAATTTATTTACCAGCTTTGTATTTATTATTGGGGGTTCAATTTTTCAATGCCACTTATGATTAATTGATTGAAAATGGGCACTGCGTTTGCAACCATGTGACAAAGACGTAAAGTTTGACAGTTAAAAAGAAAAAGGAGAGAAAGAAAGAACCAGGTATTACCATGTTTGGCTTTATTCGCTACTCGCATTCGCATTCGCTGGTCGTCGGTTGTTGAGTTCTTAACTCGGTTTCAACACTATTACTTTACATATAAAGTTATTGGAAATATTATTGCTGCAAAATAAAAGGGTGTTCAACTAGCTAGTCGATTATGAGTTGAGAAGTGTTCGACTCGATTTAAAAATTACTAGATTCGTGTTTAATTTGATTCTTGATCAATTTGTAAAATTTTATTTGACTCATGCTCGTTGAAAAAACTTGTTACTTGATTTATTAAATTCATCAGAGTTTTTACTTTATTTTTTAAATATACGTAAAATTTAGTAATACTATATAAAATTTAATATAAACATAAATTAATAAATTTAACTAAAAAAATATCAAAATAGTGTGTGAAACAATTCCAAAACTTAAACTCTAAAGTACCAATTCACAAATACACCAAAACGAACATATTATAAAAAAATTAACAAATCGATCGCGAATTTATCAAGTCGAGTTGGGTCTTGCTTGTCGACTCGTTAAAGTCTCGAGTTCGAGCTGTTCGCTAGCTGCTCAACTCAGTTAGCACCCCTATGATAAAAACATTAGTATTGACTGCGAAATAAATCGAAAGGATTAAATCATGTTTAGTTGTGTCGCGGTAGTAAATCACTGCTTAGAAGTAAATGTCCTAATTGGTGTAACTGCAACATTGGATTAGGGGTGTGCAAAATAAACTATTACCATTAACCGGTATAATTTTTTTATTTTTTTAGGTTAATTAACCTAACTATTAATATTAAACGATTTCGGTTAACCGAACCGCTAAAAAAGATGGTTAATGGTTAACATATAGGTTCTTTTTTAACTAAGTATTAAGCATGTGTTTAAAATCTTTCCATTTAAGTATTTTTTTAAAATTTTAATATAATATTTATTGGAGAGGTAGATTTATAGTTTTAAAAAGAAATAATAAACATTTGAAAAGAAAATTACAATATGTTACAAGTTAACCTATAACCGAAATATTTTTTAACAATTAACCATTATAATGTTAATTATTTAAAAAATTAACGGTTAAATTATGATTAATAACTGTTATAATAATTAATCAGCCGTTTAAGCTAAACGATATAATAATTTTAAAAAAACTAAATTATACAATTAACCTATCATACATACTCTTACATTGAATGACGCCCCCGATGTGTGGTATTACTCTTCTCTAGAAAACATAACTCGGAAATAATGCTTAAAAATAAAGAGAAATTTTTTAGAACAGAGAGAATAGTTTAAGTAAATGTGATTTCTGGGATAATATAAAGTAATTCAGGACAAAATGGTAAAAAATCAGTAGCGATTACAAAAATAATAATTACCATAAACATGGTTATAAATATTATTTTAATACTCTGTTTAAAACTGTGTCAAGCGGTTAAAAAACCTACTTAAATGTTGCAGAAAATCGATTAAAATATGTTACAGTTATGATTCAATTCAACAGTTATATTAAAGGCCGAATAAAAGCTTTGTTGTAACTAACAACAAATAATCAACCCCAATAACTGTCATTAACACTTGTCTGCAAACGTTTAATTCGAGTTCTTAAATTCAAGAGAACATCTTATGAATTTTTCTAAAAAAAAATTTATACGTGCGCTTAACACAAACCCGAAACGAACCAACAACAAAAAAAAAAAAGAAAGGCTTAATATATACCTTTTTAAAGGCACTTTATTATACAATATAGGCAGAGACGGAGTCAAGATTAAACTACGAGAAGGGTATACCGATTAATTTTAAAACGAATATGGTCTTAAAATATAATTAAATTATAGAGGTTTAATTTTAAAAATTGAAAATTCTTAAAAAATAATGAAACTAAAAAAATGAATGGTCAAAGTTTAATTTTATTAATTCTAAATGACAGGTCCTAAAAGAATAATAAATCAAAAAAAAAATAGGAGAGGTAAGAGTTTAATTCCAATAATTTCAAAACTATTTAGATCTAAAATGTAATTAACCCATCAAGTTTAGGGGACAGTTACCCCTCCCACCTTATATGTAGCACCTCCCCTGAATGATATGAATTTCATAATTTACCGTAAACGTAAACAATTTCAGGTCGAGAACCTAACAAGTGTCCCAATGAAAAAGTAGATGATATTTATTTTTAAAAAACACGAGTTCAAATTGCTCTATCTATAATATGTATGCACATAGTCAAAAGATTAAAAATATCTATTAACAGATACTATTTTATAACCACCTTTAAACTATTCAAAAAAAGTTTAGGTCGATAGATGAAAGGATATCATCTCCCCCTAAATTTGTTGGGATTTGGGGCATTAGAGTCAGTGACAAGTTAGAATTTTAGCTTAGGGACAGTATAATTTTTTTTTAATAAAAAGACCATTTATAATTATCCTATAAATTCTTTTTACCTAATTAAAAGTATTTTTTATTGAGAGTGAGGGCACAGCCTCTCTCATTATAGCTATAGCTTCGTCCTTGGCCGGAGCAAAAATCCAAAAGTATGGTATAGTTTTATTCAACTAGGATTATTGTGCATCTATATCTAAAGTTATAGGGTTTGATACACTCCCGACTAAAGCTATAGCTTTACTTTAAGCTTTAAGAATTTAGATTATGTCTATAGATTAAGAGTTTATATTTTAGAGTATTAAATTTAGTGTTTAGGGTTGAAATTTAAGGCTTAAAGTTTAACGTTTAGAATTAAAAACTCAAATAGGCATGTTTATGAGAAATAAATTAATTATCAGTGTATCAAATAATTTTTTGGGATTTGAGCCAAAGTATTCACCGCCAATAGCAGCAACTAATCATTTCGTCGCAGATATTCTCATTAAAAGATAAACAATTGGCTCAATGTATCAAATATTAACACTTAAAATTATTGTGCATATATATATATCCTCTTATCTTAGGTAAAACTTTCGGTTTTATATTTTTTTGGACTATTAAATGAAGATAAATGAATGATTGAGAATAATAGTAGAATATATAAAAATTATCACACAAAAATAATCTTATCAATTTATTACTCTCACTCAACGATTCAAAAAATGTATAAAAATAATTAAATTTTATCCGATTTAAGTGGATTATATCCGGGTTTTAAAATTTGATAGACTCTCTCTTTTTTTTTTGCGTGTATTTGTGTGTTCTTGTCTCTCTCTTTTTTTTTCATATTGCTTTGCGATTATTTATTCGTCATTATTTGAAACAAGTTGAAATTTAATTGGTTTAAATCCAATTATGTGTCAGTTTTCTTTGAATATTTTCTGCTGGTTTGAAGCAATTAATTCTTATACGCAATACAATTATATTATATTTTGTACTTATAACTTGAAAAAAAAATATATAATTCATACTTTATCTTTTTATTCGTTCTGTCTTTTAAATTATCATTTTGTATTATTTTTCTTCAAAACTTTAATGTCCTTAATAATAAAAAGAAAAGCGAATAACAACTAATAATTATTCTTATTTATATTATGACCGGCAACATTTATTATTTATTTATTTTATATTAAACTGATACTTCGATTTCTTTTAACGTTTTAATTTTTTAGATAAATTTGGACTAAATGGTATTTTAAGTACGTAAATATTTCTTTTGTAACCGAATAAGTTACTATTTTTTTATTTTAATAAATAATACATTAATCAATGATCCAATATTCCAATGTGATTTTTACAAAAAGTTTTTTAAATGCTGCTTTTTGTGAGAATCTCAACTGTTGGGTATTTTGTCCTTTTGTTTTTGTCTTTGTTTTCTCCTTAAGGATTAAGGAATAAATAAGGTTCAATTGTGCTCCCAATCCCTATACTCTTCTCACATTTAAAATCCTCTACTCTTCTTATTTAATAATGGTAAACATCATCATTGATTGCTAAATTATTGCCGCTTTCTTATTTTGGTCACCAAACTATTATTTTTGGTAAAATCCTCACTAGCGTTACTTTTTTCCCTTATTTTGGTCACTTGTTAAAAAACTCACAAAAAACAGGAAAAGCGGGAGTAATTTAGTGACCAAAACGAGGAAAGCAACAATAGATTGGTGACCAAAATAAGAAAAAAAAAGTAACATTAGTGACCAAAATAGGGAAAACGTAATGTTAGTGACAATTTTGTACAAAATAATAGTTTGATGACCAAAACAAGAAAGTAAAAATAGATTAGTGACCAATGGCAATGTTTACCCGTAACAATCTAAAGTCCAACAGATAACATCATCAAAGACTTCCATTAAATTATATTACATGATATTTTAAAATAAAAAATTTACTCGCAAGACTAGTATTTAAAATCCTTTTACAGTATTATCAATTGGATTTCAATTAATAAATGAAAAATTGAAAAGGCTAGAATTCTTACAATTAAAAGTAGAAGCACTACATTTCAAATATATGAAAAGGAAAAGGAGCAGGAGAAAAATTTGACCTATATGTATATCTTTGCTCTTCCCTGTGTAATCTGCTGTTTCTTGGGCAAGTTGTACAGTCCAACACTTCTTGGTTTTCCATTTTTTTGAAAAGGTAATTGTATGATTAATAGCAACGATTCATACAACAGTAAAACACTAATACGAACTTCGTTAATTTTTTTTTAAACTTAAATGAAAAAAAAGAGAATATATCGGATCAATATCACGAAAAGGCAAAACTCAAGAAATGACCTAACAGCCATCCTTTTTGCACAAGAGGGAAAAAAATTTAGCAAGCTAAGTCACACCGATCGAACTGTCGAAGGACATGTTGAATGCTCCAATCCACACCAACACAGAGTCTTAAGGAAGATAACACAAGAGGTTTAAAAGCTTCGGGACAGCTTTGAGGCCTCAAAATCCACTCGAGTACTAATTTGCAATCACATTTTATGATCAATCTTTTTGATTTGGCCCAAAACGATTATTATATTTGTTGCGCAAACAACCACCGATTCCAACTTTCCCAAAACTACCATTAACAGCTTCATCTGTTTTGAATTTTAAACACCCGATGGAAAAGGGTTCCAAACACTCGACTGTGTTCGAATCTTATTCGGATTCACCAAGCCGAAATGAGAAGGGCAAGAAATCAGATCAGTGGTCGACAAACATGCACATGAGGGTATGCAATCAGTTGGATTAAAATAGTTGAAAATTTGCTTAATTATTATTTTTTAAATAAATAACTGAAAAATCAAACGGAAACTTTTTAAATTTCTATTATATGTTTATATAATTATATAAATTAAATATGCTAATATTATGAATTTTTAATTTATTAAAATCCATATGAATATATGATATCTTAATCATGATAGGATAAAATCATAATTATATTTTTAGTCCTTCTACTATATTGAAATTTAAGATCTAATCATTCTACTCTAGTTTATCATAGTTTGGTCTTTCCATACTTTTTGCGATGTTATTAATAGGTCCAAACAGGCAACATATAAAAATAAAAGAAAAATATTTATAAAGTTGAAAAATGGATTAAACCGTAAATTCAAACTTAATCAGTTTTTAAATAAGCTTATTTGCTTTTTATTAAAACTTATCCTTGATACCTAATAACTATATTCAAACTATTTCAAATATTGAACAGTTTTCATCTTAAAGGATTAAGGCGAATCTTGAATAAGAAAACAAGATAGGCATATCGACCGTGAGAATATATTTATAAATTGTTTTGTGTAATGATTAACATATTGTATGTTTTTTTAATAAAAAAAGACAACCATCATCAGCTTGACCTGCACTAGATATATTTGTATTAATAAAAAAAATTAACGATTTAATATGGTTAGACCTTTATGGTAGTTTAATGATGCAATAAAATTAGTAATAGAATAAGTTATAAGATTTATTTTTTGATTTTTCTTCCTGTATTTATATATCGTCTAGTTGAATAGAAATATTTTGATCGTAACTATGGTTGTTGAGTTTTTCTTGAAGATAAAGACATATTCAGTGGAGAATTTTGTTTTTTCAACCTTATGAGTTCACATGTTTTAATTTTTTTCTCAAGTTTTTGTTTGGGATTTGTTACCTAATAAGGACGAAATCATAATTAGACAATGAAAAAAAAAATCCTCTAACTTTAAAATTAAAATAAATAAGACTTAATTTAAGTATGACAAAAACTTAATTTGATAAATATTTAAATTATCATAGGTTAAAAAATTATTACTAGACAAAAAAAACTAGGGAGGGTCATGAACCCTCCTATAACCTTAATACATTAATCGTTGATCCTTAAAAATCTTTATATAAAGAGCAAGCGTTAATAGCCGGTTTGTCAGAGCTGCTCACCTGCTCAATCCCCTTCTTCTTAGATTCCGAGTTCAAGACTCAACAGAAATATTTTTTACTCCTAAAATTTTTCTTCTCCTCTAAGTAGAATCAGTTCAAAAAAAATCTCTATATAAATAAATGTGTTGTATTTATTTTACATTTTTTATTTTAAAGAAACTCGTCTTCTTACTATTTTCAATAAAATGGTATAACTATTGAAAAAATTATGCTACTTTTTGATGTTTTTTGTGTGTTTTAACACTAAAAAAATCAATTTTTACGTCTTAACTCTAAATTTTAAATCTTTAACTATACACCTTAAAAGTATACTTTATATTTAATTTCTTAAACTCTAATCATAAATTTAAACTTAAATATTAAATTTAATTTTTAATAAAAAAACATAAACAAAGATACCGAAAAAAAAATTCTGACCGTAATTATTGATATCAAAAGACTTTAAAATTAGGTTAATGTTTAGTGAGTTGATGGCCATATGGCATCTCTAAAAGCTCTATGCTTTCATTTTCTATCCATTGCCTTTGAAACGACTTTTTCGAGAGTTATACCATTACAATAATACATACTGAAATTGCAAATAATTTATAGATTGTAATTTTTGACATTCTCCTCTGATTATATGGTAATATATTATTTATTTATAATCTTTTAAAAATACATATATATTATTCAAATAATTTATTTAAATTTATATTTTTTAGAAAGAATATTTTTTCTTTTTCACTGGACTACTCAATGAATTTAATTACAGATTATATTAAACATTAACCTCGCCGACTATTAATTAATAAATTGAACATAATATTTTGAATTGAATTCTAAAATGAAGTTATTAAAAACAAGTATCCTATTCGAATATGATAGCTAGTATATATGTATATATCTTAAATATGATACAAATACATAAATATTTTAAAATTTATAGAACACAATAACCAAATTAAGGGTGAGCAAAACTCGACTAAAAAAATAATTTTTTACTCGACGGCAAAAAACTCGACTCGATTTATAATTTTATAAACGCGATTCGACTCCAATATATTTTAAAAAAGTTTGAGTTGTAAAATGAGACTAAAATAAATCAAAATTTTTAGTAAATAGTGAATCCGTTTTCAAGTTTCAATCGAGTCCCTCAACAGTGTTTAATATATGTGTATATCACACATATTTTAATATTGTATATGATTATAGAAATTTGTTTAGTATCACAATAATATAAATATTTACAATTAAATTTAAACAGAAACTCGAACAACTCGACTCGAACTTATTAAAATAGGACCCGTTAACTCAACTAACTTGAATTTTTTATTCGGCTCGATCGAATACTCACCCTAAATTCACTTATTAATTTTTTTATTATTACCCAATATTTTGAGGAAAATACTTTGATACACAAGCCTTTCAATTTTAGGATTTAGGGTTTTAGGTTAAAGTTTAGGGGTTTAGTGTGTAGGGTGTAGAATTTAAGGTTTATGGTTAGAATTTAGAGTTTAAGGTTTATGGTTTAAAGTTTAGGGTATTAGGGTTTAAGATTTGAGTTTTAAATTTTATAAAAAAGTATAAATTTCTTTTATTTATCAAAATATAATACATATTTAAAACCTAAATTCCTTACTTGACCGTTGACACAATCTCCAAAATATATAAACTAACGTCCATTTAAATCTCCAAAATCCTTTGCTTGACGGTTGACACAATCTACCTCTAATGTTTAATTCATGAACAGCCCTATTCATGAATTTCATTGCTCATTCTTTTTTCAAGTTGGAAGTCTTCTTCTTGGAATACTATTACATTTATTTATTAAACACGTTTATTTGATGGAAAAATAGAATTCTTAATGGCACGTGAAACCTTTATTATTATTTGCACGTGGAAAACATAAATTCATAAGTTATTTAGATTTTTTGCTTAAACTCAAATTCAATCCTAAACAATCAAATTTTAAGTTGATTGAAAATTAAATTTATTTATTTTATAAAGTAAAATAAGTTTTTTAATATATTGATGTGATTATATGATAGTATATGTTCATACTTTTTTCTTAACCTTTTGACAAAGCACACACAAGTGCTTGAACGCGAGTCTCCTAAAATGAATATCAGTTTCTTTTTTACTGGAGCCATTTGTTGAGTTCTAAAATAAATAAATTAATCAAACAAGATTAGGAAATTAATCTTTATTTTAAATCAAATTTGAGTATTTAAAAAATAAAATTTCATATCAGTTTGACCCAAATTTCAAATCTAAAATAAAATTGAAATTTGATTTAACTTGATTACACTTATAATTTGGACTTAGCCCAATTTAAATAACACCTTAAAGCGCCTAAGCATATCTCGAGTTTAAGAAAGCATAAAATAAAAAACAAAAAATAAATAATTATACTCATAAAGATTTAAACTGACACTCAAAATCTTAAGACTTCGACCTTCATCTGACAATAAAGCCGAAATTTAATTGGGGTTTTAAAAAATATTAGACGGGTAAGTTGAAGTAAATCCAAATTAGTAGTTTTTTTTACTTTTTAATTAAATCAATTTTATCCTTAAAGTTATTTAATTGCATTTATTTTATCCTTGAAGTAATTTAATGTTGATGATTTAAATTTACTTCAAAGGTAAATTTGATGCAATTAAATTACGTTGAGGGCAAAATTAAAGCAATAATTGACTTCAAATATAAAATCCATACAATTAAAAAGTAGGGGCAAACTTACCCCTTAAGCCAAAATATTATTATTTATGATATTTATCATTCACAATGATTGTGATATAATCTGGTTATTATTATAAATTTATATTTCATTTAGAGTTAAGATTTACTTACAAAATATAAAATTATTTAGCTTTACACTTATATAGGATTTTGTATTAATTGAAATTAATAGTTGATGTTAAAACTTTTAAATTAAGAATAAATTATTTTTCATAAAAATCTTTTTATTTTTATTGTTAATTTCAATTATCTATTTTTTAGTCATCCAACAATCTTAAAAAATACTAAACTAAACAATTTTGCGTTATGTCAATGGACTCTCTCTTTTATTTAGTATTAATACATGATTTAAGCATTTTTAATTAACAACACAATTATATTTTACTAATAAATAAATATAAAGTTTTAAATTCCTTAGAAATACATAGGAGTAAAAATACATATTTTTTATATTTAACTACCGATATTCGACTAATCCAGACCGGGTTATGTAAGGGTCCTTTATGGGGACGACCCTTTCAACTCAATTTGCTCAATTTACAACGCCAATATTCAAGCCCTTGACCTTGCTTAAGGGACGTAACACCTCATTCCGCTAGATCAATTGATTGTTGGCGATAAAAATATACTTTTAATATCATGTCACTTATTGTTTTTATTTAATTAAGGGCAAAATACACCACAAGTTAATCACATGTTACCAAACATGTCACTTTTTTTCCTGAAAGTAATAACTTAGTCACTCAATTGCAATTTTGTTATAAACACCACGAGGCTTAGGTGAGATGGTACCTTAACCAGTGGTCGAGGGTACGATCTTCGTCCTGAGCATGAAGTAGCTTTAAAATTTGTAGTTAGTGTCTACTTCCTATATGGGCCATCAAAACACGAATGATTAGCCATTGAGCTCGCTTTAGTAGATACCTTGAATAACAAAAAAAATGTTACAAACATATGTCTCGATGCTGTTAAAATTGAAACAAACATTTTGATAATAATAACAAAATGAAATGTTTGTAACAAAATTTTAATTGAATTTTTAAACTGTGAATTTTAGAAATAAAATAATCTATTTATTACTAAATCTACAATTAAATGACTTGTGGTGTATTTTAGCCTTTAGTTAATTACTTTGTTTACTCTCTTTGTATTTTCTTCTATAAATATCCTTTCCATGTTTTCAAAAGCTTCCACTCATCTCTCAGTTCCCATTCTATATTAAAAGAAAAAAGAGAATCCAATTCTGAAACCTCTTCGGCCTAATAATCAGTTCTTAACACTCCAAAGGAACAAGACAGCAACCTCCCTTTGTCGTCGTCTCGTCTCCATCATCAATTCACCATGCACAATTCTTCTTGATTTCCTCCAAACGAAGCTTGTTCTCTGCTTCCGAATATTTCTTTCCCCCCTTTAATTCTCGTTTACGGTTTCGTGTTTTCTTCTGTTCGATTGTTTTTTTTCTTTCTTTCTTTGATTTCTCTGAGGATATGGTTTGCTTGGTTTCTCGTACCGGAAGGCACTTGCAGCGTTACGATGACCTCGGCCGCCGCCAAGTTGTCGGGTCAGTAGACTAGTTTCTATTCCTTTTTGTTTTCTAGCAACGAAAATTGATTATTTCCGACAAAAAGAGTTCGTTGAAGTTTTATTTTGTTTAATAATGCTATCAGTCACTGTACTCTTTGGATCTATAAATTTTAGTCCCTTTTTCAATTTTAGGATTTTATTCTCTCTAGTTTTTTAGTTTAAAAATCACCAACCGATAAATAACACTGTTAATTGATTTTTGTGAAGTTTAAATACATGTATCAATTGGACTTTAATGTTTAAATCTAATGATACAAGTAGATAGACAAATGTTTAAATCTAATATGTGAAAATTAGAATGAGTGGACTTTAATTAACGATACAAGTAGATAGACAAATGCGTGGAATTAAAAGTAGATAACTAGTACAAGGACTGATGGCATAATTAAACCCTTTTTAATTGAAATTTTAGTTGGGAGACTGATATTTGGGTCAGATTTTCATGCTAAGACTATTTATTTTTCGTCTTTAAATGGAATTACTTTTATTGATTGCAGGTGCATTCCCTACAGATACAAATGTTGCAGCGATGGAAGTACTAGTGACGACTGGGAAGTTTTGGTCATCTCGTCACAAAAAGGTCATAAAATGATGTTTCCTAAGGTGAACCCCAAAGCTCATTTCTCTGGTAATTAAAAAAAAATCTTAACTAATTCATGTAATCAAACTCAACAAGTGAACTCAGTAAAAATATGAATGATATTCATCTTAAGAGATTCGAGTTTAATTGTTTTATTTATAAGGTGCGTGTGCCTTGTTAAAGTGTTAAGAATATTTATAAACACATACGCGGACTAAACTACATGTGGGTGGAGAGACGGTGACTAAACTACATGGGAGTGGAGAGGGGCAATTGTCCTCGCCCCAAATTTTTTCATACTTTTGTCCTCCTATATAAAATTTTTAAAAAATTAGATTATTTATAAATTTGTCCCCAATCTCAAATCCTAACTCATCATTTGAACAAGATATTACCTTGTAATCACCTTTAGACCGTTAAAAAATTAATTCATGTAATCACCTTTGTCTATAAACTGCTACGTCAAAACATTACAAGCAAAAAGACAATTCAAGTTAGATTCTCCAATCTGTACAATCGGACATTTACAATATCACCCCTATCTATACATTGATTTTGTAATCTAATTCTCACTGTATCACTATTCATATGTCTAAACTGTCTAGAATTCCTCTCTTCCCAAAGAGGATAAACATAATCATTGTATCAAGATTTTTCTTTTTGGTTTTGACCCTCAAATAATTTATATTTTTATTTCAACCCTAACAAAATATTCCTGATTTTGCCTTGATTTTAATAATAGAACACTTACACATACTTAACAAATTGGTTGATGAATTTCATAATTATATGCATAGTTAACCTTAATCTCTCTCTCTCTTTTCTTTTCATTTATTATTAGGGAGGTTGGGAGATTGATGAATCTAGAGAAGAAGCTGCTTTAAGAGAGTCACTTGAAGAAGCTGGTGTTTTAGGCAATGTTGAGGTTGGTATTAATTATTAAATTTTTTAATTTTAATATATATTTTCAGTTGATAAAATAATTATATAATAAAAATCCCCAAGATTTATCTTGAAATAAATTCTTTATAATTTATTTATTTTTTCTTGAAAAAAAAAACAGTGTGAATTGGGGAAATGGGACTTCATAAGCAAAAGGAATGGCACATTTTATGAAGGTTTCATGTTCCCTTTGCTTGTCAAGGAGGAACTTGACTTTTGGCCTGAGCAGAATGTGCGTCAAAGGACATGGGTAAGCTAATTAGATTTTATTGTCACGTTTAATTGATTTAACTAATCAGTCTGTTTAGTTTTACATTAATAGATTCAAAATTTTTATTATAACTATTTATCATGTCTGCAATCGTAATACATGTGACTGATCATAATGTAAATTCTGTTTCGATTTATAATGTATGTTGCATATTTGTTCAAAACTCGAGTGTCTAATACCATTTTTTTTTAAATTAGATGAATGTGAAAGAGGCAAGGGATGTATGCCAACATTGGTGGATGAAAGAAGCATTGGACATATTAGTTGAAAGGCTCAACTCAATGCACCAACACAAGGAACAAAGTATCTCAATTTGTGCTATTATTTAGATTGCCAATATCTGCTTTTATGTTAAGAGGCGAGCAAAACTCACATCGACTAAGAAAATGAAATTTTCAACTTGATATAAAATAATTTGACTCGAAAAATTTCTAAAAAAAGTTTAAGTTATAAAACGAGATTCAAATAACTCGAATTTTTTAGTAATTAGTGGATCGATTTTCAAGTTCGAGTTGAGTCACTCAACCTTGCTTGATATATGTATATCACATATGAATAAATATATGGTAATAGAAACATGTTTAAATTAGAACTAATTATTTTCATAACATTATAAACAAATACGAAACTCAACATTATTTGTTGAGGTGACTATTTAAAAATGTTTAAATTTAAAGGGGAAATTATATGTTTTTAGGGGACTAAAAATACAATTTTACAAGCCCAAATTTGAACATAAACTCGACTTATTAAAAAAATTAAATAAAATTTGAATTATAAAATAGAACTCGTCAACTCAAAATTTTTAAATTCAATCTAACATGAAAATATTTCAAATAAAAATTGAATTATAAAATAAAACTCGTCAACTTAAAATTTTTAATTTAACTCGACTCGATCGAAGTCATCCCTATTTACATTGACTCTAATAGAAGATACTCTTAGCTGGTTGATGTGTAGGAAATCCTTTGGATGCATGGTTGGGTGCCACTAATTCTGCACTTTCTTAGAAAGCAATTCATAAGAAGATCTTAAATCAACTTGTATATTTTAATTATCCTGTTAATTACTATTCGAATTCGATTTAATCCTAAAGAAGTAACAACTCAAACTTAATACATACAAACCAGTAACCGAAATCATTTTCCAAATTATGGAAGAAGGAATATAATATTTTCCCCTTATTATTCTTTGGAAAATAGAATGAAAAATGTTGGGCCATAAGCAAATTCATGCACTTATTTGATTTAGGTACCGTATTCTTCTCTTTTTTCTCATTTTATTTCCACACCTTTCTAATATTCTTTATTTATGCTGTCCAGCACTCCAGGAACAATATGGCCGGACATATATAATAATAATAATAGTGTAGTGATTTCTGTCTTTTTACACGTTTTCCTTTTTTTAATTTTTCTTTTTTGTTTTTCAAAATTTTTGGCTTCTTATGGCTGATATTATTGATGAACTTGCTGGTTTGTCTATTGCAACGGGCAAAGAAGAGGTTTTGCCAGTGGAAGAGGATGGGGGGGTATCTGATGAGTCCTATGAGTTTTGTTTTGTGGGCACGTTCCTTACCTCCAATATTGTTAATATCCAGTCTATGCGTGCTACGCTTGCCAATGTTTGGCACCTGATTGGTGGCATCGCCATTTCTGAGTTGGGGATAATAGGTTTTTGTTCCGATTTTTTACGGTGGTAGATGCTAATAGAATCGAGGCGGGTGGCCCTTGGAATTTTAATACTCATTTGTTGATCTAGTACGCCTCCAGGAGGGTGAGGATCCCAAATTGGTTCCGCTTACTCATCTAAATTATTGGGTATTGGTGCATGATATTCTGGTGGGCTCGAAGACTGAGACAATGGCCAGAATGTTGGGTGATTTCATTAGGGGGTTTCTTGAGTATGATTTAAATGCTACTGCCCTGGGATACAAGAGGATCATGCGGATTCAGGTCAGAATGGATATTCGATTGGCCTTAAAAATGAAAAAGAAACTGTTGTTGAAGAATGGGGCTCACCATTATGTGCGATTTGAGTATGAAATATTAACGCTTTTCTGCTTTCTCTGTGGTAAATTGGGTCATGGTGAGAGTTTCTGTCCGATCAGGGCTGTGCATGGTAAAAGAGTATTGTTGCTAAGTTGGGATTTGTCGATCAAAGCACCTCTGCAGAGGGCAGTTCCGACGATGAGTGTTTGGCCCAAGGAGGACGTTCGTACAGAAGGTAGAGTTGGGAAGGAGTCTCCCAACGTAAATTACGAGATTAGGCCAAAGTGTCCAAGCGTAAGTGTCTTCAATCCGAGGTTTCTAATGTTATTATCCCAAGTAGTTCGTCTAAAGCTCTTGCTGCAACCTCTGAGTTGCTTCCTTATTCTTTATCGGCAGGCCTAGGTTATCAGGCCAGCCGGGGGCAATGAAGCTGCTCAGTTGGAATGTTCGGGGTTTGGGTAACCTCGAGCGGTATGGTGTCTCAAGCATGCCTTACGAGACGCAGGTCCCTCCATTGTCTTCTTAATGGAGACACAGTTACAAGATAAAAGTATGAAACGAGTTCGAAGATTGTATGGTTTTCTGAATGATATTGAGGTTTCGACGATTGGGAGAAGTGGTGGCCTTTGTATGGCCTGGAAGAATAATTACATCGTTTCTCTTCAGTCCTATTCTATTCGACATATCGATGTTTTTATAAATATAAATTTGGATGGCCAGTGTTGGCGTTGTACGGGGTTTTACGGGGGTCCTGAAGAAAGAAATAGACCCTAGGCGTGGGACTTGTTGCGACTTCTCAATAATGATAGTGAGGTTCCATGGTTAGTGATCGGGGATTTTCACGATCTTTTGTTTTCTTATGAGAAACAAGAAGGTTTGCTTCGTCGGGAAGGACAAAGGATGGCTTTTCAGAATGTGTTATACGAGTGTTCTTTGTTTGATGCGGGCTATAGCGGACAGTGGTTTACGTGGGAGAAAGGTAGATTTGAGGCTACAAATATCCGAGAGCGTCTTGATTGAGTGGTGGCTAATGGACCTTGGTGGGACTTATTCCTGCATTTTAAATTGAATCACATGTTGCATGCTATTTCGGATCATTGCCCGTTGCTAATGAATACTACGGCTCTCGCTCCGACTTTGGGTACTTTCTGGAATTTTCAGTTCGAGGTAGTGTGGCTTATCGATCACTCTTGTGAGCTGGAGGTTTGTATATTATGTGATTCATCGAATGTGTCTTTGCTTGAAAAGTTGAAGATGGTGAGCACTAGACTTGAAGTTTGGTTTAGGAAGATTCATAGAGAGAGGAAGCTGACTGGGAAAGAGCTTCAAAGTAGGCTCGATCAATTAAATGATGCCCAACTGTCGGATGAGGCGTTAGGTGGAATTGTTGAGGTAAAACTTGCGTTGAATTTAGAGATAGATAGAGAAGAATTGTACTAGGAACATCATGCACGTGAAAATTGGCTAAAGAATGGGGATAGAAATACTTTTTTTTCATTCTTTTGCTTCCAAACGTAGGAGATGTAATCAAGTTAATAACCTAACTGACCCTGTCGGTGTTGTTTATGATGAAGATTAGGATATGAGAAGAGTGGCCAAGGAGTATTTCGAGTTACTTTTTCTGTCCTAGGGAGATTATGTAGCTCCTGGAGTTTTAGAACGTATCCAAACTTGTATTTCGGCTGATATGAATGTGAGTTTAATACACGACATTGAGTACGCTGAGGTTGTTGCTGCGTTGAAAGGTATGAATCCACTTAAGGCTTCCGGGGAAGATGGGCTTGGTGTTGTTTTTTACCAAAAGTTTTGGCATATAGGTGGCCAGGAAGTTTCAAGTTTTTGTAGACAAGTGGTCCGAGGGGAAGTACAGATTGAGGATATTAATCGAACTCACTTTTTGTTTTAATCCCTAAGGTACAAAATCTGAGAAATATGACCCAGTTTCAGCTCATTAGTCTTTGCAACATACTGTACAAGATAGTTGCTAAGGTTCTTGCCAATAGATTTCAAGCTATTTTGCATGTTTGTATTGATGATGCTCAGAGTGCTTTTGTACCAGGGCGACTTGTTTCTGATAATATTGTGATTTGAAAACCAAAAGAACGGGCAGATTGGCATCCTGTGCTTTGAAATTAGATATTAGTAAGGCCTACGATACAGTGGAATGGCATTATCTTCGGGCTTTAATGCAGAAGATTGGTTTCTCCCTAGTTTGGATCGGTTGCATTTGAGCTTGTATGACTACGATTTCTTATGCAGTTACGTTAAATGGACAAGTAGGGGATCCATTTTCTTCTTCTCGGGGTTTACGGCAAGGTGATCCGTTGAGTCTGTATCTTTTTCTCATTTGTACAGAAGGCCTCTCGGTTATAATAAATAAAGCTGCTTCTACTGGCTCGTTAAAGGGGGTTTGTATTGCTAGAGGAACACCCCTATTGTCGCACATTCTTTTTGCTGATGATTGTTTTATTTTTGGGAAGCATCGACTACTAGTGCAATGACAATCAAAGAGATTTTGGGCGTTTATGCTTCCAGTTCGGGGCAATTAGTGAATTTTGAGAAATTGGGGTCTTTTTTAGTTCGAATACTACTCAGGAAAATAGAGCGGATGTTTGTCGCATTCTCTAGGTTGAAAGTTCATCAAATCCTGAAAAGTATTTCCGTTTACCAAGTTTTATTGGGAGAGATAAGAAAGATTTCTCGGGCATTAGAGATAAATTTGACTCAAAGATTGATAGTTGGAATCCTTGGTTATTGTCGTTAGGCGAAAATAAGGCTTTTATTAAATCAGTCCTGCAATCTCTTCCGTTATATGTGATGTCCTGTTTTCTGCTACCCTCAACTTTTCTGAAAGAACTTGAAGTTATGATGGCAGAAGAATCGAGCTAAACAGGGTATTCATTGGTGCACTTGGGCTCAATTGTGTCGGTTGAAGGATGAATGGGGCCTTGGCTTTAGAGACTGGGGGGAGTTTAACGTAGCACTCTTGGCTAAGTAGGGGTGAAGGCTATGGTAGAGTCCAGATTCACTGGGGCTCATGTCTTTTGGATGAAATACTACCTTTTTACAAACTTCGTGAGTGCTAGACTTGTGTCCAACCCCTCTTTGATTTCGAGGAGTGTGTGGAGTGCTCGTGAGCTTCTTGAATCTGGATTGGTATGGCGGATTGGATTAAGTACCTTTATTTCGATATGGAACGATTTCTGGTTGGCGGGCAATCGCCCATTCTTGGTTACATCTATCCGTACCACGTCGGTTACGTTGGTTTTTCACCTCTTCCTTCCTGGATCGAGGCACTGGAATAAGGAGCTTATATATGAGGGGTTCGATCATACGACTGCTAGTTTGATTCTAGATATCCGACTCTCCCATTTTTTCGGATATCAAAGTCTGGTGTAGAGAGAAGAATGGTGTTTACTCAGTCCATAGTGACTACAAGATGCTACTGGAGCCATCGACCTTAGAATCTGAACAAAAATGGTGCTTTCAATAGGTTTTGCAAATTTCTTTCCCAAGTAAGGTCCGTATTTTATTATGGGAGTTTCTTATGAATTTTGTTCAAAACTTTCATAATCTATTTACAAAACAGATAGCTTATAATCTGTACTGCCCTCGGTGCCACGACGTTAATGAAACGATAGTTCATATTAGCCGTGATTGTCCATATGTGTGTGGTGTGTGGAGGGGTCCCAGTTTTAATTAGCCTAGTAATGTTCCAGATCTCGAGTTTTATGGGTGGCTGGTATGGGTCATGCAGAATTACAATGGCAAGAAAAGACAACATTTTGCTTTAGCAATTTGGGTGTTGTGGTACCTCGAAATAAGCTAGTTCACGAAGGAATAAATCAGCATCCTGAAGAGGTTGTTACCTTTGTTCTGGGTTATGGTGAAGAGTTAGGGTCCCTTTCCTCGACATTGTCTCACCCTCATTCGGCCCAGCTTGCATCCTGGTCCCCTCCTATCGAGCCATTCGTGACGATTAATGTTGATGTAGGGTTCCTCCAAAATTCCCTGAGGGTAAGTTCAGGGGTTTTATTAGGGATTCGAGTGGTTTGGTTTTAGGGGCTTGTTGTAGGGTAACTTACTTGGTCCAGTCCTGCTTTGAAGCTGAAGCGTTGGCCTTCATCCGTTGTTTTAGTTTTGCTTTTGACATGGGCTTTTCCAAGGTCGTCATTAAAGGGAACGCAAGATCTGTTGTTAAAAAGCCGTCATTCCCTGCTCCAGATTTTTTCTTTTTTTGCCCGATGGTATTAGACATTAAACATACATCACAGTGACGCCCAGGAATGCTAATAAGGTTGCGCATGCATTAGCTTCTAAGGGATTGCAGGAAGATTCTAACTTGTTTTGGGTTGAGGAGGTCCCTCAGATGGCTTCACATCTTGCCGATGAGGATCGTCGCAATATTGATCCGCCATAAGTTGGTTTGGTTTGATTATTAGGGGGTTTCATCTCGATATTTCTCCCTCGTTTTCCTCTTTTGCTCCAAGTTTCTGATAAGCTGAGTTTTTTGATGGGCGTTGAATTGCTGCTTGAGTTTCTTTTTCTGTTTCGTTTTTTCAAGGATTTAGTTTATTTCTTGATGTAAGGATTTTCATTTGCTTGTTGCTTTTTTGGTCGTCTTGTCTTTTAGCCTTTTGCATTTATTGTTTTGCTTTTGTTCTTTTTTCTAATAAAGCTTAAGCGGCATCATTTCTTTCAATAATAATAATAATAATAATAATAATAATAATAATAATTTTCATCAAATGCGTTATTTAACTATGAATGATATATTTGAAAATCTTTTGATTTTAATAATCAGATTCGAGTCTGCGTAAACGTATAGTTATTTTTTTTGCTCATTTATGGTTAGGAATAAACATTGTTGCTAACATTCATATTCAAATCTTTCACATACAAATGAAAGATATAATCAGAATATTTGATACCGGTACCTCAAGAAGCACGAGTGAGCAAAATTCGACTCAATTAAAAAATTGAAGTTTTCAACTTGACTCGGCATGAAAAAAACTCAAATAAACTAGAATTGTAATTTCGTAAATTCGAGTCAAAAAAAATTCAAATAAAATTTGAGTTACAAACTAAAACTCAAATAACTCGAACAACTTAACCCTTGTAGTATTAAATTCGAGTAAAGTCCTTAAACTCTGGCTGATATATGTATATCACATATGAAAAGCTATGAAGAAATATATGGATATACCATGTATGGTTATAGAAAGTCGTTTGAATTGGAACCAATTGGTATTATAATATTAAAATACTTATAATTAAATTTGATTAGAAACTCAAACTGTAATGACCCAAGTTTCAGGATCCGCGAGTCGTTTCACCCGAGCATGTGGGCTTGGGTGTTGGGCTGAAGCTTTGGGAGCCTATTTGGGCTTTCTTCTGTGTTGGGCGTGAACCTTTAGGTTGCCAGGTAGGTTGGAGGATGATGAAAGGGCAAAAGGGTAAATTTCTCCACTTTTGAAGAGGAAGAGTGGGTAGGCTTAATTGTTGATGCAAATTGTAAGAGTGGTGAGGTCACTCTTGTCTCCCCCTTCATATTTTTTCTTCTTATTTTCCTTTGAGCTCAAAAGTAAAGGTGAAATCTTTATCATATCGAGTGTAAATCTCAAAATTATTGTTGAGGGTAGTCTCACCTACATCAAGTGATCTATCCTTTGAGGTAAGAATGGAAGGTTTTGGTAGAGGTTGAAAATTATGAGAGTTTAATGGGTGTTGAGGAGGAAGAACGAGAATGGAGGATTTAACTCCATTTTCTATTGTAGAGTTCTTTTCTTTATGTCTCTTGACCCTCTAGTAACGTTTTAGCCTATTTTGCAACATCTCCTTGTAGTGAAAGAGGTTGGAGAGCACTCAAAAGCTCAAGACAAATGGAGGGGTTGAGGTTGAGGTTGGTGCAAGGAGGTTCATTTCTAGTGTTTGAAAGAAGGTTAGTACACTTTCAACTCATTTGTTTCATGCACATCCTAAGGATGATGCTTTGTATGCTTGTCTGATGATTTGAGTGTTTGAATGTTTGGCAAAACTCAGGTTTCTTGTTAATAACTCGTAAAAATGGTAGCAAACCACCCTAAACACTTTCATAAGATGTAGGCTTGAGTTCAAGAGTTAAAGGTTGTGTTTTGGGGCTTAAGAAGTAAATTCCCGAGCCTAAGAAGCCATTTATAGGCTTCAATATCGGTACACGGGGAGGCGGTACCGATATCGTAGTGTTTCGGGTTTAAAAAAAATTATTTCATTGGATAAACTGAGAAAGAGGTATCGGTACGATGTTCTACCTGTATCGGTACGCCTTGCAATTAGGGCAAAGCCAGGAATTAAAAGTTAAGGGCATCACGTAATCACTAATTTTGTCAAGGATAGACCTTTTTTATTTTCTCTAATTCTACAATAAAGGGTTTTATATCTATCGTTACTAGTTTAATTAAATAAGGGCCTATCTATATAGTAAATACTCTTGTAATTATCATTCCAAGTTTCAAAAAATTGTATGAGTAGTATTGTTATTTATCCCTTTTCTTATTTTATTTTATCTTATTGTTATTACAACTATAGTTATCGATTTTACATTATAAGTTGCTAAATTTTAAAACCTAAAATCACAAAAATCGTACTAGAATTATGTGTATGTTAATATTGATTATGTGTTGTTATCCTATTGAAAAACCCTAAATATTACTAGTATATTACTTTGTTTTACCTTATCTTATTATTGTTGTTTTGCTATCATTCATGTTCGGTTATTATTATTATTATTATTATTTTCATCTTTGTTATTTATATGTTACCATTCTTATTACTTGTTATTATCTATTATGTTTTGTTTAAAATCAAAAAAGAATGAAAAACACTATAAACTATTCTATAATAACAATCCAATATATAAATAAAAGCCCAAAGTTTATTAATTAATAGTCCATTTACATTAAGCCCATCAGGGCCCTACACATCAGAAAACCCTAATATGATAACTATCAAAAAACCCTAATGCCCCTATCTTTTGTTGCAACAGCCCAATCTCAACCGCCAAATCTAGATTAGATATGACGGTCTAGATTCAAGCAAGGAGGACCATTCAGATTACCCACGCGCCGACGCGCGGCTTTCGATATTCCCCACGCGCGCCGGTCCAGCTTCTCCACGCGCGGCCTTTTAGTTCCTCCACGCACCTGTGCGAGGATGCCGTGTCCGGCCTTCCAACCATCAGAGAGTTTGCCTTTCCCGTCCCAATCTCCATCATTTGATCAGCCCCAACACTATGCATGCACAAAAAAGACAAACAGAAAATGAGAGCCCAAAATAGCAAAAAACAGAGAAAAAGTAAGCAAAGAGAATCAAGGCAATGGTTATTCAAACAAGAAATCAGAAGCAATTAATAGATGTAACTTTGCATGTAATTCAAATCGGTCTATATGGTTATATAGCCAAAAGCGGAACCATTTCGACTCTGGATTTGAGAGAAAAAGAAAAATTCAGAAAGGTATTTCTTTAGCATTCGAAGCATACATAAAATAGAAAATGAGGTTTTTGGTTGTTTTTACCTTTACCGATCCACCGTCATTTACGGTTTCCTCCTCGCCGTTGACAAACCTCGGCCTTCCAAAGGTTGTGTGTGGTGAAACGGGAAGGATAAACTCTCTTTTTAGGGCTTAGGCCTTCCAAAGATCTCTTTTTTTTGTTTAGAGGTAAAAAGGGGGTTTGATTCAGGTTTAAAAGGGAAAAGGGGATCGGAAAAGCCCCATTTTAGGGTTTTTGGCGTTGGCCAATGGCGGCTGGTCGCTGGAACCTGGAGAATGAGGCAGCGTTCGGCAGGGAAAAAGGGAGAGAACAGAGAGCTTGAAGTGTTTTTTGTTGGGAATAAAGGTTTTTTTTTTCTTTTTTTGGTTACATTTTATCTTATATACCAGCTTTCATTTTAAAAATAGGGAATCACATGATAAGCCTTTCTGCCCCGCTCAAATTGCAACCTGGGTCCTCATGCGTTTTGAAATAACTTCCGCGGCCCCAGAATCTTTGAAATGTTTTACAATTTCGTCACTGTTTTAAACAAATTTGTTTATCTTCCCGATCTTGCCCTCTGATTTGTTCTCTTTTTCAACTTGGTCTCTTTCAGTGTTATCCTCTTTCAGTACATCTTTTTTAATTTCAGCCCTTAGTTTTGGTTTTGTTCAATTTGGTCCCTTGCCCCAGTTTATCCCTTTTATTCATGCATTTTAATTTCAGCCCTGCATTTTGTCTTTCTTTAATTTCGGTCTCTGTTACATTTATTTATGTTATAATGAGGCCTTTGATGTATGTATGTCATATTAGCATAGCGTTTGTTATACTTGTTTATTTGTGAAATATATGTTTCTAATATGTATAATATGTAGTTTTTATAAAGCATATAACATATAGCTCTTATAAAATCTGATATATAGTTTTTATGGTGTATTTAATATAGGTAATGAACATACTTTTTCTATAATATATAATATAAGTATAAAACACGGTTTCAATATAAGGAGTTTTTATATATACATAACATAATATATACATAATATATAGTTTTACATAATATAAAGTATATATATAATATGTGGTTTTAAAGTATATGATATATATAATGTATACATAACTTTATTAACATATAATATAGTTTCCATGTTTAGGTATGATCTTTTGCTTGCTTTCATTTATGTTTATTTACCATATCATGTTATTAGTCTTTAGCATTCGAAATATCGATTGTTATGCGGTGTCCTTTTATTCGGGAACGAACGAGGCCAGTACCAGTCGTAGTGGTAAATAAACATTATAATAAAGCGGCACTAGCCTCTATTCTTTTTTTTGTGCAAACAGACACTTAACGTTTAATTTTTGTTCAAAATTCACTCTCGGCGGATGGAAACTGTTAGTTAACTAACGGTCAATGCCCTTTGATGAAGTGGCAATGCCACATGGCACTTTACTGATGTGGCATCACAGTTTTTTTAAAAATATAAAAAATATTTATTTTCTTAAAAATATAAAAGTAATTAAATTTTTAAAAAATATAAAAAATAAATATTTTTATTTTTAAAAAAACAAACTGTGATGCCACGTCAATAAAGTGCCATGTGGCATTGCCACGTCATCAAAGGGCGTTGACCATTAGTTAACTAATAGTTTTCATCCGCCGAGAGTGAATTTTGAACGAAAATGAAACGTTAGGTGTCTGTTTGCACAAAAAAAAAAGAATAAGGGCTAAAGTGACCAAAAGGTCAAACGTTGGGGGGATATTTTTGACGTTATGCCAAAAAAAATTAAGGGTATGAAAAGCTCTTGGACTTTTGAAAAAAATTAATTAAGCCCTTGAAATAAGAAATTAAATCAATTAAGCCCTTGAACCGATTTTGACCATTAAATCTTGATAGTTTTTTTTGGATATGTTGGTGTAGTGAGTTGTGTCACAATGTCTCCACTTAACATTTTCAAAAAGTAGTTTATTTAAAAAATTGTTTAAAAGTTCTAAAAATTCTAAAAAACGTATAAAAATTTAAAAATATTTCTTTGAAGAAATCTTTAAATGCAACATGATAAGACTGTACTGTAACATGTGTCAGTAATATCTAAAGAAAAAATCATCAAGTTTTATTGGTCAAAATTGGTCTAAGGGTTTAATTAATTCAATTTCTTAGTTTAAGAGCTTTAATTGAGTGCAAAAAAAGTTCAGAAGATTATTTTTTTTCAAAAATTCAAAGGTTTCTTACACATAAGCCTAAAAAGAATAAAAGACTGAAAAATGTTATCAATAGGATTCGATTTGCTAACTTCATGTAAAACAAACTTAATTTTTTATACACAATTTACCACTAAGACAACACCCACTCTATAATATTAAAACAATTAAAATAAATTATATTTAAAATTCTGTTGGGGCTAAATTATAAAAAAGAATGAATAGTAAAGGTTGACCACGAGAGCCTGGCCTTTGCCAGCCCCTATGTGGCTTCACCCATTCTTGCAATATTACCTGTATTAATATACTATAGCTTTGAGAAATTCTAGTGAGCTCAAATCTTATCAGTACGCATGTGAGTATCAGTAACCCAAAGGGTACCATATCGGTACGTGAAGGCCTGTACCGGTACCACTGGGCAATATGCCAAAAAATGTTATCTTTCACCCGGAAGGCTAAAAAATTATATCGTTCGATCCAATAGACCCTAATGACCTACAATAAGTTGTAAAACTGATAAACCACCCTACACTTGAGCATAAAACTTAAGAACTTGATAATTATCTTGTGCGACTTATATGTTGGTAGAAACCATAGGATGGTATGGTCATGTGATGTTGTTATGTGCCATGTGGGCACTTGTTTGGTGAGATTCGAATACTCAGTGAAAGTGTTGCAACACCATGGTAAGATGTTTTCCCAAATGTACGTTCTCGACGCTGTGTTGCCCCCGGTCTCATTCGAAAATACTCAATGGGGGATTCCAAGTATAAAGTGTACGTTCCTGATGCTGTGTGGCCCTGGATCTCACTCCAGGCTTGCGGAATGATTTTTATGAGATGTTTGATGCCATGCTATGTACGTTTGTATTGTGGTAATACCATACTTGTTTTCAATGTCATGTCATCTTTCTTGCTACATGCTTGTACTTATAATTTGCATGAAGCATGGTTGAGTAGAGGTGTATCCACTGAGCTTTATGAACTCAGTGTTTGAAATCGTTGTTTTTGTTCGCAGGTTTTTAGGTGGCTACATTTCATTAAAGGAGCCTATCGGAGTAGGACTTCAGCTCATTGATGTGATCAAGAGTACAATACTTAGACTTGTCGGACAATGAATTCATAGGACCCTTGATTTATGTCTGTAACTCTATTTTGGATTTATTGATCATGACAAATGCTTTTAATTACCTTGTTTAAATTAGAGCTCCCATGCAAACGATTTAACTATTTTGTATTGACTTTTCCAAAACGTTGTTGGATTTATGGAAAAGCTTATGATTTGGGCTGAATCTAGTCGAAAGATTTTATAAATGGTTTGAGCTTGAAGCCCAAATGTGACATCCAGATTGAGGGTGTTACACAAATAATTCGATTTGACTCGATTAAAATTTCATAAATTCGAATCAATAGAAAAAAAAACAAATAAAATATTCTACAATTTCAAGAGACAGAGGCGGTGATGGTCGGACATTATCGGGTTGGGAAAGATCAAGTGACATCCTTTTTAGTTTCGGACAATAACTTATTGTAATTCTTTCGAGAGAATCACTAATGTATGCTTTATGTGATATTTCTTTAAGTGAGTGTAGAAACTAATCACGTTAATGTTTTGGATTATAGCTTTAATATTATTGTAAGTAAAAAAAATGAAGTTTAAAGTCGGAATATGATTTAATTTTGTATTTAGAATTCACAAACGGGAGAATTTTTATGTAAATTATATACAGAATATTATAAGAGAGATTTATTTGCTTTAATTTGAAACTAAAGGGACTCTAAAAGTGTTTAAACCAAAATATATTAGTCAAATAACAATAACTTTAATGATTTGGGCCAAAATGTTAACTGGTCCAAACATACAATAGTTAAAATGTGCTTTTTTATAACAAAGGAAAGCACATTGCTTTTGAAAAATATTATTTAAAGTCAAAAAGTTATTTTGAATATTTAGTTGTAATTTTTTAGTATTTGACATTTCTGTCAAAAAATAATTTTGAAAAAAAATAAAATATCCATTTTAGACATGATAATAGTGTAATATATTTAATAGTAATTTAATATTAAAATATTAATTTAATATAATAATTATTATATTGAACAAAAATAAAATCTAGAAGACTTAAGATGCAAATTACACATTTCTATTAAAGTCAATTAGACTTTTTTAATTAAAAGTACCAAGTGGTACACTCTAATTGGCTAGAATTTTTTTTTCTTTTTAACGGACGTTACAAAAAAGGGACAACAGATGTCACAGCTTAAAATTTAGGGGTAAAATGTCTCGAAAAATTCGTTATGGGGCAACTCAGTAAAAGTGTATACTTTAGGGGGCAATAGAGCCTTTAAGCTTATGATATATAAGAGGATGTGAGTTTGAGTATGTTTAAGTGCTTAATATCCTTTGATTTATGGACTTAGAGGTGTCTTCGAAGAGTAATTACTATATCAAACTGTATGTTAAAAAAAGAAGCTTAAGACATAGGTCCGATCGACTGAGTTTAGCTTAGTTGACATCGTTGTCGGTATATTATATAGAAGAATATGAGATCGAATATGCTTAAACGTTCAATATCCTTCGTTTTCTGGATAGAGAAAAATATGAGTTGTATAGAATTTGTATCAAATGAAAGAAGCTTAGGGCATATGTAATTTAAATATAGTTAGTTCAACATTAAAAAGTTAGAAAAGTAAATAAAATACATAGATATTAGGGGCGGATGCATATGGCTCCCATGGGAAGCAGATGCATCCTCATTTGTTGGGAAAAACTTAAAAATATAGTTTAAATTTTTTTTTATTTAGTTTAATTTATAAAAAGAAATTTTATTTTGCACACCTATTTATAAAAAAAGGTGTATTAAAATTTTGGACCCATTTTTAAAAAATCAAATAATTATTTTAAAAAATATGAACTCATATATTAAAATTTTAACACTGATAAATTGAAAATATTGATTTTGTCATTCATAAATACATTACTGTTGAACTTAGAAATGGATGTTTTGGTTCTGTTTGTGCTGAATTCCACTGAGCTTATGGTGTGTCAATCGTAAAACAACTTCAAATATAAATTAAATACTTATAAATATTTTTAATAAATTTTTATATTCGATAATTAATAATTTATATTGTTTTTTAAATTAATAGTAAAATACGAACACAATAATAAAACAAAATTTTAGCACCTATTATAATTATGGTATATAAAAAATTAAACATGTAATGATGTCTAATTGAATTGTTTCTAACAAGTAGTATAATTAAGTTTTTAGGTTTATTTATTCTTTCCTTGATAATGAGCCTAACCAGCTCGCGAGCTACTCGAGCTCAGTTCGGTCAAAGCTCGGCTCGAGTGAGCTCGATTTGGGCTTGAGCTCGGCTCGAGATTTTAACAAGCCGAGCCGAGCCTACCCAAGCTCAGCTCGAAATAATTATATATATGCTACATATGCACTAAAAGTAATATGTTTAGCAAAAGAAAAGTAATAAAATAAATTAGAAAAAATATACTAAAAGTAAATTAACTAAAATAAATTGGGCATTTTTCTTAGTTGATTGTTGTTTGATTTTGTATTTTCTTTAATTATGTGTTTGTATTGTAAGAATATTTATTGGTTATTTGAATTAATCTAATTTTGGCACTCTTTTTTCCTTTCCGGTCATTGAATTTCGTTTCAGTGTTGGTTACGAGAGAGGCTTTTAATGAATCTTCTATATATAAAAACTATACCAAAATTATCCATTTCGAGCCGAGCCTAATAGTATTATTTTCGAGCTGAGCTCGAGCCTAAAATTTTGAGCCCTTTAATAAAGCACGCACATTGTGTACACATGGTGCTCAAACCTGAATCACCTAGATGAAATACATCATCCTTTGCCACTGGGACCATTCCACAAGTTCAATATTGCTTGAGTTAAAAATACACAAAATTTGTAATTTCATATTTCTTTACTCAATTATTTGATTATTAATGATTTTATTTTCTATTATCTCTAATCTCTCTAATTACGGGAAACTCAATAATCATCTACAGTAAGATTTTTCTTTCAAAATTTATTGTATTTTATGCTTTATAATTTTAAATTAATTTATATTCATTTTTATAGGTTGATTTGTTGATCTATCTAATTTGTGATGACTTGGTCTCAACTCTCAACTAATATGATAATGTATTTTTACGGCAATTTTGGAGCTAGAAATCTCTCTATTTTATTTAGTTATTTAGTTAGATTACTAGTTAATTCAAGGTAAACTTGTTAAATGATCAAATTACACAAATTTAGAAATTTGTTCAATATGATATTATTGTACATAAATTCAATCCTAACCCTATTTATGAACAATTTTAACATCTTACCCGCCATTAAATCTTAAAGAGCACATCTCTAAAAATTACTAACCAATTCTAAATAAACTTGTTAAAAAATCGAATTATCGATATGAATTTAAAATTTTATTCAATATTTATATCATAATACATAATTTCAATCCATACCCTATCCCTGAACAATTTCATCATTTTAAAAGCCATTAATTTTAAGGAATATATCTAAAAAATACTAGCTAATTCAAGGTGAACTTGTTAAAAGATCGAATTATCGACAATATTGATATCATAGTACATAAATTCAATCCGAACCCTATCCAAGAACAATTTAACATCTTACGTGCCGATAAATCTTAAGGATCACATTTATAAAATTACTAACTAATTCGAGGTAAACTTGTTAATGGGTCGAATTTTCGATACAAATTCAAAATTTATACAATATTAATATCATATTACATGAATTCAATCCGAACTTGTTACCACCTACGAACCTGCCAGGATGCAAACCTTTAGACATGCGGACAATCACCTGCGACCTCCTGCGAAAATAACTTGCGGACGGTCACTAGCGAAGGCTCATTAGTAATAAGAGCCTAGCGAGTTCAAACATATTGTCTCAGACCACGTGTCGATACACATGGTCTCACTTGATGACAAACTAGTCTAGGGTATTACTTCTTAGGACATCCAATTAATATTAATGCCACGACAACTCTCAATCGACACATGTCTAAACTATTATAAATAACCATGCAACAGAAAGTAAAGGCACGAAAACTTTTCTTCAACCAGACTACCATCAAAACCACCCTCAACCATCATCGGATTACCGGTCAACATAACTCTATCCATGATAACTTCTTTTCCTCATAATTTTGTGCACTCGTAAAGCTAGTCTATGTGGATGAAGCAATGTGAGTGATGTCATACACTCTACAAACCCTTGCACCTACCACTTTCTTCTCTATAAATACTGCTAATTGTAAGTTTAAGTCTGCAACAGCTGAGCAGAATCCAAGAAATTAACCAGCCATGAAATTCTCAAACAATGCAAAGTTTGCCTTTGTTTTTTTCCTTTTCTCTTCTCCCTTTCTCCTAGCTTGCTCTCTCAATCGGAGACGGGTATATATTTTCTCTCCACTTTAAATTTCTTACTTTGTCTTTGCTTATAGCTAATTTATTGTCTCACTAATCCAGATCGAGTATTGTAAAAGATCCATTATGGAGACAATTTTTCCAACTCAATTTACTCTATTCATAATGTCAAGATTCGAACTTCTAACCTTACTTAAGGGATCTGATGTTTCATCTTACTAGATCAACCATTTTTAGTTTTGTCTCTCATTTTCATTATCCCATTCTCATCATTTTCATCGAGGTTTTATCGTCGTCGTCATTATTATTAAACATGATGATGAATTTGGTCCTTAACGCCTGTATATTTTTATCGATTTAGTCTTTATTTATTTTTGTAGTTAAGTCAAATTGTTTCTTTTAATGGAAATGTTGATTAAAATATTATAACTTTAATGGTTTTGACGAAGTAACTCTTGTGTTAATTTACATATATTTTATGTTGACATGACATTAAATATTATGTAAATAAAATAATTTAAAATTTATAAAATATTTAAAAAAGTTATGAAACAAAATAATTTTTGCAAAAATTAGTATGAATATGTCGACTATTGTGCAAGTTGTCATATTAGAGTCGTTAAAATTTTACATTTTCTTTAAGAATATAAATATTTTAAATAGGCAGATCGCATGAAAAATATAAATGTTAAAGGCTAAATCTATCATTATGCCTTATTAGTTATCACACCATTTTAAAGAAAAATAATATTTAAAAAATAGAGGTCTTTGGCATTTGTTAAATATTAAGGATAAAGATAAGATGAGATAACTTTTATCTCATTCAAATCCATGTGATAACTCTTAGTCAAATCTCATTCAAATCTTATCTTATCCTACCTCTACCTCTATCTCATCTTGTATTTAAATATTTGATTTTCCTTATCCTTGTATATTCATTTGTAAGCCTATATATATGTCAATTGTAAACATTATCAATTATCAAATATACAAATCCTTTACATGGTAATCAGAGCCAAGTAGAATTTCTTTACTCATTTCCCCCTCTCTTTTCCGCTCTTCTTTAAACTAGATCTCCTTTCATGGTTCTGTCTTTTACTTCTAATGATCTTGTGCATCTTAGTGCACCGACCAACTTTCCAATCAAACTTACATCTGCTAATTTTCTTGTTTGGCGCCGCCAAGTGGAGGCTACTCTCATTGGTTTTGGGCTACTCGGTTATATTGATGGTTCACAGCCTTCCCATCTAAGTTTACCGATGCCACGACAACAATTACTAATCCTGAATATCTACAATGGTATCGTCAGGATCAAATTCTTATCAGTGCGCTTCTTGGCAGTTGTGATGATCGAGTTCAACCACTTATTTCATCTGCTGCCACCGCCAAAACTGCATGAGATACTCTAGTTGCGAGTTATGTTTGAGCATCTCTCGGTCGTATCCTTGATCTCAAGTCTAAATTGGCTCGCAATCTACGTGGTTCCAGTTCTATTTCCGACTACATGAAAGACATGCATGATATTGCCTCTGATCTTGCCTTGGCAAACTGTCCTGTCTCCAATGTAGATCTCTTGATTTATATTGTCAATCAATTGGGTGATGATTATCATCCAATTGTTGTTGCCTTTCGTATGCGTAACACATCGACAATCATGCTTGAGTTGTCTGAGATCTTAGCTGATCATGAGAGACTCCTTCAAGAATCTGACCAAGCTACACCTCTTGCCACGACATATTCTGCGCAACGGGCTAATTCAAATCATGGCTATTCCACCAATCATTCTCGAGGGAAGAGTGGTCGCTCTGGCTATTCATTTTTTGGTGGCGGTAGTAGTCCTGTTCCTTAATCTAGTTATTCTAGAAGACAAGATGTTGTGTGTAAGTACTGTAATTTGCCAGGGCATGTTGTTCAGGATTGTCGTAAGCTTGTTCGTTTTCTTCACAACAACAACTTTTGTCAACAATCACCGTCTGATTCACCAGTTGTCAACACTGTTACTGATCTTTCATCATCTGATCCTGCTCCTTGGATGTTTGATAGTGGTGCCTCGCATCACACCACAATGACCACTGCGTCTCTTTAGGATATCTCCTCTTATGATGGTCCTGATACAGTTCATCTGGGTAATGGTAACTCTCTACCTATATCTCATATTGGTCGATGCATTGTCCTACGGCTACCAAGCTTCTTTCTCTCACAAATGTCTTTTGTGTTCCTTAGTTAAATACAAATTTAGTGTCAGTTTCTAAATTATGTCAAACTAATCACGTGTCTTTGGATTCTTTGACTCTTATTTTCTTGTTTAAGATCGACCCATGAGAATTTCCCTTCTTCGAGGCAATAAAATTGGTGGTGTCTACTATGCTCCATGATCTTTTTATCCCCAAGTCAACTCAGTCAATTGCTTGTTCGTGCATCAGCTGCATCACAAGTTTGGCCATCCATCCGATAAAGTCTTAGCCTCTATATTACGCACTTGTAATATATCTTACGACCCAACTAGTTTGACAAACTATCATTGTACTTTATGTCTTATTAATAAGAGTAATAAATTACCATTTGGTCAAAATACTATGTCAAGCTCTCATCCTCTTGAATTGCTTTAATCTGATGTTTGGAGCACTAAACATGTGTCTTATGATGAATATTTATACTATGTGGTGTTTGTTGATCATTTTACCAAGTATATCTGGCTATACCCGATGAAGAAGAAATCTAATGTTGCGGCAATATTTCCTCAGTTTAAAAGGCTTGTTGAAAGCTTTTTTCATTAGACCATTGTGTCTCTATTCTATGATAATGGAGGTGAGTTTGTTAAGCTCTCATCCATTTTAAATTTGGGCGGTATTTCCCACTTTATTTCACCGCCTCATACTCTGAAATACAACGGGACTGCTGAATGGAGGCATCATCACATAGTGGGGATTAGACTCTCTCTACTTCAGTTTACATCTCTCTCAACAGAGTATTGGCCTCATGCTTTTCAGGCAGCTGTTGATCTTATTAATCGGATGCCAACACAAATACTGGGTAATGTATCGCCTTACCTTCTTCTTCATCAACAAGCACCGAACTATGACAAGCTTCAACCGTTCGAATGCTTGTGCTTTCCTTGTTTGAGACCATACACGACATATAAACTTGAGCCACGGTCCGCTGAATGTATTTTCCTTCGATACTCTATGACGCAATTTGCTTATAAATGCATGTAGCTGACCACTAACAGAATCTGTGTCTCTTGCCATGTCCGGTTTGTTCCTCACACTTTTTCTTTTGCTACACGATGTATTCTCCTTGTGCCACGACAACTTGATACTTTATTGCCTACTATGCCATGACAACCTGATGCTTTATTGCCTACTATGCCACGACAACCTGATGCTTCATTGCCTACCCTGCCACCGCAACCTGATGCTTTATTATCTACTATGCCACAAAAACCTGATGCTTCATTGTCTAGTATGCCACGTCAACCTGATGTTTTATTGTCTAGTATGCCACGACAACCTGATGATTCCATTGCCTTACCGGTTCCCTTGGCTAACTTGCCACGACAACCTGATGATCTTATTGCCATATCAGTTCCCTTGTTTGATCTGCCACAACAAGATGTTGCCCCTGACTTGCCACAATAAGACGTCTCCCCTGGCTTGCCACAACAAGATGTCTCTCTTGGCTTGCCACAACATAATCCTCCGCAATAGCGAATTCGTTGGCCAAATATGAGGTACTTTGGTCCTTTATTTGTTAATACTACTACATGTCATCCTTTTCCTTCCACATTAGAGCTGAAGACTGTTACTCAAGCTCTCAAAGACCCACTATGGAGATAAGCCATGGATGACGAGTTTAATGCCTTGCTTCGTAACCAAACATGGGATCTTGTTCCACGGTCTACATAATCTGTCGTAGGTTGCAAATGGGTATTCCGTGTGAAACGACATGCTGATAGCTCTATTGATAGATACAAAGCTCGACTGGTAGCAAAAGGGTATTCTCAAGAAGCTGGTCATGACTATTTTGAGACTTTTAGCCCTGTGATGAAACCTGTTACGGTGCGTATTATTTTCACTCTTGTCGTCCATCATACATGGCTCATAAAGCAACTTGACATTAATAACGCATTCTTAAATGACACCTTACATGATGAAGTCTATCTAGAATAACCTTCAGGGTATGTTGACTCTACTCAACCATCTCATATTTGTCGATTGTGTAAAGCCTTGTACGGTCTCAAGAAGGCCCCGAGGGCATGGTATATTGAACTCTATCAATTTCTCATTCACTTTGGTTTTATGAAATTAAAGGCCAATGCCTCTATCTTCATCTATAATGCAAAGAGAGTTATTTTATACTTTCTAGTCTACATGGATAATATTGTGCTTACTGGTAATAACATTGATTTTATTGCTCATTTCACCAATATATTATCTATGAAGTTTGCTTTGAAGGATATGGGCTTGCTCAACCATTTTCTTGGCATTGAGGCTATTTCTACTTCTATTGGGTTGTTTCTATCTCAAGCGTAATATATCTCTGACATTTTGACTCAGTTTCAGATGGAAAATGCCAAGGCAATTTCCAAACCTATGTCCTCTTTCGACAAGCTATCTCCGCCAGAGCCATCCATGGCACTTGATATTTCTAGGTATCATCATTACTTGGTCTCCTTCTGTAACACCCCCTTCTCGGCCTAATAGAGACCGGGTCAGAAAGTGTTATCGGAAGGCATATTCAAAAATTAGAAACTTAATTGGAGTTTGCAACTTATTCAGAATGCCTTATTAATCTCTTTTATGACTTATCGAACTAACTTATTAATAACTTACTTAATTTGGGGTCAATTTTAAACTTTTTTGAACTTAGGGACTAAACTATAAATTTTACAAGTTGCGGGTCTTTAACTGAAATTCATGTTATTATTCTGAAATCTAACCTTCCAATTATTAGCATGTGAAATCTCATTACAAATAGAGGTCATTTACCTATCCAATTAGACCATACAATTCCTGGTGACCATTTTGTAATCAAGGCAAAACTGTGTTTTACCTCTTTTAACAGAATTAACCACCACCGTACTGATACACTTAGGACCGTATTGGTATGCTAAGCCTAATTTTCAAATTCAAGATTCAAGGGTAACAAGCCCGTATCGATACAGCTGGAACCGTATCGATACAGGTTGACTGCATTGACTTCGTACCGATACAACCTATAACCGTATCGATACCTTGAATTTTTTTAGATTCCAGTGACCAAAATCCCTATCGATACACCCTATGCTGTATCGATACGCCCCTTTTGACTCATATTGACCAGGCCAATTATGCAAGGCCGTATCGATACACCATCACCTGTATCGATACGCCCTGCCTTGTGATGATAGATTTTAGCTGGTTTTATTCGAATTAACCTATCAAACGATGTCCAAACTTTGTCAAATTTTACCAGAAAGTTTATAACTACTTAATCTACTAGTATGTCAAATATTACGACAAAACGAATTCATTTACTAAGTTTTCACCTTTTCAACCCAAACATGCATTTTAAGCCATTTTAACTACAAGTAACATACCATCCAGGCTTTCTAAGGCAAATACAAAACATAGGCATTACACACATAACAAACTGGGAAAGTTTAACATATCTAAGCCTGATACTACCTTACTAGGAGTTCAAAGCAAAAGTAAGCATACATAAGGTTGATGAGAGTGACTTGCAACTTCAACCACACGATCAGAGCTCGAATTTCTTCAAGGTCCTGAAATGCATGAGATACACGAATGTTAGGCTTACATAGCCTAGTGAGGTAGTTATAACAAATGCAACAAGTTCTTTAATGGCATGTATAACATGTAAGCATGTTTGAATGACATATACACATCATTAACATATACAACTCATGCTTAACATCAAAAAATAGCAATTTCATGTATCAAATGCACAACAAATATTCTTCATTTTCCCCTTGGTCATAGCAACCAACGGATACGCAGGTTCCCCTATACGCCTTACATATCGGAAATAGACCTTAGCCTTGAGCCGTAGCTCCGAAGTCCCTTACACAATCCAACTTTTCTCCTCACATATAGGTCGTAGCCCGGATCCTAGTCCAATCCCTTACATAGTGAGCTCAAATAACCCTATGGCATGCCAATTGTATCCAAAATTCACAAGTGTGCAAGGTTATACATATCACCATGAAGCTTACCTTTGTGCCCTTAGGCTATATCATATCGGATTGCAAATTGAGCCTTGGCTCTAAATCACATATCCTGTCACTTGTGCATATATCAATTTCCACATGTATCAATGTTAGCATCAAGCAACTTTCACATATATCATATAACGATTAAGTCATGGCATATTGTAATGCATCAAAAACCTTACCACACTTACCACATATAGTTCACATCTTGTAGGCTATACTTGAGCTACTCAAATGAAGACACAACATAATCACAAAACAAATGCAACTGGGATGGCACCTAGCTGATCCCGAGACATAACTACACTCACCTAGTACTCAGAGACTTCAAGGTTCTCGGATAGCGATCCCTTTACCGTTAGGAATACTTGGCATTGAAGATGGTGAAGATGTCTTGTCTTCCACCACTTGAGCTAGTTCAAAATTAGGGAATTACATTAGAATCGAAACTAATGATTCACAAACATTTTTCAAGCTTACCAAAGTTCGTTGAAAATATTGAAACAAAGAAATTGGCTTTCTAACACATAGGCTTAGCTTGAACATTCAAGACTTAAATCTTGAAATTAAACTTTAAGGATTGATGAAATCATCAAATTGACATAGGGGTTTTACTTACCCAATTACAAGCTTTCAATTGGTGTATTAAAATCACACAAGGGTCAAATATCGGATTGAGGTGCTTGCTTGAACTTATGGAAGAAGATGACAATTGAGGTGTGTGCTTGGTTTCTTCAATCAAAGGTTGAGTTTGGTTTCGGGAGATTCAAACAAGAAGAAAGCTCTTTTCATTATTCATTTTAATAATGCCATGGTCTTAATCATAACTCACCTCACCAAGGGCCAATAGGAAGGTTTCCCTTAGGCAAAGGTAAGTTTAATTTACTAATTTCTATCAATTCATACCTTTTCACAATTTTAAGCAATTGATGACTAATTGTCATCTCTTTAGATCATTCTCACATGAAGGGGTGGCATGCAAGGAGGTGAATCATCCCCAATTTCAAATTCTTACAAATTAATCACTAAACCAGTTTTTAACAAGGACACGTATCGATAGACCTTATGGTTGTATCGATACGGCTAGGCTAAGTTGGGTAAGTTAGTTAAAATAGTTGGGACGTATCGATACAGGTTCTACTATATCGATACGCCTAGCTCAACTTCAATATTTTTAGCATTTCCAATAAAACCCTAACTTTGAATTTTCACAATTTAGTCACTAAATAACTTTCATTCCTTACAAAAAGGTTCAACAACTTCAATTAAGCCCAAATAACTTTCATTTCTTCAAAATTGGGTACAAAGATTTGGCAATTACATCATTTGGGCATAACTGATACAAAATTTTTGATCACCGGAACGTAATTCCGATTAGACCGATTTTTGGGGTGGGACAACTCTCCCCCTTAAGAAAATTCATCCTCAATTTTTCATTCTACCCGAAAAGATGAGGATACTACTTTTGCATTGTTTCTTCTGACTCCCACGTTGCTTCCTCCACTGCATGACTTCTCTAGAGAACTTTTACTAGAGGCACAGACTTGTTTCAAAGTCTCTTGACTTCTCGTGTGAGGATTTGCACTAGTTCCTCCTCATACGTTAAATTAGATTGAATTTCCACTGTCACATCCCAAAAACTGGCCTAGTTGAAATTAGGTTTTGGTGATAAAAAATTTCGAAACCGATGTAATAATGTTTGTAATGATTGACTTTTGTACCCCTTGTGATAAATAAAACTACATTTTGGCCCTAAGTGGGTAAATGGACCCCTTGTATGAAATTCGAAGCCCAAAGTGCAAATTTGAGCTAGTCGTATCGATACGGCCATGTGAGTATCGATATGGTCTAACTGTCAATAACTAACTTTCTTATTTTAGCGTGGGCGTACCGATACGGATAGAAGCGTATCGATATGGGTCCCCTGTTTTGAGCCAAAATGATGCCGTTTCGAAAGAAATTAATAAAAGGTGATGAATCACCTCTATGCTTGTCCAATCTCACATGAAATTCATCAGAATTCACAAGCTAATGAAGTTATTAGCTTACTTGGAAAACTAATAGGCTTTGGGTTAAGCAAACCCTCAATAGGAGGAAATATTCTTATTGGCTAATTGGGAGACAAGGCATCATTAAGGTCATTGACTCTTTTAATAAACCAAGAAGATGAGTTCTCTTCAATTGTTCACTTCTCCCAAAAGTAAAACACCACACTTTGTCTTCCACAAAGCAAGCACCACCATTATTATCTCCTACCTCAAGCTTAAGCACACACCTCCCTCTTTGTCCATCTTAGGCTCACCGTTTCTTCGATTTGAAAACACAAAGGCAAAGCTTCCATCTGGGTAAGGAAAATCCCTCTTTCAATTATTGGATTCCATAAATGATTGAGATATAATTTCGAATTAAAATTTCTAAGCCTAATTCTAGAACCATGTTTTTATGTTGATTGTAATGTCTCTTTGTGTTTTCCTAGCTCAAAATTCGAAGGAAAATAATCCACCATCTCTCATTGAGGCTAGGAACAAAGGAATCGAGATTCGGGAATCCTAAAAGCTTCCATACTCTAAGGTGAGTGTAGTTGTGTCAAGGGATAGGCTCGGTTCCATCTCGATGCATTATTTAGTGCATATCTTTACATTTGATTAAGGGCTCATGTAGAGCAACTATGTTTGATTTGATTGGTGATTTCGGTAAGTATCTTGTGTTGTTTGATATGGGTAAGTCTGGATATGACATGCTTGATATGTGATACATGGGGCTAAGTCTCGACTTTAATATATGACATGTTTTGATCCGAAAGATATGAAATATGTTACTTATGTGATTTTTGTGTATAAGTGGAGATTGGATACAATTGGCATGCCATAGGATTAATTGAGATCGTATAAGTAAGGGTGGACTACAATCCGGGGCTACAACCCATATGTAGGGGAAATAAGGATGGTTTGTGTAAGGGATTCTCTCCGGAGCTACAGCTCAAGGATATGACCTATTTTTCGATATGATTGGTGAAAAGGGGAATCTGTGTATCCAATGGTACCAATTCAAGAAGTAACGTATGCATATGAAGTATAACTTGATGATTATGAATTTGTATGATTTTTGGATTAAACATGAGATTATATGTTCCAAATCATGCATATGTTATCCAATTGATCATTATGCCAATCATGACACTAGCTATTATTTGCACTTGTTATAACTACCTCACTAGGCTATATAAGCCTAACATGTGTGTCTCATGCATTTTAAGGACCTTGAAAGAATTTCGGCTTCCGGTCGTGTGCTTTCGTTGCAAGTTACCTCTTCGTAAGCTATATGTATGTATATCCTTGCTTTAAACTCCTAGTATAGTGGCATATGATCTAAACATGCTTTGTATAAGTATTTTGATAGTTGTGTAAAAGTCCTATAATGACTTAGTGTTGAATGCGTGAAATGGTATGTTTTGGGAATGTTTAGTTTGTTAAAATGAACCTAAAATGAGCCTGAAGTGAAAACTAGGTAAATGGATTCAAAATGCTATAAAATTTGGTATGACAGTAGAGTAGTGGATTTTAGGCTTGCTGGTAAAATTTGGTAATGATTGGACAACATTTGAGGGGTTAAATTAGGTAAAAACCAGATAAAATCTATCATTACAAGACATGCGTATCGATACGAGGCTAGCTATATCAATACAACATTACAAAATTGGACTTGATGAAGCAGGGAGTATCGATACACTAGGGAGTGTATCGATATGGACCTTGGCAGTAAGGTCTAGGAAAATAATTGCATCGGTACGACCTCAGGCGTATCGAAACGAGTCAACCCAAGTCAACGTGTATAGATACGGGCATAGACGTATCGGTACGGGGTCATTGACCTTAAACCTGAAAAGTGTAAAATTTAACATAGCATATCGATACGACCTAAAGTGTATTAGTACGGTGTCAGTTAATTCCATTAAAAGGCTTGAGAAACAGTTTTAAAAGATTACAAATTGGTCACTAATAATTATATGGCTCAAATGGATAGGTTAAAAATATCCGATAACAATGAAACTTCTCAGGTTAATAATTGGTGAGTCTAATTACATGTTGGTAATCAAGAATTCAGATTAGGGTTGTTAATTTGTAACATTTGCAATTTAGTCCCTTTTAATTTGAATTTTTTTTAAATTAACCCATTTTCGATTTTGATCTATGGTTCCGCTTTCCGTTAACACTTTTCGACCCGGCTCTCTACCAGACCGAGAAGGGGGTGTTATAGTTCTGGTATCAGATCCTAGGTTTAGTCGATTCTAAGACTAAATATGCATCCATTATGAGTCTATATTTGCATATGCCACCTAGGAGTTTATTTGTATATGTTATCTGTGACTTGCAACTTACATGATTAAACCTTTTCTATATGAATAGATTTGAAAAATATATGCACCCACTGATAGGCGTGCTATAGATGAATCCCACCCCGGTTCCTCCTCGACACAGGGGGCAATCTGAGGGCAGAAGTAAGGCTTGAACAAGTAGGGCAGAACGACCCACCTCATCCTCCTCCAATGCCTCTCGCTTAGCAGGAGTATCTAATGTCTATGGCTGAAATGATCAAACAGGTGGTCGTGTCTCTCAGGTAAGAACTACCATCTCAGCATACTAAAACATCTTCTTCTGTTTCGAAGGCTCCAATTAGCGAGCTCCGGCAATATCTAGTACACACCTTTACTGGCCAGGACTTGGATAATCCTGAGATAGCAGAGTATTGGTTGGAGAATAATCTTAAAGTTCTGCATAAACAAATGAGGTGCCCTGATGAACACAAGCTGGAGTGCGCTCTAGCACTGATCTCTGAAGAAGCTCAGAGCTGGTGGGACACCGTGACGCTCACGGTACCCGAGCATAAAGTGACGTGGAACTTTTTTCTTCAGGAGTTCCGCAAGAAATACATCAGTGAACACTATATTGCCGAAAGGCATAAGAAGTTCATCCACTTGAGACAAGGAGAAAGACCGGTGGAGCAGTATATCCACGATTTCTGCAAGTATACGAGGTATGGCGCTAAAATCATATGCATGGAAAAAGAGAAATGTAGAATGTTCATTGATGGTCTCTGTGATGAATTACGTCCTCTCTTCACTACTTTGGAGATAGAGGATTTCTAAACCTTGGTCAATCGAGCCATTACTACCGAAGCTTCCCAAAAGGCTCATGAAAGAAGAAAGGGGAATCAAGCTCGGTCCGGTAAGAGATTTCGAGATAATTCTAAGCCTTTTGTGCCTCAAAAGAAAGGAAGACAGTGGGATCAGAAGTCTGCCACCTATCAGCAACTACCAAGTTTAGGATATATGCCCAACTCCCAATCTATGGGGGCATTCGCTGCCCCTTGGACATAGCAACCAATGGATATGTGGATTCCCCTTGGACATAGCAACCAATGGATATGTGGATTCCATTGTACGCCCTAATATCGAAAATAGGCCTTAGCCTTGAGCTGTAGCTCCGAAGTCCCTTGCACAATCCAACTTTTTCTTCCTACATATAGGCCGTAGCTCAGACCGTAGTCCAATCCCTTACATAATGAGCTCAAATAACCCTATGGCATGCCAATTGTATCTAAAGTCCACAAGTGTCCAAGGTTACACATATCACCATGAAGCTTACCTTTGTGCCCTTAGGCTGTTCATATCGGATTGCAAATTGAGCCTTGGCTCTAAATCACATATCATGTCATTTGTGCATATATCAATTTCCACATGTATCAATGTTAACATCAAGCAACTTTCACATATATCATATAACGATTAAGTCATGGCATATCGTAATGCATCAAAACAATAGGATGACCTTACCACACTTACCACATAGAGTTCACATCTTGTAGGCTATACTTGAGCTACTCAAATGAAGACACAACGTAATCGCAAAACAAATGCAACCGAGATGACACCTAGCCGATCCCAAGACACAACTACACTCACCTAGTACTCGGAGACATAACTCACCTCACCAAGGGCAAATATGAAGGTTTCCCTTAGGCAAAGGTAAGCTTAATTTACTAATTTCTATTAATTCATGCCTTTTCACAATTTTAAGCAATTGATGACTAATTGTCATCTCTTCAGATCATCCTCACGTGAAGGGGTGGCAAGCAAGGAGGTGAATCATCCCCAATTTCCAATTCTTACAAATTAATCACTAAACCAATTTTTAACATGGACCCATATCGATACACCTTATGGCCGTATCGATACAGCTAGGCTAAGTTGGGTAAGTTAGTTAAAATAGTTGGGACATATCGATACAGGTCATACTGTATCGATACACCTAGCTCAACTTCAATATTTTTATTATTTCCAATAAAACCCCAATTTTGAATTTTCACAATTTAGTCACTAAATGACTTTCATTCCTTACAAAAAGGTCCAACAACTTCAATTAAGCTCAAATAACTTTCATTACTTCAAAATTGGGTACAAAGATTTGGAAATTACATCATTCCGGTATAACTGGTACAAAATTTCTGATCACTGAAACCTAATTCCGACTAGACCGGTTTTCAGGGTGTGACACCTTTAATATCTCACACTTACTCGTCTAGATATTTCTTTTACCGTGAATCGTCTGTCGCAATACATGCATGGTCCTTCACTTTCGCATTGGACAACATCTTAGCTTATCCTGCGTTATCTCAAAGGAACATTATGTCATGGCATTCTTTTTCGTTCGGCATCTTCCCTTCATCTCACCGCCTTTGCCGATGTGGACTGGGGATGGTAGATCCACTAATGGATATGCTATTTATCTTGGATCTAATCTTATTTCTTAGAAGTCAGCTCGTTAGAAAACTATTTCTCGTTCCTCCACAGAAGCTGAATATCGTGCCGTGGCAAATGCAACTGCTGAAGTGCTTTGGGCCTAACATCTTCTTCAAGAAATTACCATGGCATTACCAAAATCACCATCTCTCTTCTGCGACAATCTCAGTGCCATATATGTTTGCAAAAATCCAGTTTTTCATTCTCGTATGAAGCATCTTGCCCTTGATTACTTCTTTGTTCGTGACTTAGTTGCTACGGGTTCCCTACTTGTTCAACATATTCCCTCCAAAGCTCAGATTGCGGACACGCTCACCAAACCTCTTGGTCGTAATCTCTTCATCCATTTTCGGTCCAAGATTGGAGTCTCTGATAGATCCTCTATCTTGCGGGGGGCGTATTAAGGATGAAGATAAGATGAGATAACCTTTATCTCATTCAAATCTATGAGTTAACTCGTAGTCAAATCTCATTTAAATCCTATCTTATCCTATTTCTATCTCAATCTTATCTTGTATTTAAATATTTGATTTGTATTTAATATTTGATTTTCCTTATCCTTGTATATTCAATTGTAAGCCTATATATAAGTTAATTGTAAACATTATCAGTTATCAAATATACAAATCCTTTACATTAAATAGATAAATTGCATTTTCGGCTTAGAAGTTAGAACACAAAATTTCTAATTTCGTCCCTAATCTGAAATATCAAAACTAAATTAATTTCGTTTGTGACAGCACACGAATTTAACTACGATGAAGGAACGGGAAGGGGACCATCGCGTTTGGGCACACTCAAACCGGAATGGAGAACCTGCAGCGTTGGCCAACAGCAGTCTCCAATCAATATCTGAACGGGACAAGTCAATTCTCAGCTGAGAGATTTGCAAAGGAACTATACATTTGCAGCTGTTTTGCGCAACGAAACTGTAGTTGTTGAGGTAAATTATTGACAATACACAATGATGCATTTTTCTCCGAACACCATCTACGGACTGATACAAAATTTTATGTCAGAGAATGCGAATTATAAAAAGTATATCAAAAATTAAAGAATGCAAAATTATAAAATTTAAAAAGTACAAAAGCTTTAGGGGTGTAATAGCCCCAGCCCCCTTTGATTCATCTCGAACAACATCCTTATTTATATTTTGATTGCAAATCATCCTTACGAGATATTAACCCATAAGTTACATATTTAGTCATCAGGTGAACGTCACAGGGAATGCTGGGAGCATTGCCATAAATGGTATACCTTATAGAGTGCAAAATATTCACTGGCATTCACCCTCAAAGCATACGTTCGATGGCATCAGTATATAAAACTTGAAAGCTTTAAACTTTTTTAGATCGTTGGATGAAGGTAAATGAATGAATGACTGAGACTAACTCCTTATTTTTTATACGCGATAATCTTCACACTTTATATTGTTAATCTCATTAATCCATTTCACTCATCCAACGGTCCTAAAAAGGTGTAAAACTCAAAAGCTTTACATAGTATAACAAAATCTTACCTCTATATGTATTTGTTTACATGAAGGGACGGATCGAGGGGTCTTAAGGGGCAGTTGCATCCCTTTAAATTTCAGATTTTAATATATTCTAGTAATAATTTTCTTTGTATTTTATATTAGTAATCTAATTTCGCAACCCTGAAAATTTTAACTTCCTATACAATTTTATCAAGTATAAAAATTCACAACCCTAATATAAAATCATGTGTCGGTCCATATTTACAGATATTCTTTGGAGGTTCACATAATTCATCGTAGTGACTAAAATAACATAATAGTTGCGGCGTTTCTTTATCGTTATGGCCTGCCTGATCCCTTCATTGCTCCCGTATGCCAACGTTCTGGTTTTGTGTTTTCTTTTTCAGTATTCTTTTTTCATTTATTGAATGAATTATTTATGGAAGATGACTAGGGTTAGACTGCTTAGACGAAGAAGCTGGGCTTCTAAAAGGGTTAGTCATTAAATTTTTAGCGCATTTTTTATTTATTTTCATCAACAAATTATAATAACTTTCAATTTATTTATGAAGTTTTTAAATTTGATTTTCGATCATTTTATTATAGGTTTGATATGACATTTTTTTATTTGCTTATGTAAAAAGGTGAATACGGTACATCATTGTAGTGTATGACTAAAAATGACACAACCGAAATGCTAAAAAACATAAAACTTAAAATATTATCACACAAATAAAATGTTATACAAAAGTATAACATTTTAAGTTGGTAGTTTTTTGAAAAATTTCGAGAATCGCTCAAAAGCGTTATTATCGACGATATAAAGTAGTATAAATGGACAATATCTCTCGATATAAAATTTTCCGATATAATTTTTAATATTTCTGATTTAGTTAATTTGCTTTTATCCATGTTAGATTTCTCAACAGATTCTGCGCGACATATTACTACTTAGGCAGACAGACAGAGGTGTGGGGCTTATTAATCCAGAAAGTGTTGGATTTCCAGGCTCAAGTTATTATCGATACAATGGTTCACTAATGGTTCCTCCCTGCACCGAGGGTGTGGTTTGGACAGTCTTCCGAGTTGTGTTTTCCTTGACTTGACTATATATATATATATCTTATTACATTAATTAATATTAACAATAATTAATATTATCTTATTACAATATGATGTCTAAATTAGTAAACTCGTTTACTATTACGTGTTTAAGTACTTTTGAACTTACGTCTTTATACATGTTACAATTAGGTATAGACATGGGTCGAGTCGGGTCACTAACCTAAAAGTTTGAAATTTATACTTGACCCTAACCTGACGTGTGATGACTATTTACCCGACAAGAAATTTGAGATTAGACTCAGCCACGACCTGACTTGACCGAAATAAATAAAAATATATTTATCATTTTTATTAAAAATAGGGGATAATAAAAATATATATGAAAAAGGGTATTTATAGTAATTATCCTTTTTTATATTCGGTAAAATTAAAGAGGAAATTGAAAAAATAGAAAGAGAGGAATGTTATAGTAATTATCCCTAAATATATAGGAGAATTGTACGATTATCTCAGTTCGGGTTAAGTTTTTTCACCCTAAACCTGAGCACAACCCAACATTAATAATTTTCCATCCAACTCAAACTCAATTTTTTTAAAAAATCCAACCCTATCGGAACCTGTCAAATCAAAATCTCATGCACATCCCTGACTATAATAGTAACATGTCAATTGAATTAAAACTCGAATGATCAAGTCATATAACTAGTGTTACTAACTTGTATATCTTGTTATTATCCTAATTAAGATCAAGCAGGTCAGCCGGTCCCAAGTTGAAGCATTGAGGAACATACTTCCTCCTGTAAGTGTTGTTATCCTATTCCTAAATCCTACTTAAGGTCTTTATTCTTATAGGGAACTGATGGGGTTTACTTATTCCTGCATTTCCTCTGTGTCTTTACAGCAAAACAGGAAAAATGCAAGGCCAATTCAACCACTGAATACTAGGGATGTGTTATTCCGTCCAGGAGGGACAGCTTCACTTGACAACATATCCAACCCTTAACCCTCTATGGGATAAGTCTGTGCTTCTATGCTTAAAATAAATCAATGAATTACCAACAATTGATGTACCACTTATTTATATATGGGATAATTCACGTACATGGTGTAAAACTTAATTAGGTTTACACTAATCTATGGTCATTAGATGAGTGAAATGGATGAATGGGATAAAAAGTTGAAAATAATGATATTTTCAAGGAGAAAAAATAGGAGTGTTTAATCTCATCTATCTATTTTACTTATCCAATGACCATGGATTAGTGTAAAACTATATGAGTTTTACACCATATAAGTCGATCCTAACCCTTTATATATATATACATGTATGCATGCATGAATGTGCTACCTAAATTTTGCGCAATTATGGGTGAAAAGTAAAAGAAATTAATAGAAATAAAAGAGAAAGAGCTACCTAAATTAATGAGTAGTTCTTTTTTTCATATTATATTCTTTTTATTCTTTACTTGATATGTTTATAGTTAAATTGAATTGATATCTGTGAATTAAATGACATCAGGTCCTAATTATAGTTGTCGAAACCGATTTTAAGTTGATGAAAAATATTATTGAAAATCTGTGCTCTTATTTAAACCGTCAGTTACGCGTGGGAAGATTAAAATGCTCTCACATAAGATGGTAATGGGGCGAGTTTCGTGGGGATTCGCTATATTTTGCATTCAATTGAGCATGGATGATTATAAATTTTTTGGGTTGTGGGACAGAGATGAAAATAAAAATTAGATTCGTCGTGGGTGGTGGAGAAGACGTGAATATGTCTTTATACCCGCATTATCCCCACCCGCCTCGCATCATCCCCACCCGCCCCGCATCGTCCTCACCCGCCTCAACAGATCTTATAAAATGTTATTAAAAATACAATACCGATTTGGATTATAGTTAAATTTAATATAATTTATATTGACATATTCTTGGGATATTAATAAAAAGTTCAATATATATATGTATATAATTGAGTTTGAAATTGATTATATCAAATTTATAAATATTTTTAATATATTATTTTGAATCAGAGTCAAATTTAAAATAATTTACATTGACTTATCTTGAGATATTTAGGAAAATTTATATACATATATATAACATTTATTAGGTTTATTGGTTTATTTTTTATTGTTATCTGTCGTTATGCCTTCTTTTTAAATCTTTTTTCTCTTCATTCCTCATCATATATATGTTATTCTTCTACTTTTTAAATTTTATTTTCTTAACATTGTATATTATTTAGATTCTATCAGTATTTGTTCTTATTTTTTAAGGTTTCTTTTAATTGTTATGTTTTTTAGTTTTTTCTGTAATGTTTATTTGTTAAGTAATTAAAATATTATTTTACATGTTATTTATGATATTTTCGATCCTTTATAATAGACTTTAGTATTTTTTTAGTCCAAACTTTTTTGTTGTACAATTTTAATTTCGTATGTTGTTTTTTTTAAAAAAAAATTGTGACAATTAGAATAATTTCACTATGTGGTGGGAGTCCGAATGACGGGTATTTTATACCTTTTTCATAACAAATTTGATTTATATTTTTAACTAATAGTTATAAAAATATTATATGAAAGGGTTACGGGGCGGGTAAAGAGGGTATTAGGTGAGTCTCAGGACCCACGTGGGTAATGGGGCGGAAATGATTTTAGTCTTGTGGGTTGTGGGGCATAGATGGTTTTAGATTTTGTATTCGCAACAGATCGTGGGGCAGAAATAGAAATGAAAATTCTTGACGATGATGAATGTGAGTAGAGTACCCTTCGCACCATCCCTGCCCAATTGACATCCATGCTCCCACAAAGTCTAAAAATTAGTATCGTTAAAAAATTAAATGTTGTGTCATTTTTAAAGTTAAAAATATGAAATTATTTTTGAAATGTGAACTTTGACCGAATACAATTTTAATGAACGGAGTGGCTCAATCTTTGAGCAAAGCAAGCAATTGAAGGATCTCACCATTCGTGCGATGGAGGCTAAGCTAGTTCGCGGTGGTAATGCTGGCTCAAGCGTTTCCAGCACGGGACGGAGGATGGTTCCGGAAATGGAGTGGGTTAAGTTAAATTCCGATGGTGCAAGACGAGAAGTTGACGGATATGCTTAGTGCAAGGTCGTAATACGTGATCACACTGGGTCTTGGAAGGGTGGCTTTGTCAAGATCATTGGGATCTACTCAGTTGTGGAAGTCGAGCTAAGAGAAGTATACATTGGACTCCTATATGTTGGAAGCGAAGTGGACACTCGATATAATATATAACTCGAATATATTATAAACGAACCAAAATACAAATTACTTGCTTCTGCAAGTTTGGTACACAACCAAATCACCTTGTTCTTTCTCACTTGCACACACTGATTTTTTTGTTTTTCACGCACACACAAGCTTTGTCCAACTCTTATTTATAGTGTTCCTAAATCGACATTAAAAAACATCTAGTACTAATCCTTCTTGACTTCATGAGTTTGCTGCCACGTGTACTTCTTCTTTTGTTTTCTACTGCCATTACTATTGCTTCATTGCAAAGAATTCTTATATGTTCTAGCTTCTACCACAATCTTCGAGTATCACCAACTTGAACATTTCCTTGCCGCCACTCTCAATTCTTCAAGAATTATCTAGACCATATCACCATGCTCATCATGAAGCTTTCACACTATTCATTGTCTTGCTAACATAAATATTTTAGTTGGGTTTGATTTCTAACACTCCCCCTTAAACCCAACCTTCATTCTGAGCTTTTCTTTTAATCTATGAAATGTTTCAGCTTTCAACGACTTCGTAAAAATGTTTGCAAGTTGATGTTCTGTCCTACAATAGACTAGCTCCACGATCTTATTCTTCACTTGCTCTCGAATGAAGTGATATTTTGTATTGATATGCTTGCTTTGGCTATGGGAGACAAGATTCTTTGCAAGAGATATAGTGAACTTGTTGTCAACATATATTGTAGTTGGTCCTTCTTGAGCAAAATTTAGCTCGTCCAAAATATTTTTCAACCAAATTGCTTGATAGGTTCATGATGCAATGACTATGTATTCTGCTTCACATGTCGAGAGAGCTACCATTTGTTTCTTCTTTGATGACCATGAAAATGCTCCGGAGCCGATATTAAATAGGTATCCAGAAGTACTCTTTCGATCATCTATGTCTCCCCTGTAATCACTGTCGGACTATCCAACTAACTTTGAATTTTGTGAATGCTTATAGAATAATCCATGATCCAACGTACTTTTGACATATCTCAAAATTCTTTTTGCTACAATCCAATGATCTTGTTTTGGATTCTCCATGAATTTGCTTATCAATCCCACAGTGTATGTTATGTCTTGTCGTATGATAGTTAGATACCTTAAATTCCAAGCGATGCTTTTGAACAATGTTAGATTCACCGACTCTCTTGTTGAATCAACACTTAATTTCATGCTTGTTTCTGCTGGAGTGGCTACCAGCTTGCAATCTTTCATTCTGAATTTGCTTAAGATTTGCTCCACGTACTTTTTTTGGGATATGAAAATTCCTTCTTCCATTTGCTTCACCTCAACTCCAAGAAAGTATGACATCTCGCCAGTATCTGTCATTTCAAATTCTTTAGTCATAGCTTTCTTAAAATCTTGAAACATACTTGGGTTGTTCTCGGTGAAGACCATGTCGTCCACGTATAAGCACACGGTCATGATATCACCATCTTTATTTTTCTTTATATATAAGGTATGTTCGTATAGGCTCTTTATGAACTCATTCTTTTAAAAATATTCATCTATTCTTGTGTTCCATGCTCTTGGTGCTTGCTTCAATCCATATAAGGCTTTCTTCAACGGTAGACCTTATCTTCATGTCCTTGTTTAATGTACCCATGTGGTTGTTCGATATAAACTTCTTCTTCTAGGTAGTCATTTAAAAATGCTGACTTCACATCCATTTAATAGATTTTCCATTTGTTTTGTGTTGCAACTGCTGTGAGAAGTCTAATAGAGTCGATCCTTGCTACTGGAGCAAATGCTTCATCATAGTCTATTCCTTGTCTTTGCTTGTAGCCTTTGGCAACTAGTCTCGCATTGTATTTCTCTACTTGTCCTTCTTTTTTTGTCTTCGTCTTGTACACTCACTTGACTCCAATTGGATTATGTCCTTCTGGTAGGTTTGTGAGCTCCCACGTATCATTTCTTTCTATCGATGCAATTTCTCCATTCATAGCATTCTTCCACTTGTCATCTTCAATTACTTCTTCGTATGTTATTAGATCATTGCTTGCAAGTAAATAGAAAAGTGAAACATTTTTAGTTTGATCATCCTTGTACCTTTATGGTACTCTTCTTTCCCTCGTAGATCTTTGAACTTTAGTCGGTTGTACTTCAAGATTCTCTGTTCTGCTGCTTCTTGATGAAGACAGTTCAGCTGGATTTTGTTGAGGACTTCGATCATCAACTTGTTCATCTTGGTTGATGAAGTCGTCATCATCTTTATCTTGTTAAAAAATAGTCTATCATCTTCTTGGTGAGTGAATTATAGAGTTTGTAAGCCTTACTTCATTCATCATAGTCGATGAAAATGCATTTCTCTCTTCTATCATCGATCTTTTTTTCTTATCTACTCAGGTACGTGGGCATATGCGATGCATTCAAAAATCTTTAGGTGGCCTATTCTTGGTTTTTTACCACTTCATGCTTCATTCGGTGTCATGTTCCTTACACTCTTTGTTCGACAACGATTCAACAAGTAAACTGCACATCTAACTACTTTAGCCCAAAAATTTCTTGGTAGATGCTTACCTTTTACCATTCTTCTTTCCATGTTGAGAATGGTGCGGTTCTTTCTTTCCGCTACTCCTTTTTGTTAAGGTATGTATCTAACTGTTAACTGATGAATGATACCATGCTCCTTGCAAAATTCTTCAAATAACTTTAATGTATACTCGCCTCCTCTATCAAATCTGAGTATTTTTAAGTATTGGCCACTTTGCTTCTCTGCCATTGCTTTGAATTCTTTCAATGCTTCTGATTTTTCTTTAAGAACATATACCCAACACTTTCTGCTATAATCATCAATAAAGGTTAGGTAGTACCTGTTTCTTGCAAGTGATGGTATGTTGAAAGGACCAGCTATGTCAGTGTGGACTATCTCCAATGGTCTTCTAGCTCTCTTGGATTTACCAACTTTAAAGATTTGTTTGTGTTGTTTTCCTCTGATGTAGGCCTTGCACAATTGATTTGGAGGGTTGATTTCTGGCAATCCATTCACCATCTTTGCTTTTGACAACATATCCAAGCTAGAAAATCCAAGATGTCCATACCTCAAATGCCAAAGCCATGAATCGTCTTTGATTGTAGTCTTCATGCACTTTACTTCTCCCGACTCGATGTCAATAATGAACAGAGATTTTGTGTCATATCGACTTGGACAACTAATTCTCTATTATTATTTTTTATGGAAAGTGAATGATTTTTCCTATGCACTTCATATCCTTTCTCTAGTAGCTGACCAAGACTTATGATGTTGCTTTTCATAGTTGGTACATAGTAAGCATCTTATATGTATTTATTTTCTCCATTTCTTTCGTTATCATGACTTTGCCCTTGCCTTTGACCTCTGTGTGTGAGTCGTCGCCAAAGGTTACTCGTCCACGGACCATTTCATCTAGCTCCACGAACAATTCTTTTCGTCTACACATATGATTACTGGCATAATTATCGAGATACCAAATATTTTTCTTTGTTTCATCATTTCTTTTAGTGAAGAATACATAAGATTCATCATTTTTCTCTTCTTCAGCTGTTGCTACATAACTTCTTTCTTCCAGATTTGGAATTGGTCTACTCTCGTAACTGTAATGACCTTACTTGTTGCAATTATAACATTGTACATGGGATTTACCTCCTTATTGATATTTGCCTCGGCCTATATATCCTCTTCCACGATATCTTTCACAGTTTCTACTGCCTCGCGTGTAGCTGCTGCTAGCTTTACTTTCGTTGACGTGTAACTTGCTCTAGATTTTCTGCCTCTTCGTTTAGCTTCATTTTCTGCTCACAGGCCTAGAGTGATCCCACAAGCTCGTCGATAGGCATTTGAGTCAAATCCTTTGATTCTTCAATTGCAACGACCACATAATCAAATTTACGTGACAGCGATCGTAAAATTTTCTCCATCACTCTGACCTCCACATAGTTAAATCCTTCGTTTAGCGTCATTTCTTTCCATTTCATTTGATACACCTTTCACACGGCTAACATAGCCATCTATGCTTTCCGTGTTTTTCATTTTTAGCATTTCAAACTCAGCTCTGAGCGATTAAAGACATACTTTTTTTGCTATTTCAACTCCTTGGAGTGATTTTTGCAAAGTTTCTCATGCTTGCTTCGCGGTTGTTGTTTCTGCATTTTTTTTCAAAGTTAGTTTGATCTACCGCTTGAAAAATATAATATAACGCCCTTTGGTCTTTTACGAGCATCCCTTAATTCTCTTTTCTGTTCATTGGTTAGAACCGCCTCTACTGCTACATATTTTGGCTCGATGTATCCTTTTACAACGATGTCCCAGCAGTCTTGCGAACCAAGTAGCACCTTCATTTGAATACTCCATTTGGCATAATTCGTCTTTGTCAATCTCGAGATTTGGGGTTGGATCATGTATTTTATCTTCTCGTGACGTGAACTTAAACTCGAACTTAACTCAGATACCACTTATTGGAAGTGAACATGGACACTCGGTATAATATATAACTCGAATATATTATAAACAAACCAAAGTACAAATTACTTGCTTCTGCAAGTTTGATACACGACCAAATCACCTTGTTCTTTCTCACTTACACGACCAAATCACCTTGTTCTTTCTCACTTGCACACACTGATTTTTTTTTTGGTTTTTCACGCACACACAAGCTTTGTCCAACTCCTATTTATACTGTTTCTAAACTGACATTAAGAAGCATCTAGTACTAATTAAAATATTATAGTTTAATCCTAGATATTTCTTGTAATTTTTGCATCCTTCTTGACTTCATGAGTTTGCTGCCACGTGTACTTCTTCTTTTGTTTTCTACTGCCATTACTATTGCTTCATTGCAAAGAATTCTTGAATGTTCTAGCTTCTACCACAATCTTCAAGTATCACCAACTTGAACATTTCCATGCCGCCACTCCCAATTCTTCAAGAATTATCTAGACCATATCACCATGCTCTTCATGAAGCTTCCACACTATTCTTTGTCTTGCTAACATAAATATTTTAGTTGGGTTTGATTTCTAACACTATATGTTTGAAAATTCGATTTTGGCCGTATTATTCTTGAAATTGATAGCTTGGATGCTTTTAGCTTGTTGCAGGAGAACTCAATTCGATGGGAAGATTACCCTCTCTTGTTTCATCTTGATGAACTTCGCCGAAGGGAATGGGTAGTGGGATTAAACTATTTTCGCTGGAATAGTAACAAGGTAGCCGATACTCTTGCGAAAATTGCCTCGCCGAATGAGTTTGGAATCATTCGATTTTCTCAACCTCCTCATGTGATCAATGCACTGTTGTTGGAGGATATGCCTAGCTGATTGTCTTGGAAGCATTAAGAGCTTTAGTTAGTCTTTCATTTATGTTTACATGTATTTGTTAGGTGGGTTTACCCGGTATTATGGATTTTATTATTTTTAAGTATATTCTTTTTTTCCGACTTGATTTAGGGGGTTTTTAGTGAGACACATAATAATAATTTTTTTTTAATCTAAAAAATGAGGTTGCACTCTATTAACTTTAGAGACTATATTATTAATTACCTTAATATGAATAATATTGCTCGCCTTGATTTTTCAAAAAAACAACAACAATTGTATTAAAAATGTGTGCATGATTACAAATGAAGGCTGAAGCAACCAAAAAAAAATGCGAAATAATAATTAAAAAATGAAATGATATACACATGAATAATAATAGAAAATTAAAACAATATAAAGAAAATAATAGCAATAATCACAATGAAAGAAAACAATTAAAATTTTTCAAAAAAAAAGAAAACATTAAAAAATATTAAACTAACGTGTAAGGACTAAATTAAAGGAAGTTATAAATCAAATGGGCGGAATACACACTACGCAAAACATATTTTTAACAACGTTTTTTAGTCGTGTAACAGTTATTTTAAGTGTCGTTAAAAATTTTCTTGGTACTAGTAAAAGCGCTGCAAAATCAAAAGCCGCAGCAATTGGCAGCGTTCATGAACAAAAAACGCTGCAAAAAGTGATGGCATATAGCGCCGCGAATTATCTTGTCTTTAGTGGCGTTTTTTCTTCCAAACGCAGCATATGTTGCGACTTTTACTGGTGTTTGTAACCACAAACGCCGCTATTGGCTATGTATATAGTGTCATTTTAACCACAGCGCTGCTATTGACTATGTATATATAGTGGCATTCTTGTCAATAAATGCCGCAAAAGAGTGTGAATTTTAGTAGCATTTTTTTCACAAACTCCACGAAACTTAAGGGTCCCTTTGGATTTAGAAAATATTTTCTACTTTTGTTTTCTATTTTTATTTTCAAAAAATAATTTTCATTTTCAGTTTTCTAAAAATTAGAAAACGTGCTTGGTTAATAGAGATGGAAACTTATTTTTAAAAATGAAAATAGTGAAAAATGTGTTTGGTATCTATCTTTTCAAAAATAGAAATGAAAAATATTTATTAAATAATTAAAATAAGATATAGTTAAAAAAATATTATTATAATAATAAGTAAAATATGAGTAAATAAACCAAAATTTTAAAATATGACATTAGAAGGGTTCGAACCCGGGTTAAAATTAAAAAAACCCTTGTTTTCATATTTTCCACTTTCCTAATTTTTTTTAAAACATCTTTTTTATGTTTTCAAATTTTCACTTATTTTCGTTTTCATTTTCTAAAAATCATTTTTAAATTTTACAACCAAACACGTTTTCTTCGTCGTTTTCTATTTTCTAAGAAAATGAAAATAAAAACGAACTTCATTTTCTATAACCAAAAGGACCCTAACTGATTTGCCACATACCATTTTCTACCTCGTATTGCCCACCCAAATGTAACATGTAGCATTATCCAATAACAACAAACTTGAAATTTAATTACAACACGAATTAGGTAAAAAAATAAATCAAAGTCTATAAACATTAAAGTGAAATGTAATGTAGTTCAACATTGTTCACTAGAATAAACAAAATATGAACTTAAGAAATCAACTAAGATGGCGGATTCTGTTGTTGTTTATGCAGTATCATCTTCACCATATTTTGAAGTTGGTTTTGGAAGGCTTGATATTTTTCTTGATATGTTGCTTCTCTCCCTGCTTCTCTTTGTTTATATGTTTCTTCTCTCTCTGCTTCCCTCGCTTCTAGTTCGGCTTTAATTTGAGTATTTTTTCATCCATATGGGACAATTGTTGTTTTAAACGATTAACTTCTAACTGGGAAGTCTAGCTCTGTGAAGGCATGTACTGAGACGAGCTGGATCCAAAATATTTGGTTGGGGTAACGAATGATCCTTGATAGCAAACCCGGCCATATCTTTCAGGACACAAAACTTGATTTTCGATCTCACCCACATTAACAGAACCATGAGTTAAAGTTGTAGCTTCATACTCCGCCTTTTTATCATTCAATTTCTCCTAATAATCAATTAAGAATTTATAACGAATTCAAATATTATTTAAAGTAAAAATGTTATATTATAGATATAAGTATAACATAATCTAGATTTTATGTCCAGTAAATATACCATAATTTCAGTAGCTTAAGGAGTCATAGGAGAGCTATCTTTTGTGTGTGTAATGTCGAAGAGCTTTATTCGTCCCATGCTACTGTCGGACGTAACTTCCTACAATATAGAATAGAAATTAATACTTACGAGAAAAGTAATAAATAATAGAAACAATTTTCGCTATCATGTGCTACCAACTTAAAATCGCTATGTGAATAATCAAAAATTAAAAAATAATATCTCGTCAACAGTTATACGAGCAAAGCTCTTCGACCCAGTTGTGTGACTTTTATTGTTGTCTGCTAGCAACTCCAACGCGCCCTCAATCATACAATTTGAAATTTGCATTATGTATAAATTTAATATTATAATGACATAGTATTATTTTTTAAAGTGCATCATACCTCTCCATTCTTTGAACTCTAAAACCTGACAACATCTTCCTATTGATACATGGACATTCCAGGTTGTACATTTTGCAGCTTCTCTTGAAGGTTGAGATTATTCTTGAAATATTTCTTTTTCAAGGAACTCTTGTGGTCTCTTCATTTCTTTCCTAACACTTGCTTCAAATAATCGTTTGAGACCTCTAAAAAATTTCTCCTACAAATTACACAAGTGTTCAAAGTAAATATAAATTACTATTGAACTGTAATGAATTATTTATTACAAAGACATTATTACTTTAACATAATCCATAGCCTGGTTTTTGCTACTACTCAGCATCTTACGCCATGACTCCTAATTGATAGGGAAAAGTGTAGCATAACGTGCAATCATGCCTAAGTAGCTGGCCAGAACACTTACTTTTGCCCCAATAAGTTGGTCGACATCGTTTCTTGAAACTTTCGTGTGTTCCCCAGGATGAAGTTGGTATAATTCCTTCAACGTCGTGCGCCTTCGACCATTTTCAACTATATAAAAAATAATTTAGTATAAGTTTTCAAATTAAAGTCAATAAGAAAATTCAACAGCCATTTATATAAGAAAAAAAGATTGATACACAGTCCGTTTACACGTGCTTTTCAAATTTAGGGGTTTAGTTTAGGGGTTTAAGTTGTAGGGTTTAGAATTTAAGGTTAGTGTTTAGAATTTAGGGTTTAGGGTATTAGGGTTAGGAATTTAGAATTTGTGTGTTATAAGGTAAAAACACATGCTTGTGTAAAATTAGTTTTCACAGCCTGTGTATCAAAGTTTTACCCTTTATATAAAGTGTTGAACATTACCTTCAATTTCTACACTTTCTACAATTGTATCTGGAACTTCTGAAGATACAACACCATCCAATTCCTCACTATTTATTTCTTCTTCCGCTCGAGGAACTTGAACAATTCGCAGATCACTTAATTTCCTCCTAGGCATAATATCTGCAATAAACAAACAACAATTTTGCTAAGGCATAAAGCCAAAAAATGCTTTCAACGTTTGACTGAATAGTCACTTTGGTCCCTATTCATTTTTTGAGCAATTCAACCCTTAATGTTTCATTCTGTGTCAAAATGGCCCATTTGCGGATAAAAACTATCAATCAACTGACGGTAAATGGCTTGAAATAATGTGACAAACCTATATGACAGTACATGCTGACAGGAAAATATTATATAATATCATATAGACAAATGTGTTGACTTAAAAAACGTTACATCAGTCATAAACTATTGGATGCATTATTTGGTATAAATGTGGAAGAAATGGAAATTGGTAGGTGGGCTGAATTATCAAAATGTGTAGCGGGCTCTCTTCCCTTTTCTTATCTCGGACTGCCACTAGGTTGCAATAGAAACTCCAAGTCATTGTGGAGACCTTTGGTGGAGAGATTTAGAAAGAAGTTTGGTCCCTGGAAATCAAAGCTGTTGTCCTTTGTGGGAAGAGTGACGTTAGCCAAAACCGTTCTTGCAAACTTGCCGATATACTTATTGTCTATGTTCAGAATGTCGATGGCTATTTCTAAGGAGATCACGAGCATAGTCTCAAACTTTACTTGGGGTTCGAAGAATGGTGGGAGAATCCATTGGGTGAAATGGGAAACCCTATGCTTGCCAAAACAATTAGGCGGCCTTGGCCTTATTGATTTCAAGTTAAAAAATAGGCTTCTTTTGAACAAGTGGGTGTGGAGGTATGGTTTCAAAAGGGATCGATTATGGAGAAGAATTATTCATGCCAAGTACGATCATGGGGTTGACAGGCCAGCTCCATATGCAGAAAATCGTTGATTTGGAGGGATATCACAAGAACAGCTAGTAGATCTCCCACGGTGAATGACATCTTTCTTGACAATATCTCATTACAGGTGGGAGATGGTAAATTAATAGACTTTTGGAATGACAACTAGGTAAATGGGGCGTGACTTAAAAATATTTTCCTACGAATTTACGCTCTAGCCACAAAAAAAACTGGGCACGATCGAAGAGTTCGGTGCTCGGGAGGGCAGTGTGTGGTGTTGGGAGGGTCCCCTCGAGAAGACCCTTATTTGACTGGGAATTGGATGTTTGGAGGTCATTCATGGATGCCCTTAATGAACATTGTGTAGGACGTTTCTTTCGAATGGCATTAGATGGACCAAATCTTCTACAGAGTGTTACACGGCAAAAAAAAAAATTATTCATTAACTAGCTCTTGTGATCATGTAGTGAGTAGTCAGTGCTCTAAAGTTTGGCTTGGCTTTGCGCCATACAATGTAGAGTGTTTTGTTTGGAAATTCCTTCATGGTCGGTTGCCTACGAGATCAGAACTAACAAATAGAGGAGTCCCGATTGGTAAAGAAACCAAATGTGCCTTTTGCTCATGTGTTGAGGAAGTTATTAATCATTTGTTTTTCAAATATTTTTTCTCTTGGCAGATTTGGAGTAAGTGCTGTGGTCTGTGGGAAGTACAGGTGGTATTCGCTTCGGAGAGAAGAAAATTCTTCGTCTATTGGATGGGTTGTTGTCCTCATTCTCGATTGGAGCCTCTATGGTCGATGGACTTCTTTGCCATTGCTTGGTCTCTGTGGACTCAAAGAAATTAGGATGTGTTCCAAAACAAATCTTCGATGTTAACCCTTATTTGATCTCATTCTTCTTAGAGTTAGCTGGTGGTGTCATGCTAAATGGCCGAACGATGGATGTTTTGTTTCAGATTTCATTTTTAATCCGCGAAAGTGGTCAATGCCAAGCGTTTCGAGGAGTGCAACAAAAAACACAGCATGGTCCGCGCCCTTCGTTGGAGCTATCAAATTTAATACAGATGGCGCAGTTGCGGGTAGCTTTGGTCCGGCAGGGATTAGAGGTATCCTAAGGAACCATAAGGGTGACGTGTTGATCGAGTTCTCAAAGTCAAATGGGTCTTGTGAACTAGCATTCGCGAAACTGATTGCCATTAGGGAAGCTCTTCTCTTGCTGGTAAATTCGAGATGAAGCAAGGATACCCATATCATTATTGAATCAGATTGCCTTAATGCGGTGTCGTGGTTGCGCAATCCCCTATATGCTCATACTTTCTTCAAAGACTTGGTAGCTTCTTGCCTGTGCTTATGTTCGAATTTGATCTGGAGTATCCTTGGTGTTGACCGATCCTGCAATTAAGATGCGGATCGGTTAGCAAAAGCGGGAATCAAAAGATTAGTGGATTTTGTATCAATAGCATCGTGATTCTGTCGGTGACCATCTTGTGTAGATTTCTTTCGAGTAGATGGGGGGCTTTGGATTTTTAAGGGTGGCATAGAAGCGTATTAGTGTGAGGGGTTGATTCTGGTTCTGAGGGTTGGATCTTAAGGAAATTTTCAGATTTGTAATGATTGGTAAACGGGGCTCAAGCCACTGCTGTTGGCCTTTGTAATGTAATTTTGATGTTCGTCTTTTGGGCACTAATTGGGTCACTTTTTTTTTTCATTTAAGTGTAGGGATTGTCGACCAGTGTTTATGTGTTAATTTTCTAAGCTAATATAAGTTTTTTTAAAAAAACTAATTTTATAAAATTATATAAAATATTTTTTGCTGACTTATCATTCTGTCAAGATATTTCAAACTGTTTACCGTCAGTTTTTTAACAATTTTCATCCGCAGATGGGTCATTTTGACCCAAAATAAAACGTTGAGGGTTGAATTGCTCAAAAAAATAGAGGCCAAAGTGACTATTCAGTCAAACGTTGGGGTATTTTTTGACTTTATGTCTTTTAGTAACTAGTGACAACAATACTATTAATGTATGTACTCGACAACAAGTTAGAAGTTATAATATTATAGATTAATCAGTTAAGATATAAATCTTACAACATTGTTATGTCACATTAGCTTTCATTAAAATCTTCATCCATGTCCTCCCAAACTCATTGGAATTGTGAACTAGTACTAGTGATTGTTCCATCTAATTTTTAAGCTAGAAAAGGCAAAGTTTCTGGTCTTGTTTCAATGTCATCTCCACTTCTATCCCCAATGTCTATCAAGTCTCTTGGGGTATAACGAAGTACAACATACCAACCTCATCCATTGGATCGTGGCAATAAGAAACTTATTTGACTTGAGAAGAAAATAAATATGGCCCGTCCATCAATTGTTGACCATTGTGAATTAATCGAGAGATGTAAAACCAATTTGATCTCTGTTAATGCCTCGAGTAATATTTGCATCAGGTCAGTCACAACAAAATAACACAACCTTTCGTTTACCATAATAATCCAACTCAATAATGTTTGAAAGAATTCCATAATATTCTATATTTCCCTCCATAGGATGATTGTCCATAGCACTAGCATAACTTGTAGTTGAAGAAGTAACAACTACTCCACAATTTTGTGCCCTCCTTAATATTTCACGATTTTCGTGTGAAACCTGAACCCATTAATGAGGAAGGCATTATATCTTTTAACAATTCTATTCGGACCTTGAGAAAGCCATCTAGCCTCTTCACTAATTTCTCTCCTACACCAAACCTAATACGCGTAAAAGGTGAATGTCGACTGTGCTAACACTTGGCAAAGAATAAAAATATGTAGTGGAAATATGTAAGAATAATGCCAAGTACGAGTCCTTTGCGTGCAAGTATACACGGTCGGCAAGTAATACAACAATTAATACAACAATAAGCTGAGTATCGAATCCAAAAGGATTGACCAAGAAATTATTGCTTAACGTTTACTTGTTTAAAATAAAATAAAAGAGTTTGAAATTTTTTGGGATTTTAATTAAGAAGATAGTAAAAACAAAATAGTGAAAATAAAACAGTCTGGCAACATAAAAGTGTTTGTATGAATGGTGAGCGTTGGCAAGGCATGCATGATTTTTACGCTATTCATGCCAACCTTTAATAACGTCATGCCTTGGAACATTTGCCGAGCAGATTCAAGGATGGCATTACCTCTGTTGATGGCAATGCCCGAAATTAACCACGATAAAGCCCCTATATGTCTATAGTGACAATTTTCATCAATTAATTTGATTAAGTGTCAATCTTTACTCCTAAGGGGTGGATTCACTTCAGAAGTAAGCTCATCTAATCAAACATCTTCTTTCGAAGCATCTCGCCTCAGTATCTGGCAACTGATCGATGCCCCTCAAGTCTGCTAAGATATTAAGGTGCAATAAGCAAACAATGTCAGCGGTCGCATGTCATAGAATTTAGAAAACTGAAGTACATGTCAGATATAAAAAAAATTCCAAGACATTTGTATTATTAAAAGCCAAACATAAAAATAGCGTTAAACGCAAACATCGCTCAACCAACTTAAGAAAATCAGTTCATGGTTGGGGGTTCCATCCAAAAACCATAATCGTTTAACATCACCATTTCAAATAAAAATAAATAAAATAGAGAGAATGGGCAAGAAAAAGATCCATCGATGCAACCCTTCGAATGCTCCAGAGCTCTCAGTCTAGCTCGGTCAAACCACGTTGCCTCTCGGTTCACCATGGTGCAGCCTCTTCTCAATCGATCTTCATGAGTTGTGTTAGTTCGATATCTTCTCTTCCTTTAAATAGGCTTACGTGGAAATCATAGGATAAGCCTTTGAGTTTGAATTTTGAATGTGCAAGGGATAAGATGTGTGATCATCTTATCCATATTTGAATTTGAGCTGATCAGGTTTTGACTAGGGCTGACGTCATCGACCTTATATCCTTTGCCAACCGAGCTTGGCATCGTTTGGTCCATATGTGCCAAACAAGCTTGACATTCTTTTACCGCCAACCTATTTTTTTCGAAGTGTGATCAAATGCTATTTTTTCACAGTCTGATTTGGTCTTATTTTCTCAGGCAGGTATTACCAAGGGTTCTTAGCAAAAAAACTCTTATGGTAACCTATTGCCAAGGGTGTTTGGCATTTCTCTTCTGGTCCTCTTGCTTTCTACTCCTGCGCTGCTCTGCCATGTCTGCTTGCTTGTGTCCTACATCAAAACCAGCAAAATAACCCTTCATATTGGAAAAACAAGCAAATACTAACTTCTTAATGCAAATGCATGATTTTAACAACTAAATGCACAATTGTGTACTCAAAGGCAAGCAAAAGCATCATAATATATGCATGAAAATTAGTACTTTTGAGGAGTTAACAGTGAATTAGTTAGCATTTATATTGATATATTAAAACAAAAAGAGTTGTACATTATTTATGTGTTGTACAAAGATTTAGTTGCTTACCATCTACCCTAACCATTCACGAAAATTTTCTGTGAATAACTTATGAATCTCACAGATGTAATATTCGTGAGTGTGCACGAGATTGCAAGACTTCTTTAAACTCACTATAAACTAGATTACATGGTTAAAGAATGAGTAATGTAAAAGATTAAGTGAATACATTAGGATTTATATTGTAAAACTTATGTACGTAAGGGATTTATTGAATCATGATGTAAAAAAACATATCGATGTACTTGTACCCAAGACTTATCATCTAATTGTGCAATTTCAACTTTGCCGAGTGGTTCTGTAATGACCCGAATTTCAAGTCAACGATTGGGCGTTGACCCAGATTATGGGCCCTCGTGTTAGATTGAGTAATTGGACTCTTTGGGCTAAGTTTGGGCATTTTTAGATAAGGTTTTGGTTACATGGGCTAGTTTGGCGACTTTTTTGTATTATGGATGAAAGATAGAGGTTTGGTGTGGCAAATATACCCTTTTGAAAAAGGAAAGTGGCTGGTCACACTTTGCTCCCTTGTCTCACGTGGCTTTAAGGGGGAAGGGAAAAAATGTGGGGGATGATATCACTTCTTTTTATCTTCATCTTTTCCCTCCATCATCTTTTTTCTCAAAAACCCCATAGCCACAAAACCTTAAAGGTTCAAGCTTTCTTCATCAATCCTTTCATCCGAGATTTGAAATTTGGATAAGTTAATCTCCTCTTCATGGGCTTCATGAAAAGTATTGTTTTGTGGAGGGGTAAGTCTTCATTTATGGGTTTTTGAAAGGTTTAAGCTTTGGGGGTTTCCATGGAGTATACCATGATTTTAAAGTCGTGAAGTGGTTTGGACTCCTGAGTGTGTCATTCTAATCTTGAGTTTGATGATTCGAGTGGTTACTCTACCGAGTTTTTGAGATAGATTGTCTACATGGATGGTAAAACAATGAGAATATTATCAGAGTAGTGCAACGAAAGTGTGGTCTAATGGCTATGGTTATGTGGAACCGAGATTCTTATGTTGCAACAGATCTGGTTGGAAAAACAATTTGAAAATCCATGAGGACTTGTTAAAGTTTCAATGAAACTGATTGTTTGAAATTAAGTGGTTGGATTGGAAGAGAATGTTCGGGACCTCAAAAAAATTGAGGGAGTTTTGATCTCTAGCAAGAATTTGTAAGCGACATTGGTTTTGTTCAAAATCTAGTGGCTCGAGTAGTGACATCGTATGATCATGAGTTAGCCTTCGTTCGAGTTGGGGATGAGTTTTGGTATATGGAAGTGCTAAGTTCCGTCTTGGTTGAACAAGCTAGGGAGAATGGTTGTTAGTTCAATAAAGGTTAATGGTAGAATTCAATTGTTAGGGTTTTGCATTTTCTCGAAGTGTTTGGTCATGTTGTTAACATTAGACGAATAAGTTCTTCTAGTAGTATATCTTGGAAGAGATGTCGCATTCCAGTTACAAAATGAGGTTTGTGTTCAAGAGTTTTGAACCGTGGATGATGGTAGAAAGGGTTGTTAACCGAGGTGAAACTCATCCGAAGTGAGTTCCTTAAGTGGATGTTTGGACCGTATAGTTTGAGTCCATCCTATTTTGATCCACTTTAACATTCGATATGAGTGTTGTTCGTTTCTTGGAAAACGAATCATTTGGGATTCATGAGAAAGGTATTGAGGAGTGTTACCTCCTCAAAAGTATTGTTTTTATGCCTATTTTACAATGCCTTTGCTTGTTTTTTAGTACATTTAGTTGTTAAATTCATACATTTACATAAGGAGTTAGGATTTGAGTCTATGATAGTGTGAAGGGTTGTTTTCTTGGCAATATTGCAGGCTTGGCAGAGCAGTTGGCAGAGCATAGCAGAGTAAGACAGTGTAGGAAGGAATGCCAGAGAGAATGCCTAGATGCTGTTGGCATAGATGGACCAAATAATGTTAAAGCTTCGGTTTGCAGAAAAGAGGAATTTGATGCCCGACCAAGTAGTTGTTGAACCCAAAAAATAGGATTAGATCAGCCTGCGAGAAAATAGCAATTGGATCAAAACTTCGAAAAAATAGCAAAAAATAGTGTCAAGCTTGGTTGGCAGAATGATTCCAAGCTTGGTTGGCGAAGAAGTGACGGCAGATGATGTCAACCCTAACATGATCAGCTCACATTCAAACTTTGGATAAGAAGATCACTTCTCTTATCTCTCGAGCATTCAAAATTCAAACTCAAGAGCTTATCCTAGGTCTTCCTTGCACGCCTATTTAAAGAACGATCATGCAAGCAATTGATATCGAGGGGGAGAGATCGCGAGATCCATCAACGACCGGCTACACCAAGGATGCGTGGTTTGACAACTTGACCGAGAACCTGGATCTTGAAGGGCTACTTCGAGAAACCCCTTCTCGTGGATTCTCTTTGTTTAGTTGTTTTTATTTTCTTTTAAATGATGATGTGTTTGCAAAACGTTGAAGGTTTTTTGTTGATACCCTCACCATGAACTAATTTAATAGTTGGTGGGGGATGTTTGCGTTGAACGTTGTTTTTATGTTTAATTTTTAATAACGAAAATGCTTCGGCATTGTTTTCTCTATCTGGCATGTTCTATAATGTTTTATCAAAACTGTGTCAAGGGAGAGCTGTCATTGTTGGCTTATTGAACCTTAATATCTTAACAGACTTAGGGGACAACGATTTGTTGCCAGATACTAAGGCGAGATATAGGGGTTTCTGGTTAATTTAGGGGTTTTTACATGGTTAATTTAGGCCATTGACCATCGAGAGAGACAATGCTAATTTTGAATCTACTCGTTAAACGATGCCAAGGCATTACATTATTAAAGATTGGCATGACATGAATAGCGTGAAAATCAAACATCCCTTGCCAACGCTCATCACTCATTTAAAAACTCTCCTTGCCAACGCTATTTTATTTTTATTTCTTTTCTTTTAAACTATTTTCAAAACCAACTTCAAATCAACAACACTTTTCTTTCGACAAGTAAACAAACAAGCAAGGCAATCAAACTCTTGGTCAATCCTTGTCGAATCGATAACCAACTTACTGCTGTATTACTTGCCAACTGTGTATACTTGCACGCATAAGACTAAATCTTGGCACTATTTTATACATTTCCAATACATTTTATACCCCTTTTGCCAAGCACTCTCACAGTCAAACAAGTTTTTGGCGCCGTTGCCGGGGATTGAAACGAAGTTTATTATTTTCAAATTTTTACTTGTCTTCTTTTTATTTGTGCTTTTTATTTTATTTCTTTGTTTTGACCGATGTATGACCAGAAACCGCCCTGTGGTGGAAGATTGGCTATGTGATCCAGAAATTGAAAGAACCCTGCGAAGGTTAACGAAAAAGATTCGAGAGATGGCTCAACAAGGCAATGGAGGAAATGATGTGTTAAATAATGAAGAAAATCCACCCAATAACAATGAGATACCACCAGCTCTTGCTGCCTCAACTGTTAATGTGGAGGAAGAGAGACCTATTAGATAACACTCGGCACCAAACATTGACAATTTGATGCCAAGACTAATTGGTCCCGAGGTAAATACACCGAATTTTGAACTTAAACCGGTAATGATACAAATGCTTTTGAATATAGGAAAATTTGATGGAGCACCTATTGGAGATCCTGTAACGCCCAGAAAAATGGGCTAGAAGATTCAGGTGAATTATCGGAATCGAGTTGGAAATTTGGGCTAGGCTTTGGCTAATTAATTAATTCCGAAAAATAAATTGGGTAATTAAACTGATTTTCGATAAATTTAATGTGGCAAGTATTTGTTAAAAATATATTTAATGAGTTAATAAAGAATGACTTTGAGTTTGAGAAATTTTAAATGAGTTGCTTTAATATTAAGTAAATGGTAACTATTTTACAAAAGGTAGGTTGTAAAATATTATTAATGACATTTTTGTAAAAATAATTAAAGTTGTGTTTTATGGGATTATTTGACCCATTTATTAATAAGGATTTTACTATCTATTTCCAATTAGAATTTGACGACGGTTATTATTTTCTCAAGAAAGAAAGCTATGTCTAAATTTATCTCTCTTTTTCTCTCAAGATTCTCCCAAACACCATTTTAGTTTTCTTGGATTTTCTTATCCAATTTCTATTCATTTTATTTCTAAATCATTTCTAATCGATAACCACACAAGATATTTTGATTTCTCTCATCTTGTTAATGAATTTTATGTTGGAAGATTTGAGGAGCAATCTTCATTTTTAATTTCCAATTTATTTGGGTAAGCTTTGATTTTCTAATGATCGCCTAATTATTTTGTGATTGATTTTCTATCAATTCTATTGTCTTTTGATGTTAGAATGGATTTTAATGGATTGATTTAAATTCTAGATGCTAAAGAGTGAATCATGATTTGATTGATGAAATCTAAATGTTTTATTTATGAGTTATTTTTGTGGGTTAGATATAATCTAATGTCGATTTTGTGAAATTAATTTCGAAATTAATCAAATTGGTTAGGTTTAGATTTGAATTCTTAGACGGGGGTAATTGATAGTGTGTTGATTGAATTATTGGGTTAAATATTAATATGCATTGTGAGTGTTCGAAGAAATTACCGTAAGAATTTGTATCTTTAAACATGGAAATTAAAGGGGAGAAGAACCGAATGTGGATCAGGGCAGTAGGCCGCGCGAAACAGGGGCTGCTGCCTTTTTGCATTTTGTGGTGGCTTTTCGAGGTTGCAGTAGCATGGGAATAATAATATTGAAACTGGAGGGTGGGGAAATATTAGGTGTTAAGTTAATCGCAAATAAGAAAAAAAAAAGAGAGATAAAGGGAGTGTTGGAGCAGTAACGTGAATTGTAGAAAAGAAATGGGAACTAATCCCCTGCAGTAACGTGAAATGCAATTTGGACGTTTCGTGAGTTATTGTTCGAAGGGTTATGGTTCGAATATTTGTGATGGTGGTTCTATAATAAATTAGTTACTTTGGCATGGTCCAATTTATATTGACCCTTGTATTTTCTTGTGGAAGATAGCGAGTGTTCGGACGTTTCCCAATTAGGTGACGAGTCATTGGCGTTGAGACATTGGCATCAAGAGGATGACGTGTTGGTTGGTTTACAGATTTTCAAAGGTTTGAAAGGAATATTTTGGGGGTTTAGATTAAGCTTGAAACGCTAATCTAAGCTCGGAAGTAAGTATGAAATGTTTCGCTCTCGGTTCTCGGCTTTTCCCATGGTTTTAATTGTTCATGCTCATGATTTGAAGTTGGATTTGTTACCTACTGTTATGCATATTTTTATGAATTGAGAAATGATTCATGTTATCCCATGAGATTGATTTATGGTTTTCAAGAGGTTGCATCTTGACGAGAAAATGCTATGCATTAATTTATGATTTAAAATGGGATATGCTATGGTTTATGATGATGCATTGGAAAATAGTAGGTTAACATGGCTTTAAAGTATATATTGGCAAGTGATGATGCTTATTATAATCGGATATAATTGGTCGACTAATAGGATGAGAGTGCACTATAAAAATGTAGCAAAATTCGCATGTGTGTGTGTCCTTCGGCTCTACATTAGCGTAGCAACTATTGTGTTGAGGGTAACCGAAGTGTATTGTGGTGAGAGCAGCAAGCACCACGAGATCTAAGTCATGGTGAGTGCAGCAAGCACCATGAGATCCGCCTTATGGAGAGAGCAGCAAGCTCCATAAGTATTGATGGAGAGAGCAACAAGCTCCATCAATGAGTATCCATATACCTGATGTGTTTATTATAGAGAGTGCAGCAAGCTCCATCCGGGTCACATGAATGCCAATATATGAGATTACATGTATCATGGTTTGAAATAAAATTGTATATGAGATTTATACATGGGACTATATCTTGAGATATGTTTCGAGTGCCTAAGCATGTGAAGCTTGCATTGAGATTTGCTTTGGTTTAAAGCATGAAATTTCATGATACATGTGTAAAGAGTTTAATGGTTTTGCTTTAATGGGTTTTAAAGCATGAGCCTATGTTGAGCATGATGAGAAATGGTTTATACTTGAGAAAGGTGTTTTGATGCATTTGATTGTTATGCATTTCTCGTTTTGGAAATAAACGGGAACAAATTGCCTTGCGTTGATTAAACATGTTTTATACAAATGTCTTGAGAATGAAAGGATCATTATGGAAGCATGAGACATGCATACCGTATAAGCTTGTGTTATTTAAATGCTTGGAAATGGTGTATTTAACTTACTTAATTATGGGTTTCTAATATCATCTTTGGTTTAAAAAATGCATTGCCGTTTTACCCTTTTTGAGCACACTCACTAGGCATTATATGCTTACGCCCTCTTTTCTCCCGTCAATGCAGTGAATAAAGCAAGTTTGGGGTCGAGGTCCGAGGCAAGGTGGATTTCAAGACAAACGTATTCAAAGGGTATGGTTACAGTATTAATAATGTTTGTAATAAGGCAATGTTGGTAGAATATGAGATGAATTGTTTCATCTTGGGAAATGTTAACTTGACTGTTATATTATGTTAGTAGTAGGTTGTATTTAATGATTAATATGTTGGTTTGTTTTAATGTTTTGTATCCTTGATAGTCATGATCAAATGATTTAAATGGTTTAAATAATGATTGGGCTGTATACTTGTGTTCAATGAGTGTCTATGGTCATATGCTTTAATCTCATAATTATTCTTATCCTATGTTGATGTCTTGACCATTTGGTGTTTAATGGATAATGATTTATCTTGTTAGGAAGTATACCTCTACACTATTTGTATAAATACGATTTGTGATGATTAATTGGTATGTAATTATTTGAGCCTATGTGTTTAATGGTGATTGTTAAGTGTTCAAAAGTACTATTTTTATAACCCTTTTTACTCATATTATTGTTAGACTTAGGCTAATTTTAGTTGCATTATTAGGTATTCATGCATGTTTTCATGATTTCCTTCACCGTCATGCTTGATTTCATAATTTAGTTGATTTTGTGGAAAAACATACTGCCGTTGTGTGTTATTTTGTGCAGGACTGGACTATTGTAGCAAGCAGGAGATTGATGTGGCAGCTAAGAAAAGAAACTGAAGGATCTGCCAAAGTAGCCGAAGCTGCTTTCCAAATGCCAAACTAGAGGGTCTGCAAGGCAATCGAAGCTGTCTGCCATGTTGAGCAGATTGCTGAAGCATGTCGGGACACATCCACCTCATTAGGGATAAGCACGAAAATCAAGAGATAAATCTCAAAGGTTTGGACTTCCATGCAGCATTTAATGAAGATTTAAATTCAGATTTATGAGGAGTTATTGGAGATCAAAGGGAGATTAAATTGTAAGACTTTTAGGAGAAATTTTGGGGGGAATTAATATATAATAAAAGAGATCTATTTATTTTATTCTATTTAATTCCAACTTAACTTCCTCCTCAAAAAAGACTTTGACCTAGCCTACTCCTATAAATAAGAGACCTAGCCGCCTACTTCAAGGGGAGTTGGATTGGAGAGGTGCGATTGGGAGAGAAAAAGGGGGCTGCTCGTCATCTTCTTGTTTTTCCTTCTTTATTCCATTAGATTCATGTTTAGGTATTTTATTCTTGAGTTTATTTTGTGCCCAGCCATGAACTAAACTTATTTGGCTTGGGTTATTGTTTTTTTGTGGTTGTGAGAAAGATTGGATTTGTTTAGGTATTGAGTTTGCAATTTTACTTTAAAGTTTGTTCATTCTTGGTTCTTAATTTTGTTTGCGAGTGAATTGGGAGAGGATCTCGTGAATTCATCAATTTATCTAATATTGGGAGAGTTAGATTCAAGAAACGAATGAGCATGGTTTTCATACAATCGATTGATGGTGAAGACTAATTCGACTTAGGGATAAGTTGCGAATTTCAACGGCTAAAAGGAGCGTAAGATAGGTTGTTGTCCACCCTTGGTTCACGCAGGAATGTATTGTCAAGGCATGCACAATTAACAGCGTTTCGAGTTAGGGATAACGAGAAACCATTGAAGAACGCTTCACCAAACTTTGAAGGTTGTCGCCACATTGTCCCAGCAATCGCAGACTTGCCCAGGAATTCACAGACCTGCCCAGGCAATTGCAGAACTGCCCAGGTTGTCGCAGAATTGCCCCAGTAGTCTGCCTAGATTCAATTGCTGAAGAGATTGAGCTACTCTAGCACTCAATTACCACGACAATTCATTCGATTATCACAACACGACTCACGATAACTCAGCCTACTCTCTCTTATTCAATTACTTCTCTTTTTAGTTTAATTGCTCTTTTATTTTCTTGTTAATTAGAACTCTTACTATCACCTACTTGTATTTTTACTTTCAGTGCGAGAAGTTAGATTCTTGAAGTAGCATCAATCCTTGTGGAGACGATACTCGATACTTATCATATCACTTTATTACTTGCGACGTGTATACTTGCACTGTTTGTGTAGCACTTAAAACACGCAACAATGATATAATATTGGAAGCATGATTAATGTTGTTAGTAAATATGTAGACAAATTACGCTGGAATTCGAATTCCCAAAATACAGTAAGTGCAGCTCATGTATTGTAATGGTTGGTGGTTACTTCAATTATTGGATTTTACCGAGTTTTGAATTCTTTGTATTTTGATCATCGTATGTTGTTGCATCAATTGAATGAGTAAATGATGTCCGTTTGATATGATATTTTGCAAGCATGTTTTAGATGTATCCAATTGCTGTATGAAGCTTTTGTAAACGTGTTAGTCCCTGTATTTTGGCTGTTTTATGATTTAGTCCTTAAATCACATTTTGCTAAATTGGATGCTTATTTGTTATCTGTTCGAGCTGAAATTTGACATGCTGCCATGAAATATGATCAATTAACAATTGGTAACCTTAAACTTGAGTAAGCCCCTGTAATTATACATATTTACATTTTGGTCCCTAATATGCTCACGTTTGTAATTGAGTGCTTTATCAATGCTTGAACCAAATGAAAATTGAACCGCTGCTTGTATAAACACTTTAGGTCTTAATAATGCATCTAGGCAAGTCAACGGTAAAAAAAAATGGACTGTAATTTGAGTATCATAATTCGGGTTTACTTCGGCAAACCTAATGTGATCTTCTTAAATTCGATTCTAACGACTAGACCAGGTCAAGGGGTTACAAATCCGAGGCAACACTTGAAGCAATTCATGGAAGTTTGCCAGCTATTTCAACAGCCTAGAGTATCGGAGGACAGTGAAACTGAAGTTGTTTACATTTTCCCTGGGAGATAGAGCAAAAACGTGGCTAATTTCTTTGCCACCTGGTTCTATCACCTCATGGGGAGATCTATGCTAGAAATTTTTGCTACGATTCTAGCCACCTAAACTCACTGCCAAGATGAGGGGTGAGATCATCACATTTAGGCAGGCTGACGATGAAACCCTATATGATGCCTAGGAGAAATACAAAGACTATGCTTGGATTCCCAAAATGGACCCAAATAGAGACCTTTTACAATGGACTTAATGCACAAACCAGAACAGTTGTTGATGCTTCGGCAAATGGTTTATTGCTTGAAAAAAACTACATAGAGGCAGTTGGCATCCTTGAAAGGATTTCAATCAATGATTTTGAATATTCTACTGCCAGATTTGGGACCGACACTGAAACTAGTGGGAAATTACAGATATATGAGCTCACATACATCCATGCTGAAATTTCCAATCTTACTACCATGGTGAGAACCTTGCAAAAGAGCAACGAAGTCTAAGAAATGAAAGCATTAGCTCTATTCTGTATGATATACGGAGAGGATCATCACATGGAAGATTTCCTTGCCAACCCTGAGTCGGTAAATTTTGTGGGTAATTTTAATCGTAATTATAATCCGAATTCCAATACTTACAATGCAGGATGGAGACAACACCCAAACTTTGCATGGGGAAATCAAGGAGGAAACTAATACAATGCCCAACATTAGAACAACCATGCCCATTGTCAATATAATGCCCAGCGTCAGAACAATGCCATGCCAGGGGTCGACCAGAATTCCGTGCCACAACGGGCAAAAAATAATTTTTATACAGGGTAAAGGAACAACCAGTGGACTTTGACAGATTACATGAAGAGGAATGATGCAACTGTCTAGAGTTTGGCAGTATCTATATGAAACTTGGAGGTACAGATTCGACAGATTGCCAGTGCCCTCAGCAACAGACCCTAGAGAGCTTTACCAAGTGTCACAGAAGATGCTAGGCAAAACCGCAACGAACAATGCAAAGTTGTAACTCTTTGTAGTGGCAAACAATGTAAGGATGAGACATCTGTCAAGCAGCCAAATAGTTGCCAGGAGAAGGAGAAAGTACCAGTAGATGAACCAAAAGAACCAGAAAAGAAAGAAGCGGACATAAGCGATGCCAAAAAATAGTCTAATGCTAGACCTCAGTTAGATGCCAGCAAAACCTTGGCAAAGCCGGCGAAACCAACATATGCTTATCCACCTCCACCATTTCCACAAAGATTACAAAAGCATAAGCAGGATCAACAATTTAAGCACTTCTTGGAAGTCCTCAAACATTTGCAAATCAATCTACCATTGGTGGAAGCTCTCGAACAAATGCCCAACTATGTCAAATTCATGAATGACATCTTATCTAAAAATAGGAAGCTTGGTGATTTTGAAACTGTAGCTCTCACTGAGGGATACAGTGCAATGATACTCAATCGGTTGCCACCAAAGCTGAAAGATCTGGGAACTTTTACTATTCCATGTACCATTGACAACATATTTATGGGTAAGGCATTGCGTGACTTGGAGTCAACATCAATTTGATGCCAATGTCTATTTTCAGAAAGCTTGGCATAGAAGCAAGGCCTACCACGGTGACACTCCAGCTGATAGGCTGATCTTTTGCACATCCTAAGGGTAAGATTGAGGATGTATTGGTAAAGGTAGGGAAATTCATATTCCCAACTAATTTTGTCATTTTAGATTATGAGGCAGATATTAATATCCCAATTATATTGGGGCAGACCATTCCTTGCCACAGTTAGAGCTTTGATTGATGTTCATAAAGGTGAACTTACTATGCGCATGAATGACCAACATGTTATATTTAATGTGTTTCAAGCTCTTAAATGCGTAGATGAAGCTGAGGAATACCAAGCAGATGAAATGATATAGTCCATTTTAAAGTGGATGTGGCACAGTTGTGCCAAGAGTCAGATAATGATGCCAGGGAATTATATGGAAATGATGAGATGAATAAGGAGCCTAAAGAAACTGACGAAAAGGTGAGCTATTTTGAGCCACTAGAGTTGGCTGGCAGAGAAACTAAAGCATCCAAGCCATCAATTGAAGAACCGCTGGAATTGGAGTTGAAACCATTGCCAGACCATCTCAAGTATGCTTATCTAGGTAAACACTCAACCTTGCCAGTGATCATTACTGTTGATTTCACTAATGATCAGGAGGAAAGATTGTTGGAAATTCTAAGCAATTACAAGCAAGCGTTGGGATGGACCTTGGTTGATATCCGAGGAATAAGCCCAACCATTTGCATTCACAAAATCATCTTGGACGAATATCATGGTAAGACTGTTGAGGGTCGGAGAAGATTGAACCCAAGCATGAAAAAAGTTGTTAAAACGAGATTATCAAGTGGCTGGATGCCAGGATAATCTATCCCATTTTCAATAGCTCGTGGGTTAGCCTGAAGCAGTGCGTGCCAAAGAAAGGTGGAATGACTGTGGTGTAAAACAACAAAGAGGAATTGATTCCCTCTAGCACTATCACAGGATGGAGAGTGCCTATGGACTACAGAAAGCTGAAAAATGCCACAAGGAATAACCACTTCCCATTTCCTTTCATCGATCAGATGTTTGACATGCTGGCAGGTAAAGCTTTTTATTTTTTGGATGGTTATTCAGGTTATAACCAGATTGTCATCGCCCTTGATGATCAAGAGAAGACCATATTTATGTGTCCATATGGGACGTTTGCCTTTAGAAGAATACCATTTGGGTTGTGTAATGCCCCAGTAACATTTTAACGTTACATGATGTCCATTTTTCCGACATGATTGAGCATAATTTGGAAGTGTTCATAGATAATTTCTCAGTGTTTGGTAAAACACTAATGAATGTCTTTAGAGTTTGGAGCAAGTCTTGAAGAGATGCATTGAGACAAACCTAGCGTTGAACTGGGAGAAATGCCACTTCATGGTGAAAGAAGGCATTGTTCTCGGGAACAAGGTAACTAAGATAGGATTAGAGGTAGATCAAGCAAAGGTTGAGGTAATCAAGCAATTTCCACCACATACTAGTGTGAAAGGTATTAGAAGTTTTTTGGGACATGTAAGTTTTTACCGTCGTTTTATCAAAGACTTTTTCTAAAATTTCTAAACCTTTATGGTTGTTGTTAGAACAAAATGTTGCTTTTGCATTTGATAATTCTTGTGTGGGAGCATTTTAGGAACTTAAGGAGAAATTGATTAATGTCTCTATAGTCGTGACACCATATTGGAATAAACCATTCGAGCTCATGTGTGATGCCAGCGACTATACCGTTAGAGTAGTGTTGGGACAACGGCGTGGCAAAGTCTTTCATACCATTTACTATACCAGTTGGACACTAAATGGAGCTCAGCTAAATTACTCCACAACTGAGAAAGAATTTCTTACAATTGTATTTGCTTTTGATAAATTCAAATCTTATTTAGTTGGTAACAAAGTTGTGGTGTATACAGATCATTCGACACTGAAGTACCTCTTGGAAAAGAAGGATGCGAAGCCCAGACTAATCTGATAGATGCTTTTACTATAAGAATTTGACCACGAGATTCGAGACAAGAAAGGTAGTGAAAATTTGGCAGCTGACCACTTATCACTCCTAGAGCATCACATTGAAGATGTGATCTGTCAGTGTGTGCCAGAGGATGAGCAACACAGTATACTGCAATTATGCCATGTTGTACCGTATGGAGGTCACTTTGCTGGGATGAAGATTGTTGCCAAAGTTTTGCAGGCAGGATTATTTTGGCCCACACTATACAAAGATGCCCACAATTATGCCAAGGCATACGATCGATGCCAACAGACAGGAAACATCTCTGGCAGACACCAACTGCCGCTCCAAAACATTATGCTAGTGGATTTATTTAATGTATGGGGGATAGACTTCATGGGTCTATTTCCTCCATCATTTGGTAACTTGTATATCCTTGTGGCTATTCAGTATGTATCAAAATAGGTTGAGGCTGTTGCATTACCAACAAACGATGCCAAGGTTGTTGCCAAATTCTTACACAAGCACATCTTTACACGATTTGGTGCCCTCAGAGTGATTATTCATGATGAGGGTACCCATTTTAAATGCAATCTAATCTCTAAAGCTTTTTGCAGATTTGGAATTCAACAGAGGATTGCCACGGCATATCATCCACAAACAAATGGGCAAGCCGAGATTTCAAACAAAGAGATCAGGAGTATCCTTGAAAAGACTGTGAATCCATCAAGGGAGGACTGGTCCTTGAGACTAGATGAATCCTTGTGGGCTTACAGGACAACATTTAAAACTCCTTTGGGTACTTCAACTTTTAGACTCATTTTTGGAAAAGCATGCCACCTATCGGTAGAGATGGAGCACCGTGTATATTGGGCTATCAAAACGCTTGATATGGCATGGAGAGCTGCTGGAGAAAAAGGCTACTAGACCTAAATGAGTTGGAGGAATTTAGAACACAAGCCTATGAGAATGCCAAACTCTACAAGAAAAAGGCGAAACGCTGGCATGGCAGCAGGATAATGCCAAGACAATTCGAGGTAGGCCAACTTGTTCTATTATTTAACTCATGGTTAAAATTGTTTCCAGGTAAACTCAGATCGAGATGGTCAGGCCCTTATAAAGTTGTAAAGCCATATATCCATGGAGTTGTGGACATCAAGAATTTGAAGGCGGGAGATATTTTTAAGGTGAATGGCCAACGTCTAATGCACTATTTGGAAGGTGATTCAAAGCATGCCAAAGAGGTTATCTTCTTGGCAGAGATACCGTAACATCATCACCATCATGGTTTAATTTTTTGTAAATATTAGAATTAGATGTTTTTATTTTTTTAGTATTTTCTTTATTTGTTTATTTTTCTTTCACTTTTAATTTTCCTTTACTGCGTTGAAAGGTTTTCTTTAAGTATGTGTAGATTTAGTGTGCCAAGAATAATGGCAAGGCAGGACTTGGCATGAGACGATGACATAATGAGAGAATTCTGCGTGCCAGGCAAAATGCCATCGCAAAAGCTTGGCATGCGGCGAAATGGAATTATGGAAGAAGATTTTTACCCTAGCTTGATTAAATTTGGCCCATTGAAGAGAGATTATTTTTCTTTGAACTTAACCCTAACCGCCCAAATTGGATTAAGTTGAATTTTAAATTCAACTTAAACACCTTATCACTCTAATTTTTAAACCTATCACTCACAACCTTATCACATCACATTTATCACTTAACCCCTTATAAAATCAAATCTTTTTCTTTTCCATCAGTATCCCTATTAAATTTGGCTACCTTATTACACCCCATTAAACACTCAAACTATTTACTTTCTACCTACCTTAGCCGTTCAAAGAAATAAAACCCCTTTTCACTTCTCTCTTTATTTATCAAGCAAGAAACCAAGATTCATCTTTTCTTTTTTTCTTTCTTTCTCCAAAATGCCCAAAGCTTCATCAAATCTCAATGGCTTCTTCATCAACTCCCTTTAAAATCTTTTTCAAAGAGGAGATCCTAAAAAAGCATGAAGAAAATTTGCCAGCGATGATGCCAGCCAGTCCCCAATCAGCTCATACCTCATCTGATGCCACAGTCCCGTTATCTCCAGTTCAAGTTGAATCTACTAGTACTGAATCCTCAATTGAATCAAAGGAAACCAAAGTCAAGTCTACCAAAGCTAATTCTACTACAAAGCCTGCCATAACACCTGTTGAACCTGCTTAGTCCGATGCCACCACTATTCCTGCCGCGTCGGAACTTGCCAAGATTATGGAGGAAGTTCTCTGAGATGTTGGAGCTTCCACTGCCACCTCAAAGCCAAGCATGAAAAGAAGAAAAATAATGGCCTCCGATCATGGGATCTTTGTGAAGAGAAAGACCCGCTTCACACGAGAAGAAGTCTCCGAAGGGGAGTTTTCTTCTTCCCAAACTCCTTTGCATTTTCATTTCATTGCATTCACATGTTCATGCATTTATTTTTCTGTTAATTGTATGTAGGTGTTGTTTTCATGCATTGAGGACAATGCACATCTTTGGTTTGGGGGTGTGCGTTGCCTTACGTTTATGCCATGCCATGCATTCATGGTTTCATTTCTGTTGCCATGTTATGTATGTCATATAGATTAGTTGCATACCGAACCAATAAAAAAAAATTTTGCGTCGACTTAATTTTGAAGAATGTTAACATTTTGCTTGGCAAGTTTAATTTGATCTAAGTTAGTCTGTCCAATGAAGAAATTTTAATTCTTTAGTTGCCTATACTGACATAATAGTAATGCCAATTCTGCTTGGCAATTGATCTCTAGTTTAGGGAATTGAACTTTCACTTAACACGTAGTATGCATCTAGTTCCCAAACAAACTTAGAACCGTTGAAACTAAGCTCAAAAAAAAGAGAAAGAAGAAATCATGCTAGGGTAAAAAGACACTAATACGGAAATAATGTTTTGCCAAGTCAAGAAAAAGAAAATAAAACTCTTCTCTGCCTAGAGATAATAAATTACTTGGGGCTTCGTGGTTTGCTCCCTCTTAGTGCTCAAGTCAAAAACTTTAAGGTATGAGTTTAAGAGAAAAGCCTAGTGATATTTGGATTAATGTGGGGGTTCATGGTTTGATACCTCTTATTTCTCACGCCAAACAATGTCATGAAGAAAGCTTAAATTAATGCCAGTAGAAACCCTTGGTAGAGAGAAAAAAATGAAATGAAATTCTGAGTTTAGGTAGTAAATTAGACTAAGGGAGTAAAAGGATACTTGATGCATATTACCTACACATCATGCACTCTTCATGCTCTTAGACTAGATTTATATTGTTGCACTTGAATTTACTATCTGCTTGGCATTACTGCACTGAGAAACCTGAAGACAGAAATAGAGCCAAATTCTGCTTGTCAGCACTTATGGGCATTCCAACTAAAATTTTGCAGATTTACTATTTTCACAATATTTTATTTTTACTTGCAATACTTGAGGACAAGAAATGAGCTAGGTTTGGGGGAGTGTTACCTCCTCAAAAGTAATGTTTTTTATGTCTATTTTACAATGCCTTTGCTTGCTTTTGAGTACATTTAGTTGCACTTAGTTGTTAAATTCATGCATTTACATAAGAAGTTAGGATTTGTGTCTATGACAGTGTGAAAGGTTATTTTCTTGGCAATATTGCAAGCTTGGCATAGTAGTTGGTAGAGCAGAGCAGACCAAGGCAGCACAAGAATGAATGCCAAAGAGAATGCTAGGATGTTGTTGGCACAGATGGACCAAATAATGCCAGAGCTTTGGTTGGCAAAGAAGAGGATTTTGATGCCCGGCCAAGTAGTTGTTGAACCTGAAAAAAATGACCAGATCAGGCTGCGAGAAAATAGCAATTGGATCAAACTCAAAAAAAATAGCAGAAAATAGTGCCAAGCTTGGTTGGTGAAGCAGCGACGACAGATGACGTCAGCCCTAACCTGATTATCTCGCATTCAAACTTTGGATAAGAAGATCACTTCCCTTATCCTTTGAGCATTCAAAATTCAAACTCAAGAGCTTATCCTAGGTCTTCCTTGCACGCCTATTTAAAGAACGATCAAGCAAGCAATTGAGATCGAGGGGGAGAGATTGTGAGATCCATCGACGACAGGCTACACCAAGGAGATATGGTTTGACCAGCTTGACCAAGAGCTTGGATCTTGAAGGGCTGCTTTGAGAGACCTCTTCTCACCCATTCTCTTTGTTTAGTTGTTTTTATTTTCTTTTAAATGATGATGTATTTGCAAAATGTTGAAGGTTTTTTGGTTGATACCCTCCCCACGAACTAATTTAATAGTTGGTGGGGGATGTTTGCGTTAAACGTTGTTTTTATGTTTAGTTTTTAATAATTAAAATGCTTTGGCATTGTTTTCCCTATCTGACATGTTCTACAATGTTTTATGAAAATTGTGCCAAGCGAGAGCTGGCATTGTTGGCTTATTAAACCTTAATATCTTAACAGACTTAGGGGGAAACGATTTGTTTCCAGATACTAAGGTGAGATGCTTCGAAAGAAGATATTCAAGTAGATAAGCTTACTTCTAAAGTGAATCTACCCCTTAGGAGTATAGGTTGGGACTTAATCAAATTGATTTATGAAAAAACATTACTATAGAGATATAGGGGTTTTTACTTCTAAAGTGAATCTACCCCTTAGGAGTATAGGTTGGCATGGCATGAATAGCGTGAAAGTCAGGCATCCCTTGCCAACGCTCATCACTCATTTGAAAACTCTCATTGCCAACGCTGTTTTATTTTTATTTCTTTTCTTTTCAACTGTTTTTAAAACCAACTTCAAATCGACAATACTTTTCCTTTGACAAGTAAACAAGCAAGGCAATCAAACTCTTGGCCAACCGCTATTTTATTACTTGCTCATCACTCATTTGAAAACTCTCGGCACTGTTTTATACATTTTTAGTACATTTTCTACCCCTTTTGCCAAGCACTCTCATAGTCGAACAAGGAGTTTAGTGTTATGAGTTTTGGCTAGGGTGTTTTGAAGGGGAATTTCAAAATTAAGGTGAATGTTTATGAGATAAGAAATGGTCAGATCCAAATGGTTGCATCTCCTTCCTTTGTCTAATTTCGAGGACAGAATTTCTTTTTAGGATGGAGAGTTGTAACAACCCTAACTTTGAGTCAACAATTGGGCGTTGACCCAAATTATGGACCCTCGTGTTAGATTGAGTAATTGGACTCTTTGGGCCAAGTTTGGGTCTTTTTAGATGAGGTTTTGGTTACATGGGCTAGTGTGGTGACCTTTTTGTATTAGGGATGAAAGATAGAGGTTTGGTGTGGCAAATATACCCTTTTGCAAAAGAAAAGTGGTTGGTCACACTTTACTCCCTCGTCTCACGTGTCTTTAAGGGGCTACAAAATGTGGGGGATGATATCACTTCTTTTTATCTTCATGTTTTTCCCTATCATCTTTTCTCTCAAAAACCCCATAGCCACCAAAGCTTAAATGTTCAAGCTTTCTTCATAAATCCTTTCATCCAAGATTCAAGATTTGGATATAGTATTCTCCTCTTCATGGGATTCATAAAAAGTATTATTTTGTGGAAAAGGGGTAAGTCTTCATTCATGGGTTTTTGAAAGGTTTAAGCTTTGGGTCTTTCCATGGAGTTATACCATGATTTTAAAGTCGTTAAGTGGTTTTGAATCACGAGTGTGTCATTCTAATCTTGAGTTTGGTGATTCGAGTGGTTTCTCTACTGAGTTTTTGAGATGGATTGTCTACATAGATGGTAAAATAGTGAGAATATTGTTAGAGTAGCACATCGGAAGTTTGGTCTAACGGCTATGGTTTTGTGGAACCGTGATTCTTGTGTTGCAACACATATGGTTGGAAGAATAGTTTGAATATGCTTGAGGGCTTGTTAGAGTTTCAGTGAAACTATTCATTTGAAATTAAGTGGTTGGATTGGAAGAGAATGTCTAGACCCTCGAAAATAGTTGAGGGTTTTTATCTCTATCCAGAATTTGTAAGCGGCATTGGTTTTGTTCAAAATCTAGTGGCTCGAGTAGTGACACCATATGATCATGAGTTAGCCTTCGTTCGAGTTGGGGGTGAGTTCTAGTATATGGAAGTGCTAAGTTCCATCTTGGTTGAACAAGCTAGGGAGAAGAGTTGTTAGTTCAATAAATGTTAATGGTAGAATTCAAATGTTAGGGTTTTGCATGTTCTCGAAGTGTTTGGTCAAGGTGTTAACATTAGACGAAGAAGTTCTTCTAGTATTATATCTTGGAAGAGATGTCGCATTCCAATTACAAAATTAGGTTTGTGATAAAGAGTTTTGAACCACATGTGATGGTAGAAAGGGTTGTTAACCGAGGTGAAACTCATCTGAAGTGAGTTCCTTAAGTGGATGTTGGGACCGTATCGTTTGAGTCCATCCTATGTTGATCCACTTTAAGGTTCGATGTAAGTGTTGTTCATTTTTTGGAAAATGAATCATTGGGGATTCATGAGAAAAGTGTTGAGGAGTTTAGTGTTATGAGTTTTGGCTAGGGAATTTTGAAGAGGAATTTTAGAATCAAGGTGAACCTTTATAAGATAAGAAATGGTCGGATCTGAGATGATTGCATCTCCTTCCTTCGTCTAATTTCAAGGATAAAATTTCCTTTTAGGAGGGGAGAGTTGTAACGACACAAATTTTGATTCAACGATTGGGCATTGACCTGGATTATGGAACCTCGTGTTAGATTGAGTAATTGGACTCTTTGGGCCAAGTTTGGGTCTTTTTAGATGAGGTTTTGGTTACATGGGCTAGTGTGGTAGCCTTTTTGTATTAGGGATGAAAGATAGAGGTTTGGTGTGGCAAATATACCCTTTTGAAAAAAGAAAGTGGCTGGTCACACTTTTCTCCCTCGTCTCACGTGGCTCTAAGGGGGAGGGGATGATATCACTTCTTTTTATCTTTATCCTTTTCCCCATCATCTTTTCTCTCAAAAACCCCATAGCCACCAAAGCTTAAATGTTCAAGCTTTCTTCATCAATCCTTTCATCCGAGATTCAAGATTTGGATACATTAATCTCCTATTCATGCACTTCATGAAAAGTATTTTTTGTGGAAAAAAAAGGGTAAGTCTTCATTTATGAGTTTTTGAAAGGTTTAAGATTTAGGGGTTTCCATGAAGTTATCTTATGATTTTAAAGTTGTATTTTCGTAGCTAAGATACCATGATAGTTGGTTCAAGCTCTAATTCAATTTTTGTGTTGGTATGGTATGTAAAAGAGGTAAAAAAATGGTTTTTCAAGCTTAAACAAGGAGATGAGTTAAAGGAGCCAAGTGGGTGAGCTTGATTCCAGATTAGTTGCTAAAGGTTAGTACATTTCTGACTCATTTGATTCTTGAATATCATAAATTAATTGCCTTGCTTGATTTTATGGTTAAGATTGCTAGTTTTGGTGTAGTGATAGTTTAGAGCCTTGTTAATGGTAAATCTCAGATTTAATGTTAGTAAGGTGTAAAAATGGTAGTAAATCACCCTAAATAATTCCCATAATATTTAGGTTTAACTTAAGGGGTTAAGGGTTACGTTTGGGAGCTTGGGATGTGATTTCCCAAGCCTTGGAAGTTATTTTTGGGCTTCGATATCGGTACACAGGGAGCCCGTACCGATACCTTGTGTTATATATAATGAACACGAGCAAGATTTAAAGGGAGTATCAGTATAGGCTCGAGCCGTATCGATACCCCGCTTTTCTGTTGAATTCCAGAGGCAAAGTTTTGTACCGGTGCGCTTAGGGGTGTATCGCTACTAAAGGAGTATCGATACGCATGAACTGTGTACCGGTATAGGGTTATTGGTTAACCCATATTTCTATAAAGAACGAGTAGCAGTACACTTGGAAAGGTACAAGTACGCGTAGGCAAGATGGATTTTCCAGTGGCCATTTTGGGTATCGGTGCGCGTATAGGCGTATCAGTACCCTAGTTGATTTAATAGTGGCATTGATACGTGTGATAGGGTATTGGTACTGCCTGGGCAATCTGCCCAAAAAATATGAAGTTGAGTTTGAGGGATTGATAATTCGAGGGCTATGGCCCAATGGGCTTTTAAGGTAGTAAAATGAATTGTAAAACTGAGAAACCAAGGTTTAACCCTCATAAATGAGAATAGCATGTAATAACTTGGTAAATGATGACTCGATATAATCGTGAAGGTTAGTGTCATGCCTTGAGGCATTTGTTGATTGCTTGGCTTGGTGCCACTTACCTCTTGGTGAGGTGTATGAATGCTCAAGGAGCATGTGTTATCTTATGTTGCGGTAAAGGAATCCAGATGTCCTGGAGTTAGTACTATGGTACTTGTATATGGGGATGCGTACTTCGGCTGAATTATCAAGTACATCTAATGTACCCACAAGCTGAGTGATCTAGGTGCGGTTAGAAACCCATTAGTGGCTATGGTGATCCGGATAAGCTAATAAACTTGATAGGCTAAGTGAGCTCGAGTAACATGATTGGCTGAGTGACCTCAGGTAAAGACTACTTGAGGCTAATGTGATCCAAGTATGTCTAGGACGTATCCGTGGCTATGGTGATCCAGATACGGTCATTTCAACCCGACGGCTATGTGAGCACAATTAACCCGATGGTTGTATGAGCACAGGTAAATTAGGTCTTTGTTGGCCATTATGTAGATAATGCATGGATGTATTTATGTATATTGTGTGGTTTCTATAGATTGATAGCTTATGTACCCGATGGTTGAGTGATTAGGGTATGACATGTATTAACTCGATGGGCTGTGTGAGCTGGGTATCTCGATAGCCGATGTGACCTCGAATATAGTAAAGCTTGTGGATCATGTAAGATTTCTTGTAGACTTGTTGATGCCTTGAGATAGGTGATCTAAGGAATCTAGCTTGTGTAGGCTAGATGAGAACTCATAGATAGAAATACATTTTCTATGCTCTCTAAGCTATATTATCTTGCCTGCTTATTTTATGATAATCACGAATTATGGTAGAGTAGAAATGTACCACTGAGCTTTGTTAGCTCAGCATGCGGATGTGTGGTTTTTTCGTGCGTAGGTTGATAGGTCACCCTTTGGAGGAGCTCATCGGCGAGGATATCCCAGCACCGCGTTTGCATTAGAGTACAATACTTGTTATTTTAGATTGGGCTAATGTATTCATAGGACCTTGCCACTAATGAGTTTGTAACTATTTTTGAAATATTATTTTGGTATATATTGTTTTAAACTTGGAGCTCCTGTTTTGTACACTTATTTAATTACAAGAATTTATTGATGATTTGATATTTTGGAAGTGACTAAACTTATGACTTTTAAATGGAATATTTTATGGGTCGATTTTGGGTGACCCGGATGTAGTACTTCAGATCCGGATTGAGGTGTTATAGGTTCACCATAACTTCCAAGCAAATAAGTCTCAGCTAAGTTATTAGTACTACACATTTTATTTATATTTTCTCTATTAAATCTCATTTTAAAATCTTCTAAATATCTAGAGCAAAAAGTCAGACACTCCTCTGCTAAATACTTCATCAATTGATCCTTCCGGATAACGCTTTTTACGACAGTAAGAATTTAACTTGCACAAGAACCTGGACACCAAACAAACACAACATTATATAAATAGTTGTAATTAAAAGATATATTCGATAGTGATTGAATTTTTATTAGTCAATTAGCACCTCTCTATAGGATACATCCATCGATAGAAAACTGGCCCACCAACTTTAGCTTGGTGAGGGAGATGAACCAGCAAGTGCACCATAATTGTGAAGAATGAAGGTGAAAATATCTTTTCCAAGTTGCATAAAGTTAAAACTACTCGATCTTGTAGTTTCTCAAGTTCTTCAACCATCAGAACATTCCAACAAATAGTTTTTATTATATTGGAAAGTTCAATTATACAAGACGTCACCTTATTTGACATACAACCGCATAATGCAACTACATTAAATCTTGCATCAATATGTGATAATAATGTGACTTTAGAGAATAAAGTCTCTGATGTTTAACACTGACACATCGAGATATATTTGATGCATACCCATCTGGGACCTTTATATCTTTCAACACCGTGCAAAACACTTCTTTTTCTTTCTTTGACATTGCAAAAATAGAAGGCGATAACAAAGATTTTCCATTAGGAAGTAACTAAGGATGAAGATCACATTGAATTCTAATGTCAACTAAGTCAAGTCGACTCTTTTGATTATCTTTAGATTTTCTATCGGTGTTGAGAATGGTACCGATAATATTCTCCACAAAAATTCTTTTCAATGTGCATGACATCAAAATTATGTCTCAAAATGTGATGCTTCCAATAAGGCAACTCGAAGAAAATACTTATCTTTTTCCATAAATCTGCCTCATTTGGATCATCCTCTTCATTAGACTCATCATCACTCAGTTGGTCAACATCGTGGCCATACACCTCCTTTGTCTTTTTCTTTGATCGCAGATTTGATGGTTGATTCGTCTTTCCATAAGTGAACTTCATATGTTTCAACATCGACAAGATATTAGACCCGATTGTTTGTTTAGAAGATTTTTTGAACTCTTCAGTACTATCAAACATATTCTTTCAATATCTAAATCTATGATTTCATCTAACCATCGACGATGTCCCATGTAAGAGAACTTTTCATTATACAAGCACTTTGAACATGTTTGCGCAACACAGCAAGGAAAAGCATAACAACCTTTAGTACTCCAACCATATAAATTTGCATAAACAGGAAAATCATTTATAGTCCATAATAAAGTTGCACGCAAATTAAATTTCTCCTTCTTCAACACATCATATGTTTCGACACTCACCCATAGTTGTTTCATATATTTAATAAGAGGCTGCATGTAGTTGTCAATATCATTCTCGGTACCTTTCTCACCAGGGATTATCATGGATAAGATAAAGGATGACTATTTCATGCAAATCCACAGGGGAAAATTGTAGGGAACAAGCAGAACAGACCCAGTATTGTACGAAGTACTCATGATTTTAAAAGGATTAAACCCATCAAATGCAAGATCGAGCCTGACATTTCCAGGATCTCCTACAAAGCTTGGAATTTTTTGGTCAAATGACTTCTAAGCTAAACAATTCGCATGATGTCTTAATGATCCATCATCGGTTCGTCCATCATGATGCCACTTCGTAGACTCAATAGTCTTTTAAGACATAAAAAGTCTTTGAAGCCAAGGTATTAGAAGAAAATATCACAAAATCTTTATTGGCTTCTTTCTTGATCATGCTTCAACTTCGTCCTCCCTCACATTTTCTATTTCCTCATTCATCCACTGAGATTCACCGCATACATGACACGACTCCTGGTTTTTTTCATCACTGCAATACAACATGCAATCATTTGGACAACTATGAAATTTATCATAACCAAGGCCCAAATCTTTTATCATTTTCTTCATATCTTTACTGGATTGAGGGATTTTTGCAAAAGGAAACATTTCTCTCAGAAACTCTAATAACTGCGTAAAAGAGTTATCAGTCCACCCTCCCAAGCATTTTAAGTGGAAAAGACGAATGAAAAATAAGAGTTTTGAATATTCTGATCCCTCATAAAGTTGTTCATTCATTTCATTAAGCAACTTGTAAAACTTTGTCGCTTTTCCATTTGGCTCTTCATCAAATCCACTTCTTCTCATCTCTGTGAAATCATTAACACCAATATCACAGTCATCTTCTCTAACAGATTGATGATGATTGTGCATATTAAATGCATCTGCAACATACCCTCCATGTCATCTTCTCTAACAAATCAATGATTCGAATTAAAAGGATAAGTCGGATTACTAATGGAAGAAGATCTGCGAGGTGTAAACTCTTCATGGAATATCCATTTGTTATAGCCCCGAAGAAAGCCAGAAACAATTAGATGTTCATAAACAACTTCACGAATGTGCCAATTAATGTTAGCACAATTCTTACAAGGGAAAAGAATCATATTATCTTGGTTTGCATTTGAAAAAGCTAAATTTAGAAAAGTTTCAACTCCATTTCGATATTCGGCGTTTACCCTTGACAAATCCATCCAACTCTTACCTATTTTGTATTTCTGTAATATACATTTCAAATGTTATTGCTAATACTATTGACTTAAATTTATTCTTTTAAATTTATAATTGCAGATAAAAATTAAAAGATGTTACTTAAAATAATGATTTAAAAGTTACTTAAAATAATGATTTAAAAGTTTTCCAAGTGCAAGTTAAAATAAAAATTCTTCTTATACCTTTTTCTATCATTTTTCCTATTGAGTAGGTCCTAAAAGATTTAGAGATAGAGAACATTTTTCAAATTGTCTATCAAAGATTTTCAATCTGGTATAGAGGAGAAGCAAAGTCATATGTTCAATATTTAACCCATAGATACTAAACTCTAATTTATATTCCCTAAATTCTAAATCTTAAATGTTTATACTTGAAATCTTATATTAAACCCATAGACCCTAAAATATGCTAACTTATGTAAACTTTAATGTACACAATGTATCTATCAAATATTTTATCTTTTCTTTAGAGTTGTTTTTATCTACAAGTGGTATAAAATTTTTACACAATTCTTTCTATTTAAACTATAAAATTATTATACCAAACACTAATTCACTAATCTTCCCCAAGAAACTCTTTCTCGAGGAAGCTAAGAAGCTCCATCTTAAGGAAGCTTTGGAGTTCCTTCCCAAGGAAGCTTTAGAGTTCCTTCTCAAGAAAGCCTTGAGCACCTATATAAAGGGTTCATTCTTACCTGCAAAGGGGTATCTCTCTCCGACAATTCTATGATTTCTCTCACACTCTCTCTTTCCCTCAAATAACTCCAACCACCATTCTACATTGTTCGTGGCTCTTGGCCCCAGTCAACTAGGGGTGAACCACCCGATTCTATAGGCAACCATTGCCTATTGTGGCTCTCCCCCTTCCATGATGGGTGAACCACCAATCCTCATCCCCAAGCCTTCCTTCGCCAGCCATCTCCACCTCTTTTTCTGGTGTCGCCAAAAATCAGCATCAACAATTGGTGCAGTAGCACGGAAATCTTCCCAACCCAAAAAATCAGCCGAGATACTTCCTCAAAGACAGCCATTCTAAGATGATCGATTCGTGCCTAGTTTTTTACTAGTAATGGTAGAAGACCCATTCAATACATTGGCGTCTAACAGCGCGAGGAAGTTTGATATTACGGCTACGACCACTGGCGACTGTATTACTTTACACATATGTATCAGTCTAGCCAAAGTGAACAAAGCAATTTTCAAATCACCACTAGTCGTCAGTTTCACCACCGACAGTTTTATTTCCCACCGAGTTGTTCGGCAAGTCACTATCATCGGCACCTGCCCCGGAGCCAGACCATCGACCTCTATAAAAGCAGTGTAAGTTTAAAAATTGTTAAAGGTATCTAACGACTTCTCTTGAGAACTTCAAGGAATATTACAACGTTCGCGCTTCGGGAGCAATTGCCTTCCTCCAAAAATTATGGCATTCTCGGGACAAGCATAGTCTCCACGCTTCTGGAGCATCTGCCCACCTCCACTCTAAATAAGAACTCATCCCCCATAAGAGCACTACAATGACACCACCCTCTGTAAAAACTTCTAGTCATCATGAGCATTGAAGTTTCTGCCAAACGGCATTGAGTTGTTGACTTCAATATTAAAGCTTTGAAAAGGGCCAATTATTCTACAAATGATTGCTCTCCGAAATTCAAGGCAACTAACTTGGAAGTCTCCCCAGAGGCTCCTCTACAAAGAATATCTCTGCATCTATTCTTCTACAAATGATCTCTTCTACAAAACTATAAGGTACAAGGGTTAGCCCAATTGGTACATAAAACACCATAGAGAATTGGTACCTCTCAGACAAGTGATTAAATTGATATGGATGAATGAATAGAAATGAGTAAACCTCCATCCTCCAGCATTGCCACTACGCAGGCATGCCGAGTAATCTCTACCCATTTGACACCTCCAAAATCATGACTTTTTTACGAATCCTGGAGCACCTCCACTCGATTTTTTATTGTTCCTACAAAAGATATCGTCTGTCTCTACAAAAGTTATCAATTGTTTCTACCAAAATAAAGGATGCCTATGTCTCATCGATGACTGGAGCATTGTGATCCTATAGAGACAGAGAAGCCTACATCTCATACCAACAAAAGTATATGGATATATATTGTTTATACAAATACACGAATGCCCCCTTAAGAATACCTATACGTTTCTTTAGAGAAACCCTTCGAGAGAATAAGAGGAGATGCCTCCATTCATAGCTCTCGATGCTACAAGTGTGTTGAGAAAAGCTCCACTCCATAGCGCTCGATTCTACAAAGGTGAGAGATGCCTTAATCCTACATACGACAGTCTCTCTAAGGGTATGAGATACCTCCTAAGAGAGATGCCTTGACTGTTTCTCTAAGGACGGTGAGATAAGCTCTGCCCATATTTCGATTGTTTCTCCAAGGGCATCGAGATAAGCCATGCCCATATTTTGGTTGTTTCTCCAAGGGCATCGAGATAAGCCCCGTCCATATCATAGTTATTTCTCCAAAAGCAGTAAGATTACCCCACCTGTTAACGACTATTTCTACAACGAACATGAGACGTCTGTGTTTTGTGCCAAGTGGGGAACACAATGACTATGAACACACGGATACTCCTCTAATGCTTTCCTGGAGTCGAGTTATCCGTTTAACTCTTCTGGTGCTTTCCCAGCATCAAGTCATCTGCTTACTCCTTTGATGATTTCCCAGTGTCGAGTCATCCACTTACTTCTTCAATGTTTTCCCAGAGTCGAGTAATCTATTTAACTTCACCAATGTTTTCCCGAAGTTGATTCATATACTTACTCCTCTGATGCTTTCTCAGAGTCGAGTCATCTGCTTACTCTTATGATGCTTTCTTGGAGTCGATTCATTCGCTTACTTCTCTGATGCTTTCCTGGAGTCGAGTGATCCGCTTACTCCTTTGATGCTTTCCCAGAGTCGAGTCATCCGCTTACTCCTTCGATATTATATTGGAGTTGATTCATCCGTTTAACTCCTTCGATGCTTTCTCGGAATTGAGTCATCTATTTAACTCCTCTGATGGTTTCTCGGAGTTGAGTCATCCGCTTACTCCTCCGATACTTTCCCAAAGTTGAGTAATTTGTTTACTCCTCTGATGCTTTCCTGGACTCGAGACATCCGCTTACTCCTCTGATGCTTTCGCGGAGTCGAGTAATCCTCTCACTCCTCTGATGCTTTCTCGGAGTCGAGTAATTTGCTTACTCCTTCGATGTTTTCCCACCAATTATAGCACGATCATTTATTCCAAGTCCCAGCTCGTGTCACTTTATAGAACTCATTCGACTAAGGGGGACTAGTGTTATACCCAACACTAATTCACTAATCTTCCCCAAGAAGCTCATTCTCAAGGAAGCTAAGAAGCTCCTTCTCAATGATGCTTTGGAGTTCTTTCCCAATGAAGCTTTAGAGTTCCTTCTCAAGGAAGCCTTGGGCACCTATATAAATGGGCATTCCCACCTACAAAGGGGGTCTCTCTCTGACGATTCTATAATTCCTCTCCCATTTTCTCTCCCATAAATAACTCCGACCATCATTCTACATTGTTCGTGGTTCTCGACTCTAGTCAACCAGGGGTGAAACACCCAATTCTATAGGCAACCACCGTCTGATGTGGCTCTCCGCCCTTCTACGATGGGTGAACCACCAATCCTCATCTCCAAACCTTTCTTTTCCATCTCCACCTCATTGTCTGGTGTCGTCTAAAATCGGCATTAACAAAAATCTTGGTTTTATAATCTCTCCGCGTTAAGTTCAACTAGCTAGTTGTTGCTCCAAGGATTTTACTTGGTTTGGGTTTGTTTTTCATTTTTCCTTTTTGGATGAGAGTAAGCCTTTTTTGTTAATAATATAGAACACACAGTTTGATGTTAATTCCTAGTTTATTAAAATTTTCTAAAAAATAACAAACATTCAAGGTTATTTCCTTAATTCTTTTAAGTTTGTCTTTTTTCTTCTTCTAGTAAAATGGTTGGAAAGTATGAGGTTTTAGCCTTAAATAAAAACTAACGAAAATGATAATGCAAGTGTAAAAAATAAATAAACATATAAGAGAAAAAAGAGCAAATCGGTTTTGATTGTTTGATTCAATTAAGTGCTAGAGTGATGTAATTAATTGCATAAAACTTTAGTATGCTGCCCAAGTGTGGTTTATTATGGAAGAGATGGAGAAGATAATAGAATTTATGTGGTTTATTAAGCCAAAAGGCAATGATTTTAAGTTTTCCAATAACTTTTTGTAACTTCCCTCCTTTGCAATATACTTTTAGCTAAGTTGTTTGATGTCTTTACTAATTACGAACATGTAAAGATATCCTGAGTTTCAGCCACTTGGAAGCATGGACGATATTAGGCTTAGACACAATTCTTTCTAAATTCCTAACATTAAACTCAAAATCCTACACTTTAAACCCTAAATCTTAAATCCTAATTCAAAACTTAAATAAAAAACCCTTAAACATTAAACTAAACCTCTAAATCCTAAAATAATAAACTTGTGTAATAATTTGGGTTTTATTTAATAAACAATGTGGGTGGGTGGGAATTGGTTCATATATACCATACCCAATCTCATACATCAAAAACATAAATACCCCTAAAAGCGCAATCGGAGCAGCTTTCCCTTACTACTATTAGATCAACATATTTGTAATAAAGCAAGGAATGGAGACGTACCTTAAATAAAGCAAAAACCAGAGAGGAAGAGAGTTCGGCAACGAGTAGAGGCTGCTACGACGCAACAGCAGAAACGATAGAGAGGAGCGTGCACAAGGGATCAGAAAATATTTGGGAAATTAAGGTTAAAGGACTTATGATTAAAAAAAGGTTAAACGACTTCCTTCACTGGAGTTTTGAATATGTTTCTAAAATAAAATATGAAATTTTGCGGCATTTGTAAAAATAAATGTCACTAAAGCGCTAAACAAGTGCAGCATTTGTCTTACAAACATTGTTATAGTACGAGTATTTATGGCGTTTTAGAAAAAACGCCACTATATGTGACTCCTATTGCGGCGTTGGTCAAACAAACGCCACTAAAGTATTTGAACAATTGCGGTGTTTGCCCAAATTATATCAGTTTATAGCGGCGTTTTTCCGAAAAAAGCCACACAGCACATTCCAGTAAACGCTGCAAGTTTTGTCATTTATGGCGTTTTTTCTTTAAACGCCGCAAGATGTACAAAATTAACAGTGTTTACTCGAAAAACACTGCTAAATATTATACTATTTAATCATGCAAAATATATTAAATTATATGTAAAATTGAAAGGATCAAATTACAATTATTCCAAAAATGAAGGGCCTTGATCCTTGTTGCGATTTGGGTCGGGTGCATGGGTTATACATTGAAACGACGTCATTTGAAAGAAACAAAAACCTAAAATGAAATCATTTTGGTGGGAAATAAAAAAAAAACAAAATTAACTTCTTTTTCCCTTCATTTTCCTTTTCTATCTTTCTTTCCTTTCTTTTTCTCTCTTTTCTCTATTAATTCAATATATTTAACATTAATATTATTTTAATAAATTATATTGTATTAATATTAAATATATTTAAATATTAATATGAATAAATAAAAACAATATTGGATTAAATTATGAAATTTAGAAACAAACAAAAATTATTTTCATTTTAGATAAAAAAATTAAGGATTAAACAGAATAAAAATAAAATTTGAAAGACTTAACGTATCATTTATCCTTTTTTATTAAAGTTAGCAACATTTTTTCCGTCACAATTGTCATGTAGCATGCTTTGATTATTCAAAATTGTTTTTTTAACATACATTTAAAAATAGGATAACTCGAAGAACATTTTTGTAATCACTAATTTTGTCTGGGGTTGACCTATTTTTTTATAATGGGCTTATATATATACTATTATGTGATAATAAAATAATGATGCTAAGTGGTTGTATTATATGTATAGGTATTATGCACATGTGTGTTATTATATGTATACTAGGTATGTGTCATTAGTATGTGTTTATTATATGTGTGTTTATTTAGGCATGAACATATGTGTGTATGTTTGTCAATATTATATATAATGCAAGGTTGCATGTATATTATATGTATGTGTTCCTTGCATGTACGTATTGTGTATGTATATGAGTATACGTATTGTGTGTATTATCGTACGTGTATGTGTGATTATTATTACCATTAAACTAAAAATATATATCAGAAAAGACTAATTAAAAAATATATATATGTATAATAATTAAATAAAAGCCCATGTTTATTAATAAAAGTCTCATTACAATTAATAACCCAAAAATATATTACTTATTACAAGGCCCAATAAGGCCCTAAATAACCAAAACCCTAATATGATACCCCTTTCTTATGCGCAGCCAAGGGAGAGCCGTTGGATCAAGACAGATCCAACAGTCCAGATTGAAGCCAGACACCCCTTCGAATCGTGCGTGTGATGCACACTCAGACTTCTCGGCTTCTCACGCGTACGCACAATGCACGCCGAGACTCATTAGCTCCTCACATGCCACGTGCCTTCATCTGATGCTGCCACGTCACCCCTCAGATGCCATCAGGGCCGTTCATATCCAGGCAAATCTAGGTCGTTGATCTAGGTTTAGATCGACGGTCCTCATCATCACCGGCGATCCCGCATCCTCTTACTGGCTCTCAACCACCGAGCAGACCGAAAAACATTAAAAAAGAGGGCATGTCAATCTAAAAAATCAACCACAGTGATTTCTTTTAAAATTTGCTTAAGTATGTAAACAACAATCAGATATAAGACATTGTAATCACCCCTTTAATCCCTAAGTTCAAACGGGGAGGATTTTTTCAGAATCAATAAACAAAAAAAGCAGCCTCAAAAGTTCAGAGGTATACCCATCTATTCAAATTTATTTCAAAACATACATATATAAAAAATTAGGGTTTAGTCTTTTTTACCCTTGACGGTTCGACTTCTTTGTGTCATTTCAATTTCCCTCGCGCCGTTACTCCGCTGGTGATAAGCCTCTCGGCCTCCTCGAGGCCAAGCGTGGTGAACCGGTGAGAGTGAAGGGTGGTGGAAACCTTATTTTGAGTCTCAATTTTTTAGGTTTTAACGGAAAAAGGGGGTTGATTTCGCAAAAGCTAAGGGCAGATCTAGGTTCTACGGGGAAAATAGAGCGTTTTGGGGGATTTTAGGTTTGTCGGCCGCCAGCGAGCAGCGGCTGACACGGTGTCACCGACTGGATTCTAGGTCTTTACCCCTGCGAATGGTGGCGTTCAGCCGAGGTTGGGAGAGGGTTGAGAGTGTTTAGGTGGCTAGTTTGGCTAAAAGAGCTGAAAATGGTCTAAGGCCCCCTATTTATAGAGTTTTATCGTTTTAAATTTGGTTTAATTGCTTATTAAATCCCTTCGCCCTAAAATAATTACTCCTGCGGTCCTTCCGCATGGGCAAATAGCAATTTTAGTCCCTCTGCCCCATTTAATTACGGGCCCAAGCCATTCTGCTTTTTAAAATCCTCTCCCAGGTCCTTGGAATTTTTAAAAGCTCTTCAATTTCATCCCTTTCATTCCTTTCAATTTGGCTTTCAAAATTCTTGTTTTATTCAATTTGGTCCCTTTTTCCAGTGTTCAAAATTACCCTTTTATTTTTTTCTTTTCATGCATTTTTAATTTAAATCTTGCACATTTATTTCCCGTAAATTTTGGTTTAATTCGTATGTTAATATTGCTTGTTTGTGATTGTTGCTTTGTGGTTGAAAATTAGTTCGAATAGTATATATTTTTGATATAACATGTATATGGTTTTAGTATAAAATAGAAATTTGTAAAAATGTAAAATATATAATTTTGATAGATAATATCTATATTTTTTAGGTATAAAATAGAAATTTGTAAAATGAAATATATATATGTATATATTTTCAACCTATAATATAAATGTTTTTTAGTATAAAATAAAATTTGTAAAATGTAATATATGTATATGTTATTTTTGATATATAATGTATATGTTTTTAAGTATATAATAGAATTTTTTAAAATGTAACATATATATTTTTGGTATAATATATAGTTTTTAAAGTATATAATAGAATTTAGCAAAACATATAATGTATGTTTTCGTATTTAATATATATAGTTTTAAGGTCTATTCATTATTTTCTTTAAATAGAATACAACGTGTAGTTATGTTTACATTTACTTGTATGTGCTTTTGATCTAGGCTTAGTGACCTAGGGTTGTTAAGTTAATTTTAGATTAGATTTAGGCAAATTAATTTAATTAGTTTAGGATCGTGTGCTCGTCTCATAGGGGCACGATCCTTAAATTAATTAGATTAATTTAGGATTAGTTCTTTTAGAGTCTCAGTTAGATTAGGGTTCGAATTAATTTAGTGAATTTGAATTTACCCTTGGCTCATTGGAGTAAATGTTAAACTGATTAAGTTGATCGAACATTTCTTAATTACTTAGGAATAAAATTAACTTCAATATTAGATTGACATTAAATTTTAAATTAATTATCATAATTTGTTAGGGTTTCTTGTCTTTTAGGGCTAATTAATTTAGGGTTAAGTATTAGAATCACTTAGATAATAATTAGGTCACTATTGGATTTCTAATAATTTGGGCCTTTATAGGTTAGGTCTTGGGTTGGGCCTCCCTTTTGTGTGTTTTATATTTGTGCCTTTGATTAACATGCCTTAATTGTCATTCATATGACTTTTAATGTTTTGATTGCATGTTAATTAACATAAATCATAAAAGACGGGTATTCATTAAACCCAATATTTGTGTCGTAACAGTCTTGCCTCAATGGATATTGACCGAATATTTGGATTAATCATTACCGTCCCTGGGTAAATAATGATTAAAATGAACAAGACCATGTCATCATATTATAACTGTTTGCACCATGCAAAAAGGTGACGTACGAGATCTGGACTATAAACTAACACGGTAGTCAGTCTTATACGATATCAGTTTAGTCTATGGTCTGGTGTATTGTCATCCTTATTAATTAAATATCTAATTAATTTAAACCCACTAATCTGATAAAGCCATGCAATTAAGGTCGGTTTTCAATTAAGAATGTCAAATTAAAGTTTATTCAAATTTCATCAATTTTAAAGGCAACAAATATTACGGTACTAATATCCGGGCGTGGTGGGGGTGCTAGTCATTCCCCACACATAACCAACTCTCGGACCCTTTTATAATGAATCTCTGGTATTTTACGATGTCCAGCCTACCTTACCCAAATGGTCTGTGGCGACTCCAAGTTTTTATGATTTTCAAAAGAAATCCCCATTTTAAAACCAAGATTTTCAAAAATGATTTAGGGGTTAATTCGTAGTTCTAAATTTACATACGATCCACTCGATTGTTTTGAAAAAGGTCGCTACAGCTTGGCAACTCCGCTGGGGACTATTTTTACAAAACAAAAGAGAGTTGGGCCAAAGAAAAAATAGTTGCTTTTAAGTGATGAAAATTATTGGAATTTTAATTGATTTTAACCAGGATGATTCTTCTTTGAAAATGTGATCGAGATTGCACGGGTTTTGATAATTAGTGGTCCTCGAATTAATTTTTCATTTAATTTCTAAGGAATCACCAACATGTGTTGCACCATATCATTAAGCTTTATACTCGAGCTCCTTCCCTTAATTGGGAGTGAAACACCACATACCCATGTGAGTAGCCCTCCACGGGTCGGTAATTCACTCCTGGAATCCACGCCTTTTGACACGTGAGCAGCCCTCCACGTCATCAGGTCGTGCTTTCCCTCGAATCGAAACCAATTCGCAAGCTTATAATGGGCCAGAATTGGAATTCTTGTTGCCTTAGTAGGCAATAAGATAGGTTCGGGTACCCTTAATTAGAACCAAACCCATGTGTGAGAATTTAAGAAACCCACCCCTATTAGAGTCATGAGGATAACCTTAGCGAACTAGAATTCATGTGGTTAGATTTCTCTCTTTGTGTAAATTGTTTATGTTTATTTTCTCTCGCTTTCGTGTTTTTATCTCATGGCTAACTCCTCTCTTTTCTTTCTTTCCCTTGTTACTCTTTTGTTCTGTATATTTTGGTCATATCATAAAGAGGATATTGAGTTGCAAATAGTCTGAAGTTAAAGGCTAGATTGATGTGAGACCTAGTACGCAGCAATGATGAAAATAACTTTGATGTACAAATATGGTCCGAAGGAGAGCAGTTGTATGAGAAAGATAGTATCCCTACCGGTTACAGGTCAACATTGGCAACGAAGACAATTATGAATACAGAATACAATGACACTTTCGAGCTAAAGACAGTGTGGAATAGTTGGGATTTGGAAACAATGTGCACTTTCAGTAGAGAATATGGTGACATTGCATGCTTGTTAGGTGTTCTAGTGGATCAGGCACTATTGCAAGCCTTAGTGAGGTTATGGAATCCCGTCTATAGTTGTTTCACGATCGGTAACTTCGATTTAACCCTTACGATTGAGGAATATCAAGACCTTTTAAATTGTGAAAAGATTGACGAAACTCGGGTATACTCGAAGCCTAGTAAGAACAAAGCTTTTCGAGGCAAGCTCAAGAGATTCACGGACATGTTGGAATCCTGGGTCGAACTTCAGGTCACTACTTGGAACAGTAAGGGATATCTCAAGTAGGAAGGGATTTTAGCCCTAGCTTCCGTACATCTAGTAGGCCGAGTTCAGCGGGATCTCTTCGTATTGTTAATTTATGGATTAGTGATTTTTCCTCGGGCGAGAGGACTAATCAATCCGGCAGTGTTGGACCTATTTGACCGTTTGAGTGGTGGGACCAATCTGGTGCCTGTGATTTTAGCCAAAACTTTTTGATCTCTGAGGTCTTGTTGGGAGCATGGCGGGGGTCACTTTCATGGCTGCCCACAGCTTTTGACGGTATGGTTCTATAGTCACCTATGGTCGGATGCTAACCTCTCAAAGCCTCTCTACAATGGCAATTTCTCACCATTAGAAGAATTTATGCGAAATGAAGACTGACCCACCCGAAGATCTAAGGAAATTTGGGTAGATGTTCTTTGCAACCTAAAAGAGGAAGATATAGTTTGGAGGGCTCTGTGGCTTTCTGCAATGAGTATCCTCTATAGGTGCGGGATACACTCTTGGGTGTCGTTACTTGGACTTTGAGGGCACACTGCTTATGCATCTCTTCTAGTTTTGAGGCAGTATGGCTCGAAACAATTTATGCCTGCTACCAAGGGTTCGAATGGGTTCAATATGAATTATGAGAAGGAAAAAGGCTACAAGGCAGTGGTGTACGATGCTTCTTTGACTTGGAATAACGCGAGACGGGTTAGAGTCATGAATGCTACCCACATGACCACTCTCGAGTACGAGGCATGGAGGTTTAGCCGCGCCAATGACAATGTTCCCCAATTGAATCCTTATAGAAAGAAGTCAATGGAAGAAAGGTTGGCCACACTTCCTACCGAAGTTGAGTTGATGAGAAAACAACTTGAAGAGGAGCAAAAGAGGTATCTCTAGCTCAAATAGAAAGCCCGCCAAGAAAGATTCGACTTTGAATTAGAGAAGATACAGTTTGAAGGAATGGTTAAAGGTCTACAAAGGGAAAGGGAGGAATTGGAACTTAAGATCAAGTTAGAAAATGAAGAGATTCAGAAACTCAAGAGGCTAAATAAAAGCAAAAGAGTTGTGGAAGGTGGATCAGGCAAAGGGTTAGAGCTCCAACTCAAGGAGGAGAGATCGAGAGCCGAGAATTATAAAAGGATGTATTGTGAGAACAGGGACCAGGTGCTTACTTTAACACAAGAAATAAAGAACCTTCATACTTCTCACTCAAGGCAGCTCGAAAAGGAACGACGCCAAAGTGAAGCCCTGAAGGATCAGGTTAAGTGTCTGGAGAAGTCTCTTTTCAAGCGCAAAGGTTTGACTAGCAAATTAAAAGTAAGTAATTTGGAGAACCGGGCTTTAGAGGCTCGCATTGAAGAGTTGGAAACTGAGGTTCAACAGCTCAAGGATCATGTGGCAAGCTTTAGGGGAGCAATTCAAGTACGCCCGATGCCAAGTTTGGAGCAACTACATTTCGCTGCCTACACCATTGGAGACAAGAACAGGAGTTAGCGCAATGGATGGTTCGGATGCAAGGAGTTGCCCAGAAGATACAACTCATGGCAGAAGACGCTACTAAACTTCATGATTGTATCGATGATGATTCTAAAGAAGGAGAGAGGAATGTTTGGATTTTGAGAGAAATTATTGACCTCGATACTACCCTGAAGCCATGTGTTTAGTTGGCTTTCTTTGGTTATTGTATCAAGACTATATTTCTGTTAATAAAAGTCATTTAACGATGATATTTGCCAAATTTAGTGTTGCTCATTGCATTAATGCATAATTCATTTATTTGCATTCTTTGTTTTGTTACAAATAATTGACTAAAAAGCTTTTTGTCTCAGAGAAAACAAAAAAAAGATTACATTTTGGTTCTTTAAAATTACCATTATTTCGCACCTATATCACACTCGTTTGTGAACTAAACAAATGGAGAAAGGTTTTGTGAAGCTTGAAGCCGATCTACGTGGTCAAATGGAATGGACCCAGCAAGAATTAAGGGGTATCATCCTCAAGTCTAAACAGGACATGATGAAGGAAATATCCCAGCTATTGCAAGCCCAGCTAGGTCAAGAGTCGAGAGACAAAGGTACCGTCGATGGTCTTACCCAAAAATTGGGGGATCGCCTTTATGCCCAAACCGTCAAGAATCCTCTATTCATTGACCCTTCATTGAATTCTACACAAGGTGCATCTACTTCTCATACCGGAGCAGCAGCTCAAACTCAACCAGGGGTGACCTTTGGGAATCCCGAGGTTATCGGGGATAGCATCCCAAACTTTGATGAGTTGGAAAAAGTTGAACCAAACGAAAGCGGAGTTCACTAAGTAATTAGAGGATACTCGAAAAGACCTAGAAGAGAATTTCCGAGTGAAGGAAGACGAGGATGAATCCTATGGGTTAAGTGCTAGGGAGCTCAATTTGGTTCCCGATATGGAGATCCCATATAAGTTCAAGACCCCCGATTTTGAGAATTTTGATGGAAGCACCTACCCATCTACTCATATAGTAATGTCCTGCCGGAAGATGGCTAGATTTACCAACAATGAGAAGCTCATAATTTACTGTTTTTAGGACAGCTTAGTAGGATCTGCATTGAGATTGTATAACCAACTGACTAGAGCTCAAATTAAGTCGTGGAGAGATCTGGCGAAAGCTTTCACTAATCAGTATAAGCATGTAACTGACATGGTTCCCAACCGACTGTTGTTACAACGCATGGAACAAAAGCGCAATGAGACTCTTCGCAAATACGCTCAAAGATGGCATGATGTGGCAGCCCAGGTTTAACCGTCGCTTCACGGGCATAAGATCTCCTCAATGTTTTTAGATATACTAAAAGGGGCACTTTATGATCGATTGATCAGCAACCCTATTAGTAATTTTACAGAAATGGCCATTACTGGAAAACGCATTGAAGCGGCCATCAAGAGTTGAATGATCGATGAGGGGATCATTCGCGCAAGCAATACAAGAAAAAGGACCATGAGGTGAATAATGCAAATACCTTCGAGAAAACCAATAACTTCACCATCTCCCAGCCACAGGCCCCATCAGGGAATTCCATAAACTTCAACAAGAGAGAAGACAGGGGACCCAAGAAGGAAAGGGAGGAAATATTCTTCACTCATTTGCCAATCTCTTATAAGGAGCTCTACTCATAGTTGTACAAGGCCGATTTAGTTCTTCCTTGTCATGTTACTCCTTACAACCCATCTTACCCGGCATGGTACGACCCCAAGGTTCATTGTGAATACCACGCTGGTGTTTCGGGGCATTCGATTGAAAATTGCGTAGAGTTCAAGAAGTTCATTCAGAACTTAATCCGGACCAGAGTGTTACAATTGGGAAAACCAAGCACGACCAGCAACCCCTTACCAAGTTATGGAGGTCAAGGCGTGAATGCTATTGAAGACAAGAATGCCAAAAAAACTAAAGAGAACGTGTCCGAGGTTCGGTCACCGTTAAGATGGGTTTTCCAACAGTTGTGTATGGCACGCCTTATCAAATGAGGAATGGTAATTGTGCAAGAAGGTTGTGGCCCGTATTGTGAATACCACCAATCAAAAGATCATGAGATTCAAGGTTGTGAGGAGTTTCGTCAGTTGGTACAAGTTATGATGGATAACAAAGAGATTGAGTTTTTTGAAAAAGAGAAAAGAGGAAAAGAATTTGAAGTTTATGCATCAGAGAGTCAAGAAACCAAATATAGTGCAAAGAGACCACTTGTCCTCGGTCTCAGGCCAAGTGAGGCAAGCGTACCAAAAGCGGCTCCCAAAATTATAATTTCTACCCCCAAAGTCTTTTTCTTTCAAAGATACAAAGATGGTCTCGTGGAATTATGCCAGGAGCGTTACAATTTCAAGCTCCTCCAGTTCACATGAGGAAAAGAGAATAATGGAGACAAAACTTGCTCAACTGAATAGCGGAGAAGTAAGCGATGTGGGGCATCTCACGAGGAGTGGTCGATGCTATGCTCCGGAGAACCTAAGGGATCTAAAGGAGAAAGGCAAAGAAGTTGGAGCAGAACCCGAGAAGTTGTTCAGAGAAGACCCACCCTCAAAAATCAAGGTGTCGTCACAAAAACTAAAGCACAAGAATTTTTTAAATTTTTGAAACATAGTGAGTATAATGTTGTCGATCAACTTCGAAAACAGCCAGCTCGTATTTCAGTACTTGATCTGTTACTAAACTCAAAAAAGCATCGTAATGCATTGTTGAAGGTTTTGATTGAGACTTTTGTTACGAAAGATATCTCCATTGGGAGATTGGATCAGATTATCAGTCACATCACCGACATTAATCATATTACTTTCAATGATGATGAAATTCCAGAAGAAGGTACGGGGTCTGTCAAGGCCCTAAACATCACCACTCACTGCAAAGGTTATGTGCTACCGGGCGTTTTAATTGATAGTGGCTCTGCATTGAATGTTATGTCGTTATCCATGCTACAACGACTACCAATTGATAGCTAGCATATGAAACCATGTCATAATACAGTGTGGGACTTTGACGACACTCAAAGAGATGTGGTTGGGAAAATAGAAGTACCCCTGCTCATTGGTCCCACTGAATATGTGGTTGATTTTGTGGTCATGGGTATCCATCTATCCTATAACTGTCTGTTAGAAAGGTCGTGGACACACTCGACCAGCGTCGTTCCGTCCTCACTCTATCAAAAGTTAAAGTTTATTACCGAAGGATAGCTAGTAACAGTGAATGCCGACGAAGACATCATAGCTTCAGTGACTATAGATACACCATACATCCCCACCGATGAAGAAGCGATGGAGTGTGCCTTTAGAGCCTTGGAACTTGTTAATGCTACTTTTGTTGCTGAAGGGAGCAAGGTTACATGCCCTAAACTGTCAAATTGCACTAAGTTGATGGTATTCAAAACCTTGGGAAGAAGAGCAAGAAAGAATAAAGGTTTGGGGAGGAATCTAAAGAGGCGTCTTCCTCCTGTTAGTGTGATTCATAAAGTGTGGCTATAAGCCCAATTTTCAGCAAAAAAGACAAGAGTGGAAAAAGAGAAAAGAACAGAGGAAGGCCAGGTTGAGAGGGGAGGACATTCCCTGGGCTCCCCTAACCTACACGAACTTTAAAGGTATCTTCATATCTGGGGGATTTGAAATCCAGAAAAAGATATCCAAGAGGCAAAACAGAAGGGTGAAAGGCGCCTCCAAGAAGAGTTGATCAGTGAGGATTTAGAGGAAATGAGTGTGAACACGATTGGTGACAGAAGCGAGGCTAATCGATTTCTGGCCAGAATTCGCCAGTGCCTCCCAAGAGATGAGCTGAACAACTGGATCTTCAGGGTCGTGCCAACATTCTATGGGAACAAATCAAAGTAATGCCTAGAACCACTTCGTTACTTTGGCCCAAAAGTAACGAACATCTTTTGTAAAAAAAGGCAACTGTGTCATATCCATTTGCTTTAAATAAAATAGATTATGTCTACTTTTTATTTCTCAAATGGCAAACATGACATTCATCCCATTCCATTCCATTTCATTCATTCATTATTTATTTATTTATTTACCTATTCATTTATTTAATTAATTAATTGTTCACATCATAAATTATACTTTTCCTTTCCCAATGCGCACTTTCAAAATTGTGCATGCCTCTTAATATAAACTGTATAAATGATGTGGAACCTAATCCTAAAGTAGATTTTGAACGACCCATGCACTTGGCGGAGATAGGGGAAGAAAAATGATGAGATTCCTGATGAGCTGCTAAGAATGATGGCCGATGAGGAGAGGCAAATCCTTCTGCACCAAGAGAAGATAGAGATCCTGAATTTAGGGACCAACGAAGAAAGGAAAGAAGTAAAGATATGAGGTAACCTATCACCAAAAGTCAGGCAAAGGTTAGTAGAACTGCTTGTAGAATTTAGAGACATGTTCGCATGGTCATACCAAGATATGTCGGGCTTAAACATGAACATTGTAATGCACAAGCTTCCCATTAGGTCAGAATGCAAGCCCGTCCAGCAAAAGCTTCGAAGAATGAGAACTGGCAGGTTACTAAAAATTAGGGAAGATGTGAAGAAACAGCTTGAGGCCAGATTTTTTAAGGTTTCCAAGTACCCGGAATGGGTGGCCAATATCGTGTTGATACCGAAAAAGGATAGGAAGGTGCGTATGTGTGTAGATTATAGGGACCTTAATAAGGCAAGCCCCAAAGATAACTTTCCTTCACCCCATATTGATACTTTAGTGGACAATACTATGGGGCATGCTTGGTTCTCATTCATGGATGGCTTTTCGGGGTACAACCAGATCTAAATCCACCCTGAGATATGGAGAAAACCACTTTTGTTACCATGTGGGGCACGTTTTATTACGAAGTGATGCCCTTCGGATTAAAAAAACATTGGGGCAACCTACCAAAGGGCCATGGTAACCTTGTTTCATGATATGATACATAAGGAAATCGAGGTATACGTGGATGACATGATAGCCAAATCTAAAAGCGAGGAGGAGCACATCCAAAACTTGCAAAAACTCTTCCAAAGGCTAAGAAAGTATCAGTTAAAGCTCAACCTAGCCAAATGCACTTTCGCAGTGACATCAGGGAAGCTTTTGGGTTTTGTGGTAAGTTAGAAATACATCGAGATCGACCCCGACAAGGTGAAAGTGATTCAAGATCTTCCGTCACTGCAAACACAAAATGAGGTCTAAGGATTTCTAGGGAGGTTAAACTACATCTCCCGGTTCATATCTCAATTGACTAATAAGTGTGACCCCGTCTTCAGACTACTCTGAAAGAATAACTAGGGGGTCTGGGATAAAGATTGTCAAGAGGCACTAGAAAAGATCAAGAAGTATTTGACCGATCCCCCAATTCTAGTAGCACCAGTGCCAGATAGACCGTTGATCCTGTACCTGACAGTCTTTGAAAATTCTATGGGGTGTGTACTTGGACAACACGATGACTCAGGCAAGAAGGAAAGGGCCATCTACTATTTAAGCAAGAAGGTCACCGATTGTGAAACGCGATACCCGCCAATTCAGAAATTATATTGTGCCTTAGTATGGACTACTAAGCGGCTACGGCACTACATGTTGTATCATACCACTTGTTTAATTTCTCGAATGGATCCGCTAAAATTTTTGATAGAAGCGCCAGCATTGATCGAGAAGATGGCCCGTTGGCAAATGCTCTTGCCAGAGTTTGACATCGTTTATGTGAACCAAAAAGTAGTAAAAGGAAGTGTCGTGGTAGATCTTTTGGCAAGTCGCACCTCATATGACTATGAGCCGTTGGATTTCCACTTTCCAGATGAAGATTTGATCTGTGGTCTATCCGAAAAGAAGTCTGTTGCCGAGAAAGAGGGATGGAGGCTCTATTTTGACGGGGCGTCGAATGACCTAGGCCATAGAATAGGGGCAATATTAATTTCCCCTGAAGATGATTACTACCCATTCACAAGTAGGTTGGAATTCTTATTCACCAACAATATAGCCGAGTATGAAGCCTGCATCATGGGACTCTGAGCAGCCATTGAGAAGAATATCAAGGTGCTCCAAGTTTTTGGAGATTCTTCCTTGGTAATCTACCAACTTCGAAAAGAGTGGGAAACGAGAGATTCAAAGCTAATCAAATACCACGATTTGATCTCAGATTTGGTCAAAATTTTTGAAGAAGTCAGTTTCACCTATTTGCTAAGAGAGGATAATCAAATGGCCGACGCTCTAGCCACTTTGGCCGCCGTGTTCAAAGTAAATAGGACGGCTAAGATGAAGGCTATCGAGATGCAAACTTTTAAGGTGTCGGCCCACTACTATAGTTTGGAAAAAGAAGATGATGGCAATATATGGTATTACGACATCCTTCAATACATCAGATACCAGACTTACCCAAAAAATGCCAACGATAATGACAAAAGAACTATCAGAAGGTTGACATCGGGGTACATCCTCGATGGAGAGGTTCTATACAAAAGAAGCAAAGATCAGATAATGTTGAGATGTGTCAATGCCCGGGAGGCTGAAACTATTTTAGCATAGTTCCATGAAGGTTTATGTAGAACCCACGCTAGCGGATTCTCGATGGCTAGGAAAATCATGAGATATGGCTACTTCTGGTTAACAATGGATGGAGATTGCATCAACTATGCAAAGAAATGTCATAAGTTCCAAATCTACGCCGATAAGATACATTCCCCGCCAGTACCACTTGACATCATGAACTCACCATGGCCTTTTACTGCCTGGGGAATAGATGTTATTGGCCAGATACACCTGAAAGCTTCTAATCGGCAGTGCTTCAACTTAGTAAATATCGATTACTTCACCAAATGGGTAGAAGTCGCCTCATATTCCAACATCACAAGAGCGACAGTTTGCAAGTTCCTCAAGAAAGAAATTATATGTCGCTATGGCCTGCCCAAATGAATCATCATCGATAATGCTTCCAACTTGAATAATAAAATGATAATCGAGGTGTGCGAGCAGTTCAAAATTGTACAGCACAATTCTACTATTTATCGCCCTAAAATGAACGGAGCAGTAGAAGTGGCAAACAAGAATATAAATAAGATCGTAGCAAAAACCACAGAAAATTACAAGGACTGGCATGAAAAGCTACTTGTTGCCCTATTTGCTTATCGAACCTCTGTGAGGACCTCCACTAGGGCAACGCCATACTCTTTGGTATATAGCACGAAGGCGGTATTACCTATCGAGGCAGAGATTCCATCACTTCAAATCTTGAACAAAGTAAAGTTGGATGAGGCCGAATGGATGCAAGCTAGCATTGATCAGTTGAACCTCATTGAAGAAAAAAGGTTGAAGGCCATCTGTCATAGTCAAATGTATCAGAAAAGGATGATGCAAGCCTATAACAAAAAAGTTCGCCCGAGTGAGTTTCAAGAGGGGGATCTGGTGCTTAAAAAGATCTTGCTTAACCAAAGAGACTTTCGAGAGAAGTGGATGCCCAATTGGGAAGGGCCTTATGTCGTAAAGAATGCCTTCTCTGGATGAGCTTTAATCCTGGCAGAGATGGATGGGAAAGAGTTGAGCAACCCTATAAACTCAGACTCTGTAAAAAAATATTATGCCTAAGAAAAAAAGAAAAAAAGAAAGAAGAAAAAGAAAAAGAAAAAGAAAAAAAAGGAAAATGAGAAGAAGAAAGAAAAGAAAATGAGGGTTTAGGGCGAAAACCCAAAGATGGGCGCCTTAAAACAAAAGGGGATCTAAATTGAAAGTCCGAATAGGACGGTTCAAATATACTGGGATTTTGGCATTCGACCGGTAGGCTATGTTGAAAGACTATGCTTCAATCTGTAGGTCGTCAAGAATTGCAACCAAAAGTGGCGAGTAAAGGGTTTACTGCAGTTGATGGGTCTTCATTGTTCATACAGCCGATACTATCTATATATTTTTCTCATGTTTGCCATAGCTTTCAAAATTATCCTAATATTCCAGCAAATATTAATAAAGTATTCTATTTTCTATTGTCTATTTTATATGCAGTCTGCAGATAGATTGACATAGAATGAGAAAAGGAAAAGAAATTATTGGCATTACTATGATTTAACCTATTAAGTGCAGGTTTATTCCCAAGTGGGAAAGGAGTTCGCCAAAATTCCAACAAGAGAACATCAGAGGCAAAGTCGATAAGATTTATCGAGAAAGGGCATCGAACGTTGTCCATGTTGAATTCCGAATGATTGAAGGTGAAAACCCGCAAGGGCGCCTAACAAAAAACAAAAAAAAACAAATAAATAAATAAAGGAAAAAGGAAAAAGAAGAAGAAAAGAAAAAAGAAGAAGAAAAAAATAAGAAAAGAAAAAAGAGAAAAAATTCTAAAGTGGAAACCTAAAAATGCGTTTTAGAACAAAAGGATTAAGAGTTCAAAAGGGGGCATAAAGGGTGAACCCAAGTGAGAGATGGGGCACTGCCATTACAAAAAAGAGAAGAGGAAAGCAAGAGAAGATCAAAATCAAGGGACCAAGAAGAAAATGTGTCCGAGTGAATTATTGTCATTCATGCATCATACTTAGTTAGACATTCCTAGGTTAGGAGCATGCTAACTCATACCATCATAGCATTTCATCTATTTCCAAAGGTATTTGAAAGATAAATCAGGTACCTCCTAAGAAGAGAAGTAAACGACAAAGTGGAAACTTGAAAGAAATTTTCAAGCAAAAGAGATAGGACAATAGAAACTTTCAGAAAAGGGAAGAAAAAATGGCCTTTCCGTTCAGGCCCAAGAAGAATGGAACCCTCATTTGAAGAATTGTTATTTATTCACTACCGCTTCGGATGAACGTATCTTCACGATTTTGTTTCTGCTGCTTCGGGAAACAAATTCATCTATCATTCAAGGACATTTGATTTGTTCGTTGCCGCTTCGAATGAACATGTTGTCGTCGCCCGGTTTGCTTTCTGCCTCTTAGAGAAAGCAAAGTTATTTGGATTCATTCAACGCTATTTCGGAAGAATGAGTTGTTTGAAGGTTAGTTGGCTTGTCTGTTGCTGTTTCGGAAGGACATCCAGTGCCACTCGTTTGTTTTCTGCCGTTTTGGGAAAATAGGTTATTTGGATTCGTTCGCTGCCGCTCTAGAGGAATGAGTCATTTAACAACTGGTTTGTTCATTGCCATTTAGGAAGGATATGCGATGCTACCCGATTGTTTTTGCCACTTCGGGAAAATAAGTTATTTGGATTTGCTCGCTTCCATTTCAGAAGAGCAAATCGTCCGACGGGGAAGTAGGACAAAATTAGTGCTTATGGTCTTTGCTTTATTCTTGTTCCACAGGTATAAGCAAAGAGAGGCAGCTGTAATCACTAATTTTGTCCGGGGTTGACCCATATTTTTATAATGGGCTTATATATATATATACTATCATGTGATGATAAAATAATAATGCTAAGTGGTTGTATTATATGTATAGGTATTATGCACATGTGTGTTATTATATGTATACTAGGTATGTGTCATTAGTATGTGTTTATTATATGTGTGTTTATTTAGGCATGAACATATGTGTGTACGTTTGTCATTATTATATGTAATGCATGGTTGCATGTATATTATATGTATGTGTTGCTTGCATGTACGTACGTATTATTATGTATGTATGTGAGGATATGTATTGTGTGTATTATCGTATGTATATGTGATATTATTATTATTATTATTATTATTATTATTATTAAACTAAATATATATATCATAAAAGACTAATTAAATATATATATATATGTATAACAATTAAATAAAAGCTCATATTTATTAATAAAAGTCTCATTACAATTCATAACCCAAAAACATATTACTTATTACATGGCCCAATAAGGCCCTAAATAACCAAAACCATAATCTGATACCCCTTTCTTATGCGCAGCCAAGGGAGAGCCGTTGGATCAAGACAGATCCAACGGTCTAGATTGAAGCCAGGCACCCCTTCGGATCGCGCATATGATGCACGCTCGGACTCTCTAGCTTCCCACACGCGCGTGCAATGCACGCCGAGACTCATCAACTTCTCGCATGCCACGTGTCTCTATCTGATGCTGCCACATCACCCCTTAGATGCCATCAGGGCCGTTCATCTCTAGGCAAATATGGGTCGTTGATCTGGGTTTAAATCGACGGTCCTCATCATTGTCGGCGATCCCCCGTCCTCTTACCAACTCTCAACCACCGAGCAGACCAAAAAACATAAAAAAGGGCATGCCAGTCAAAAAAATTAGCCGCGGTGATTTCTTTTAAAGTTTGCTTAAGTATGTAAACAAAAATCAGATATAAGACATTGTAATCACCCCTTTAATCCCTATGTTCAAACGGGGAGGATTTTTTTTCAAAATCAATAGACAAAAAAAGCAGCCTCAAAAGTTCAGAGGTATACTCGTCTCTTCATATTCATTTCGAAACATACATACGTAAAAAAATTAGGGTTTAGTCTTTTTTTACCCTTGTCGGTTCGACTTCTTTATGCCATTTCGATTTCCCTCGCGTCGTTACTCCACTAGTGATAAGCCTCCCAGACTCCTCGAGGCCAAGTGTGGCGAACCGGTGAGAGTGAAGGATGGTGGAAACCCTATTTCGAGTCTCGATTTTTTAGGTTTTAATGGAAAAGAGGGTTGATTTTGCAAAAGCCAAGGGTAGATCTAAGTTCTAAGGGGAAAAGGGAGCGTTTTGGGGGATTTTAGATTCACCGACTACTGGCGAGCAGTGGCCGACACGGTGTCACCAGCCAAATTCTAGGTCTTTACCCCGACGAACGGTGGCGTTCAGCCAAGGTTGGGAGAGGGTTGAGAGTGTTTGGGTGGCTGGTTTGGCTAAAAGAGCTGAAAATGGTCTAAGGCCCCCTATTTATAGAGTTTTATCGTTTTAAATTTGGTTTAATTACTTATTAAACTCCTCCGCCCTAAAATAGTTACGCATGCAGTCCTTCCACATGGGCAAATAGCAACTCTAGTCCCTCCGCCCCATTTAGTTACGGGCCCAAGCCATTCTGCTTTTTAAAACACCCTCACAGGTCCTTGGAATTTTTAAAAGCTCTTCAATTTTTTCCCTTTCGTTCCTTTCAATTTGGCTTTCAAAATTCTTGTTTTATTCAATTTGGTCCCTTTTCCAGTGTTCAAAATTACCCTTTTATTTTTTTTCTTTTCATGCATTTTTAATTTAAATCTTACACATTTATTTCCCGTAAATTTTGGTTTAATTCGTATGTTAATATTGCTTGTTTGTGATTGTTGCTTTGTGGTTGAAAATTAGTTCGAATAGTACATATTTTTTATATAACATGTATATGATTTTAGTATAAGATAGAAATTTGTAAAAATGTAATATATATATATATATATATAATTTTGATATCTAATATCTATATTTTAGGTATAAAATAGAAATTTGTAAAATGAAATATATATATATGTATATATTTTCAACCTATAATATAAATGTTTTTAGTATAACATAGAAATTTATAAAATGTAATATATGTTTATGTTATTTTTGATATATAATGTATATGTTTTTAAGTATATAATAGAATTTTGTAAAATGTAACATATATATTTTTGGTATAATATATAGTTTTTTAAGTATATAATAGAATTTAGCAAAACGTATAATGTATGTTTTCGTATATAATATATATAATTTTAAAGTCTATTCATTATTTTCTTTAAATAGAATACATTGTGTAGTTATGTTTACATTTACTTGTATGTGCTTTTGATCTAGGCTTAGTGTGATAAGTATGGACCTAGGGTTGTTAAGTTAATTTTAGATTAGAATCAGGCAAATTAATTTAATTAGTTTAGGATCGTGTGCTTGTCTCATAGGGCACGATCCTTAAATTAATTATATTAATTTAAGATTAGTTCTTTTAGAGCCTCGGTTAGATTAGGGTTCGAATTAATTTAGTGAATTTGAATTTACCCTTAGCTCATTGGAGTAAATGTTAAACTCATTAAGTTGATCGAACATTTCTTAATTACTTAGGGATAAAATTAACTTCAAGCTTAGATTGACATTAAATTTTAAATTAATTATCATAATTTATTAGGATTTCTCGTCTTTTAGGGCTAATTAATTTAGGGTTAAGTATTAGAATCACTTAGATAATAATTAGGTCACTATTTGGATTTCTAATAATTTGGGCATCAATAGGTTAGGTCTTGGGTTGGGCCTTCTTTTTGTGTGTTTATATTTGTGTCTTTGATTGTCATGTCTTAATTATCATTCATATGACTTTTAATGTTTTGATTGCATGTTAATTAACATAAATCATAAAAGATGGGTATTCATTAATCCTGATATTCGTGTCATAACAGTCTTGCCTCAATGGATGTTGACCGAATATTTGGATTAATCTTTACCGTTCCGGGGTAAATAATGATTAAAATGAACAAGGCCATTTCATCATATTATAAATGTTTGCACCATGCATAAAAGTGACGTACGGGATTCGAACCATAAACTAATACGACAGTCAGTCTTATACGATGTCAGTTTAGTCTATGGTCTGGTGTATCGTCATCCTTATTAATTAAATGTCTAATTAATTTAAACCCACTAATTTGATAAATCCCACACAATTAAGGTCGATTTTCAATTAAGAACGTCAAATTAAAGTTTATTCAAATTTCAACAACTTCCATCAATTTTAAAGGCAACAAATATTATGGTACTGATATCCGAACGTGTTAGGGTGTTAATCCTTCCCCACACGTAACCAACTCCCGGACCCTTTCATAATGAATCTCTGGTATTTTACGGTGTCCGACCTACCTTACCCAAATGGCCGGTGGCGACTCCAAATTTTTATAATTTTCAAAAAAAAGAATTTTCAAAAGAAATCCCCATTTTAAAACCAATATTTTCAAAAATGATTTAGGGAATAATTCGTAGCGCTGAATTTACATACGATCCACTTGATTGTTTTGAAAAAGGTCGCTACAGTTTTAAAGCTCTTAGTTGACATCCTTCACTTCCTCTAAGTTGTGGAGTAGGAGAAAAGTCCCCCTTCTTCCTCTCCCTAGGTAGAAATTGTTCAAAAAAATAGAGAACAAAACTCGATAAAAATTAATACTTAATTGCATCATTAATAAAAGGCTTAATGTCAAAATAAGTGCCTAAACTATCATGGTTTTCCTTTTTAAGTGCCTAAACTATTTGTTGCCCCTTTTAGGTGCCTAAACTATCATGTTTTTCCCTTTTAGGTGCCTAAACTATTTTTGCCCCTTTTAGATGCCCAAACTATCATTTTTACCCCTTTTAAGGTCAAACCGAGACACTTACTTTGACCAAAAAATGATAGTTTGGGAACCTACTTTAACAACAAAAAAATGATAGTTTGGGCACCTAATTTGACCAAAAAATAATAGTTTGGCACTCAAAAGGGGCAAAAATAGTTTAGCACCTAAGAGGTAAAAAGGAGATAGTTAGGCACCTAAAAGGGACAAAAAATAGTTTAAGCACCTAAAAAGAAAATACGGAATAGTTTGGGCACTTATTTTGATGTTAAGCCTAAAAATAATAATAACAATATATACAAATAATAATAAAAACGGATAAAATAGGTGACACGCAGTAATCATTTCACAATTATAATTATTCAGTAATCATTTTACAATTACAATCTGACCCAAATAATAATACCAAGTGCATTAAAGTGTGAACTATCAGAAACTTTGAAGATGACAAACTGAATTGAAAACACAACTAAAGAAGTGAACCTAAAACTTTAAAAGAAGAAACAAAACCCACCCAGATCTCAAGGCTTTAGGACTAAGATCTTTGAAAATTTTTGTAAAAGAAACTATGATATTGGTGTTTTTTTTATTGTGTCATCTTCAGAAGAACCACGTCTAATCTTCTTTGCATTTGAAATCTATGTTTGTGTAATAGTGTTTTGTCTTATTGGTCTTTTGTCAGAGTGTATGGGTGTATATTACCGAGTACCTGAGTTTTTGAGTCCCTGAAGTCCCGAATACTAGATTCTTTGGCCCGTGTTCCAACCCGCTTTAATTGGGTACCCAAAAAAATTGGGTACCCGAATTTTTGAGTAGTGGCTACTTATATTTTTACTTAAAAAATTTTAATTTTATTAAAAAAAAACTCATAAGTAATAAAAGTTCGAATTATATAAGGGTATTTTAGAGTTTAAGATCCAAAGTATCAACCCAAACAACTTTAGAATACAAATTCCATAATTCTTAGAAATTACATGCATAATTAGGTTGTTTGATTTGAGGATATAGTGAATATAATGGTATTTTGTTTAAATAATAATTATATTTAAAATAAAAAATAAGGAACCGGGTCATCGGGTCACCAGGTAACCGATAATAGGTATTATTGTGGTCTGAGAAAATGTATATTCTAGCGGGCCGGGTACCCGACCCAGGTAAAAAAATTTCAGATAAATACTCGGTTATTTATGTTAGGGTAATCGAGTCAAGTCAGTCGGGCCGGGTACTCAAACCGGTACACCAAACACCAATCTTGTTGCAGCAAAAAACATGACTTGTCAGTTACCAACCAAGTTCCAATAAGGGTTTTGAGTTTAGGGTTTAAAAGTTTTAGGCGTTAGAGTTTATGATTCAGGGTTAAATTATTATATTCAAGAGTTTAACTTTTAGTGTTTAGGATTTATTATTTAAGGTTTATAGTTTAGTGTTTAGGATTTAGTGTTAAATTATTTTTAGTTAAAAATAGGGCCAAATTGAAATAATGTGTGGATAATGAGGGTTAAATTTATTATTTTTCTCAAATTAAGACTAAATTGTTTGAATGTGCAAACATGGAAGACTAAATGTGTTATTATACCAAATATTTTAATGGATGTTAACAGTAGTTAACGGGTCAATGGTAACATTAAAACAAAACTAAAAGTTTAATGGTAACATTGAAGCAATTAAAAGTTTAGTTACAAAATTGAATAATTGACCAAAGTTCACTTATCATGCGTGAACTTTACCCTAAAAAATTTAAAACATCTTAAACTATACAGGTTAGGTATTAATTTTATTAAGGCTTAATACCAAAATAAGTGACCAAATTATCATGTATTCCCCTTTTATGTGTCTAAACTATTTTTTGTCCTTTTTAGGTGCCCAAGCTATCTCGTTTTTACTTTTTAAGTGCCTAAAACTATTTTCTGTCTCTTTTAAGTGTTCAAACTATCATTTTTTGGTTAAAGTAGGTGCTCAAATTATCATTTTTTGGTCAAAATAAGTGTCTCGATTTGACTTTAAAAGGGGTAAAAAATGATAGTTTGGGCGCCTAAAAGGGGCAAAAATAATTTAAACACCTAAAAAAAAAAAACATGACAGTTTAAGCACTTAAAAAGAATAAAAAATAGTTGAAACACTTAAAAAAAGAAAAACATGATAGTTTGAGCACTTATTTTAACATTAAGCCTTATTTTTATTACTCACGTAATATAAAACCATAAAACAACCCATGTAAATGATCCGTTAACTAAATAAAGAGTCCATTAAATACAAAAATAGTCCATTTACAATAAGTGGCCTATTTGGCCTAAATACATGAAAGAAAAACCCTACGCCCTAATTGGTTTCTTCTTTGCGCAGCCACCCAAGAGTTGCTGGATCAAATTTAATCCAACGGTCCAGATCTGAGTAAAAAACTCTAACGGTCCAAATCGCTGGAGACGAAGATCACCACGTGCGTGTGAAGACCACGCGCTTGACGTTCGATCTCCCATCACTCTTCATCTTTCCCGAGCAAGGCGATGGCCACCACACTTCGTCGTCGTCGCCGCCGCCTAGCCCCTTTTTGACCTCACTCGTCTGGGTGTGTTAATCAAGCAAAGGAAACACAAGAAATGCAAAAAAAATCATAAATCAAATCAAAAAATAAGAAGAAAATAAATCACATAGGTCTTAGATTCGACTTATTGTAATTTAAGAGGAGACAATAGATTTGATTGTATTTCTTTTTTCATCTCTGTAAGTCGTCTATAAAAAGACATGTATCAAACCATTGTGCCGTGTACAACAATATACATAGAAATTTCGAGAAATAAAAAAGAAGCAATCCAGTTTGTTGGAGGTATATTATGTACGTTAGTTTTTTAATTTATTTTGCTAACAGTTCGAATCAGGAAAAAGAGGGGTGTGGGTTTACCGTTTCAAATCGCTAGAAAAGCCACCGCCAAGAGTTGTTGGACCGACAACCATCACCCAGCCAAGGAGTGCGATCACGGGAGCCAAAGACGAGTAGCAGTTGGCGTCAACTCACGGTGACCGGAGCGACGATGCTCAACCAGAATTTGAGATTCATGGCGTCGTTCTTCGTGTTCACGAAGAACACTGATTAACAATAGAGGGGAAAAGGGGAGGGCTCGGTTTGATCCATTTGGTAAAAGGGGAAGAATGATTTTTTTGCTTACCATTTTATCTTATATACTCGACACACGAACCGACCCGGAAACCGACTCACACCTGTATCATACCCGTGCCCTTCTTCCTCAAATCTCGCATTACGGCTCTTCAGTTTTCAATCATTTCAATCCGTCCCCTTTTTATTTAATTTAACTTATTGCCCTTTTATTTTATGCAATTTGGTCTTTTCTGCTTAATTTTGCTTTTACTCTTTTATTTTGTTCAATCTTGGTCATTATTTGATTTTCGTTTCTTATTTATATGTATTTTATTCATTCCTACTCTTTATGAATTTTATTTTGTCAAAATAATTGTAGAAGTAAATCCCTAGTTTTAATCTTTAGTTAGGTTTACTATTAAAACACTTAGTTTAGAATTCTTAATTTAATTAAAATTAATCCTCTTAAACCTCAGTCGCCAAATCCATCTCATAATAAGTTAGAACTTCTAAATTAGGCTCACAAATCATACTTTAAATGTAATTAGTTAGCCTTTACATAAATCATTTAATTAAAGATAGTTTGATCTTTTAATAACTTACCTCTAATAATTTAGTTAAATATTAACTCACTTAGATCATTTTTAATTAAAGTAGAACCTTGAAATTATAAAAACCATAGACTTTAGACTCAATTATGTTTTAGTACGAGTAAACCTGAAATACGTTAAAAAATTAAAAAATATTAGTGACCAAATAAGTGTTTTAAGGGCGTTGCGGGGTGCTAATCCTTTTTCACACGTAACTGTTGGAAAACGCCGGTACACCTCATGGCGCAGCGGAAAAATTATTCGGCGTAATCCGCTAGTGATCCGTGTACAAGGGACAAATTCAGGGTGATAAAGGATGAAAACATTACCTTAAGTATTCTGGAATTCCGCAACGAGTTAGGAGAATCCAAATCAAATCCAAGTCGTCACAGCAGCGTTCCGACCTCTACGCAGTCCACCCGAATAAAACGAACAATCTTTCTCTTCTCTAATAGTTAGAGAGGATTTTCGGGAAAAAAATAAAAACATGTGTTGGCTGCTAGACCTTATGCCTTTACATAGCATTTAAAAACTTAATTCTAATTAAATTCGGATTCTTTAAATATATAATATATTTAACCGAATATAATTAAATATGTAGAATCTGATTCTACTTTAATTAGGTTTCTTTTAGATATATATATATATATATATATATATATATATATATATATTTAATAGTATTTGATAATTACAATAACTTATCAAATATTAACATGTATAAAAATGAAATTATCCATAATTACAATAATTATAACAATTTCGGTTTTTCACTAATTATGTGTACAACAAGTTTGTACACATGCTATCTAGTCGATATTTGTTCGTTTCAATCATAGGGTGTGACCCTTGTAGGTTCATGTAACATTAGCAGTAATATCTAGAATAATTCTAATATTACAAGCAATGAGTGGCATCTAACAATACATAAAGTCGTGGTTCGACTTTACCTTTTTCCGTGATTAACTTCTTTGATGCATTACATCCTTTTGTCCTCATATCTAGATCGGACACAAGTCATGAATTAGTCACACTTGTATAGTCCATCTAATGTTTCTTGATATCTTGAGTAGACTATTATAAACGAATAATTATGATATCTCATATCAATTTATTCGAGCATGGCCATGCATTTTCTAGTCTCACTCAATCAAGTGGCCTATGATATTACTCTTATTATGTATGAGGGACAAATCTTATCTTAATCAACCATATTTCGCTACATGGATTGTGACATATCCAATATCAGTCTTTATAGTGTAGTCAGTTACGACACACATTTGGCCGTATCAAAATATGTCACTCACGATGTTGAAATAATAATGATATCAAGTCTGAGGATCATACATGTAGTTATCACCATGAGCAATGTTGTGACTGACACATAATAATCCAAGAAACATGCTCATAGCGGGTCAGTCCAGTATGTCGTTCTCTAATACATACTTATGTATTGATTTTGACATCTTCATGTCAATGACAACATTTTGTCATCAATCAACTACATATTTGTCTTAATACATTATTATTGTCCAAGCCCACAATAATTCTCGACTAAAGACATTCAAGAATAATTATATTATTCTGAAGACTTTATTATAATTCAGTTTATTTATAGATACACAAAATAAGACTGAAATAATAATAATTGCTTCTTATTAATAAACAAGATAAAATAAGTATGTCTTTTACAACCATCTCATAATTGGTCTTTGGACATACTCCAACAGTAATCGTGCCCCCGAACCATCTCGTAATTTCTAGTTTGTTTTAAGACTCCAAATGTTTTTTCACCTACCCGAGTCCGAAGCCGCGGCATACAGGTAGTTGGGACCTTTTGAAAGTTTTTCTTTTTCTTATTGGATTCCATGATTTGTTAGTTGCCTGAAATTTGGTAGCCTGAAATTTGGTAAATTTTCTTCTTTTTTTTCCAAGTATTTGGTACTGTTTCTGCTTGACTCTTGGTGGGATTTTGATGCAAAATCTGAAAGACTTAGTTTGAAGATAAGTTGTTTGAGCTATTGATTCATTATCTCCATCTGCAGTTTCATATTCATATTGCAAGAATTGACCTAAATTTTTTGATGAAAACTGAGGATTTTCTTCTTACATTTCTGAATTTGCTGCCTTTCATGCAAAACAGGCTCCGGAAAACTAACAATATATTAGAAATACAAAAGAAACATGGCTCAACAACTAGAATCTAACAAGGAAGGTGGAGGATCAGTCAAGATGGGGATTAAGGGACAATAAACCGACACTGAAAACACCGATTCCGACATCAATTGTCTCTGGTTCTTTGACTCCTAAAGGATTAAAGCTGAGTAAATCTTTGGATGAAGCAAGTATTAGTGGCAATGGAAACAACAAGAGTTATAAAAGCCCCCAAACTTTCCAGAAGATAAAAAAATTTGTCCAAAAATTCTCATCAGATTCCAATGCTTGGTTTTGATAACATTGCGTTAGACAGAACTCCTAGTACTAGTAGACAGAAAAATAAAAATAAAAAATAGGGCCAAGTTGAAATAATGTGTGGATAATAGGATTAAATTTATTATTTTTCTCGAATTAAGATTAAATTATTTGAATGTGCAAACGTGGAAGACTAAATGTGTTATTATATCAAATATTTTAATGGATGTTAACGGTTCTAACGGATCAGTAGTAACATTGAAGCAAAACTAAAATTTAATGATAATAATGAAGCAATTGAAAGTTTTTTTTACCAAATTTAATAATTAACCAAAGTTCAATTATCATTTGTGAATTTTACCTTTTATAAAGACAACTCGATAAAAATATATAGGTCATGTTTGACAATTAGCAGATAGCTAATAGCTTAGTAGATTGCATCAATTGAAAGCTGTTTGCATTAGCTGATTTGAGTAGCGGATTGTATTAGTTAATTGTATAAAAGTGTTTGGTAAAATTAACTGATAACCGATAGTTGTTTGATTATTTAAACAAGCAAAATGGCACATGAAAACATGATTATATTCGATACTTGTTTGAATAGTTTATTAGTTATCAATATTTTTTTTATTAATATTAATTAGATTATAAAAAATATTTTTTAATATAACATTACTAAGCATATTTGAAGGATCCATATATTAATTTATTATTTATATATTTATTTTTTAATATAATTTAATCATTATTAAATTTGAATACAAATATAAATGTGTGTGAATAAAAGGAAAAAATATTAATTTACAAATGTAACAATGTAAATACGTAAGGATGAAGAATTAAAATAGAAAATGTTAAATTTAAGTTATTTAAATTTTTTTGATAATTATTAAAGGTAAAATGGTCTTTATAACTCTTATGTCAAAACCTCTAATTTCAAAAAACTCATATTAGCATCTTTTTCAAAATTAGAGATTTTACCCGAATTCGCTATTTCAATCATTTATTCACCAAACTTTCAAATTAATAAATTTGACCAATCAAACCTCTAATACTAATTCAAACCTCTAATTTTAGCTCTATTTACTAAAGAGAGCCCTAGTTTAGGACCAGACAATGCTTTAAGCTTTTTTTTAATAGTACAATTAGACACCTAACATTACTTTAATTACACATGTTTAATGTTAATTAATTTATATCTAGTTGCACCAAAAATAATTAAATATCTAAATGTACCACTAATAAAATTAATACCTAAGTACATCCTAATAAAATTAAAGATTTATATCCTATACACTGATGGTGAAAACACACTGGCGGTGAAAACTGAAAGTTTCTATAACGCTTTAATTTTAGGGTTTAAGGTCTTCGTTTAAAGTATAGGGTTTAAGAGTTTAGGTGTAGAGGTTTTATAATTTAGGGATAGTGGTTAGAATTAAAGGTTTAGGATTAGAATTTAGGGTTTAGAGGTTGAAGTTTAGTTTTTAGGGTAATATAGTTAGGATTTAGGTTTTAACTTATAAACCTTGAATTCTAACCCTAAACCTTAAATTCTAATCACTATCCCTATATTATAAACCCCTATACCCTAAACCCTAAAACTAAGACGCTTGTAAAAACTTAAGAGTTTCCACCACCATTGTATAGGATAATAATCCTAAAATTAATACATAGCACCGAACAAATTAAGTGACACATTGTACATAAATGTCAAAGATAGATACCAAATTATATTTACTTTTTTAATCTGATTTACGATTTAACTCTTAACTTTATTAAGGCAAAATAAGACAGAAATAATTGTTTTAAGTATTAAAGTGAAAAAAAAATATAATTCAGAAGGAAACTTGTGATTAACAATAATCTAAAATTATTAAAAGGGGAGGTTCAATCCAAAGAACAAATAAGCTAAAAAATGATACATACACAATCAATCATTATGTAAACATAAAATTATTGAAAACTCAAAAAAAATAACAAATAAATCCACCATCTTTATTGTCATGTATGATGAGAAACATTCAAAAATTTTAATAAGCATTATTGTAATTTGATACTCTCAAGTACTTCATGATAGGGGTTCAATGCATATGGCAAATATATAACGAGGACTTGATTTATGTTTCCCTTTTTCTCAAAAACAAATCAAACACACCTTAAGTTGCAGCGGAATGGATCTATGTGATCACTGTAGGTGACGATCGACCTGTGAACTCCTGCATCTTCGAAAGTTTTAGAGCAACCTCCACCTGATATCAATTGCAAGAGTCAGCCTAGAATATATGTATATGTTTGTGTGTGCCTGTGTGTGCGCGTGTAGTTTAAGGACTCACAAGAGGAGCAAGAGCTTCTTGGGAATCTCTTCCGATTTTTGATGGATCCTTTTCGTACTGCTCAATGTAGAGACGAATAGTTGCACCTTCTGAACCAGTTCCAGAGAGGCGGAAAACCTATATGTAAAGTTTAAATTACAGCTTTGCACAGAATTTTTTTTGTAGTAAAACACTAGGAAGTTGACTTACCAATCGTGATCCATCCTTAAAGAAAAACCGAATACCTTGATTCTTTGAGACCGAACCTTCAAACTCATCAGCATTGACAACTTTTGACACATCCGACCGAACCCCCTTCACGATACTGCATAGTAGAAAAAAGCATAAGCTCATCAAAAGCAACAAAACATCTCAAGGAAAATCTTTAGACATACTGACTAAAATCAACACAAGAATTTTAATAATTTTAGGGGTAGAAGGGTATGATCCTCCATATACATAATCTTGGAAAAAAGTTGAACATAACTGTGCCATGCACATACTCATCTCTGACCATTACACCCACGTCTGAGTATCAATAGCAATTACATTCACTTCAAGTTGATTGGTTTTAATATTCAAGAAATCAAAAATTTTAAAAGTGTACGGCAATTCTCCAAAGAAATTTTCTCCAAAGAAATTATCAAATAGTGGTTTAATTCCAGGAAGTCGTTGAGTGGTTCTAAATTAATATCTATATATATATATATATATATATATATGTGGGGGGGGGTTAGGATCTACTTACACAGTGTAAAACTCTTTAAGTTTTACACGTTTTTTGGATCGTTAGACGAGGGAAGTGGATGACTAAGATTAACTTCTTACTTTTTTTCCCAAGTGATAATCTTCACATATTCTATTGTTAATCTCAGCCATCCGTTTCACCCATCCAACGAATCAAAAAACGTGTAAAACTTAAAGAGTTTTACACTGTGTAACCAGATCCTATCTCTAATATATATATATATATATACACACACACACGTACTTATTAATTCCATCGAGGGACGGCATCAATTTAACCATATTTGCCATTAAATCCTTTGCTCCACCAGCATCCACATTCTTCACGAAAGAAAATGAATTTAGTTAGATACTCCCTCAATATCTGTAGGAAACACAGAAAACAAATTAACCAAAGTTATACCTCATAGTCGTATCGTGTAATAGTGTCGACCATACGTAGCCCAATGTTGACGAACTATATCCTCAACTGACACAAGCTTATCCCCATTGAGATTTTCCCTATTTTTATATGCAAGGATTGAAAGCCAGGCCAAAACAGCCCAGATTCCATCTTTCTCACGTATATGGTCAGAGCCTGCTCACGAATAGCAGATTCTGTAAGTTTCTCATAGTAACAAATACAACTGATATACTTCGTGCGTAGGAACATCAAACGCTCACCAGTTCCAAAACTTTCTTCTCCACAAATAGAACACATTCCAGCATCCATTAAATTCCCAAAAAATTTCCAGCCAGTGGGTACCTAGCAGAGAATAGGTAAGTAGCTTGCTTGTAAGGTAAAGACAGTGGCCAGCATGAAATATTATCAATAATGATTTTCCATGTAATACCTCGAAAAATTTCAGTCCCAAGTTCTTGGCCACAACATCAAGGGCAGCTGATGTGGGCATACTCCTACAAGCAGCAAATCCAGAATATAGTTACAATGGAGACAAATAAATAAATACGAGTCAATACAATAAGCAGGAAACACCATATTAGACTTTCAACTCTAATACATGTGTAAACATTGGTGAGTTTATAACTTTATTAGATCCAAAACCATATTGTAATATATACAAGATTAAGAGGGTTATAGATGCCAGAAGAAGAATATTTTGCAGGCTAAAGAGAGAAGGGATGCAGACACATTTTCACCTAGTATTCAGTTTGTAAAGGTTTCAAGTTATAGTGGCAATGAGCATGTTAGTTGTTCTGAAATGATAATTTTAGTCCGACATAGTTGATACTTTGAAAGGACCGGCTGGACACTACGACTGGTTGAAATCCAATAGGAAGCACGTTAAAAACATGCTATGAACAAAAAAGAAGTGACATAGCGCAAGAAAAAACCTGGCAACTCCCTTTAAACCAGAAGAAAAGTAAGGAATTGCGTTAACAGCATTGGCAGCAATGATGGCTACTGAATCTGATGGAGTAACAAAAAACCTAACAAAGAAAATAAGTTATAAGACAAAATCTAGAAGGCTTAGTAATTATTAAGATGTTACCGGATTTTGTTGACAGCAACACTACCTTTTACCCAAGATCATGTTACGATCAGCATCACCATCAGCAGCAGCACCAAACTAGGGTGGTTCAACTTCAGATTTTGATTTTCCCAATCCCATGCGTTCTACCAACTCCTTGGCATAAGTCAGATTGGGATCGGGATGTCCTCCTCCAAAGTCCTCCTGCTTTGCATTAAGCCAAGCACCACCAACGAAAAAGTATCATCTATTTGAATAAACATAGAAGCGACACATCATGTCCATAAAATTCTTCATAACCGAAAAAGACCTTGGGTATGCAGTTCAAAAGGGAGCTTTGTTGTGCCCCAAGCTCTTCCACAAAGATGCGATTTGCATAAGCTCCACCAACTCCATGAAGTGCATCATAGTTTCAATAAGGGGAAAGAGTTACACATTTTAACCAAAAACTTAGGTATATGCTAGAAAATATGTTCCTCTACATGAAGGCGAAATCTGCATACCAGAACGTAAACTTCGGAGATGAAAGCAGCTTGCGGATAAGCTCGAAGTCAAAAATTGACCTGACAAATAGGGGCAAAGGGCTTTAGTGCTTAGACTGCACGCATTAGCTGCTAATATTAAGAACCCTGACATTTTCAGCATGCACAAACATTGAAACCAATAACAGGAAGTGAAATTATGTCACAGAATATTAGTCAATGCAAATGATTTTCTTTGGAGCTTTTAGGTGTTGAACTTAAATAATGTAGAATAGTAGGGGAAAAACTCTCTTACTTTATTGATGAATAATCATCAGAATATATACACATAGGTAAAACTGAGAAGTAGGCAACTAAATGTTCTATAATAAATACAGTAGATATAGACCTAAAGAATATTCCTAAAGATATCCTACTACAAGGTAACTTCCTATAAATAACAGATACATAATTAAATACATAAGATATTCCTGTACTAACCTACACTCCCCCTCAAACTGGTGTGTATATGTTGTATACACCCAGTTTGGATAAAAACTCATCAAAAATTACTCTTGGAAGTGCCTTTGTGAAGGTATCAGCAAGCTGATGCCTAGTAGGAATGTAGTGAAGTTTTACCTCCCCATTATTAACCTTGTCATAGATAAAGTGTCTATCTATTTCAATGTGTTTGGTCTTGTCGTGTTGTACAGGATTCTTAGCAATGCTCATTGCTGATTGGCTGTCACTGTGAATCTCGAATTCTGATTTTTCATTCAACTTCAGTTCGGTGAGCAGTCTTCTAATCCATATTCCTTCACAAATTCCAAGGGCCATTGCTCTAAATTCTGCCTCTACACTGCTTCTAGACACCACGGTATGTTTTTACTTCTCCATGTGACCAAGTTACCCCATACGAGTGTACAATAGCCACTCACAGATCTTCTATATGTTAGTTCACCTGCCCAGCTCGAGTCTGTGTAAACTTTTATTGTTTTGTCTTGATTTTTCCTAAAAATAAGTCCAGTCCCTGGTGTAAACTTTAAGTATCTTAAAATCCTTTTAACTGCTTCCATGTGTTCTTCTCGAGGATCACTCATTTGTTGGCTAACTATGCTCACTGAGTATGCAAGATCAGGCCTAGTAAGTGAGAGATAGATCAGTTTTCCAACTAATATTTGGTAGGATTCTTTATTTACAGGATTTCCCCCTCCTTCTTTACTAAATTTCAGATTTGAATCCATTGGGGTTTAGCTGGTTTACACCCAAGCATTCCAGTTTTTGTGAGAAGATCCAGGATGTATTTCCTTTGGTTGATAACTATCCCCTTCTTGGATCTCGCTACTTCCATTCCCAAGAAGTATCAAAGGCTTCGCAAGTCTTTGGTTTCAAACTCCTTTGCTAGAGCCATTTTCAGTTTCTCTATTTCTTTTAAGTCATCCCCAGTAATAATCGTATCATCAACATAGACGATTACGAGAGTCATCTTACCATTGAGTTTAGCCTTTCTAAACAAGGTATGATCTGCTTGACTTTGCTTGAATCCATTTTTTACCATAGCCTTAGCAAATCTATCAAACCATGCCCTAGGGGATTGCTTCAATCCATACAAGGATTTGTTAAGTTTGCACACTGTCGATGTTGCTGTATTTTCCTTCAAACCTGGTGGGATTTCCATGTAAACTTCCTCCTCAAGACTTCCATTTAGGAATGCATTTTTTATGTCCAATTGATGCAACTTCCAGTCTTTGTTAACAGCCACTGAAAGGAGCACTCGAATAGTATTTAACTTTGCCACTGGTGCAAAGGTTTCTTGATAGTCTACTCCATATGATTGAGTAAATCCTTTCGCCACAAGCCTTGCCTTGTATCTTTCAATACTCCCATTTGAATGGTACTTTACTGTAAAGACCCATTTACACCCGACGGCTTTTTTCTCTTCTGGCAAATTAGTCAAACTCCAGGTGTTGTTCTTTTGCGATGCTTTGACTTCCTCTTCAACAGCCTTCCTCCACTCAGGTTTTTCAAAGGCTTCTTCCACTGTCTTAGGAATCTGCACACTGTCAATATTGGCTGTAAAGGCCTTAAGACCACATAATAACTTTCCATAGGCCAAAAATTTGTTAATAGGATGAGTGGTACATTTCCTTACCCCCTTTCGAATAGCAATAGGAAAATCATCCAAATTAACAGTTGTAGGGTCTTGAGTGATATTACCTTTTGTTTCTTCAGCAACGGGACTTAAAACTAGCTCTTGGCAGGTGTTAGGCTGACTAACAGCTTCAGTTAAAGGTCTTTTTTTCTTGTATAGACACTAAGCTGTTTATCTGCAAGTTTTCGAGTCACAGTATCTGGTGATATGTGTGGTATGGTTTTAAGTGTTGGAGGAGGTGTTGTATATGGACTAGATGGTTTTGACTGGGGAGAGGTTATGTCCATTGGGCTATTAGGAGCAGCAATCACAGTTTTATTTAGAGGAACAGAATGTTGTGAAGAAACAGTAGGTTCAGTATCAAGGATAGGTAAGGTAACAATAGGGTGGGGTTGTATAAGGACTGAAATTTTGTGTATGTCTCCCCCTGAATATCAGTCCCTACGAAATAAGGTTGATTTTCAAAGAAAGTGACATCAAAAGATACATAGGTTTTCCTTGTAGTGGGGCAGTAACATTTATAACCCTTCTGACTCGATGAGTACTCTATAAAAACACACCGAATAGACCTAGGATCAAGCTTCCCTCGATTGTTATTGTGCACATGAACAAAAGCTGTGCATCCAAAGATTCGAAAGGGAAGAACAAAAGACAAGGGCTTAAAATGAGGAAATTGGTTCAAAAGTGTTTCAGTAGGAACCTTGAAGCCTAGAGTTTTGCTAGGCATTCTATTGATAAGGTAGGTAGCAGTAAGTAATGCATCCCCCAAAGGTATTTAGGAGCATGGGCAAAAAACAAGAGAGAGCGAGTGACTTCTAGAAGGTGTCTATTTTTTTTCTCAGCCACACCATTTTGCCGAGGTGTGGAGACACAAAATGTAAGATGAAAAATGCCCTTCTCTTTAAAATAACACCCAAGGGATTGACTAAGATATTCATTGCCATTATCACTCCGAACTATTTTAATTTGAGTGTTAAATTGGGTTTGGATCATTTGATAAAAATTTCTAAATATTGCATAAACCTCAAATTTTTCCCTCATCAAAAAAGTCCATGTAGTCCGAGAGTAATCATCAATAAAGGACACAAACCACCTAGACCCTGAAATACTCTTAACTTTAAAAGGGCCCCAAATGTCACTGTGTATAATAGAAAAGGGTGAAGTAAGATTAAATGTAGTAGAAACATAAGGCTGCCGAGTAAGTTTTGCCATTTGACACACTTCACATGAAAAGGAAGATGGTTTCTCATTAATAAAACAACTTAGCAAGATAAGAGAAATTAGGATGGCCTAATCGAAAGTGCCATAGCATAACATCATTCGAAAGTAAACTAGAAGTCAAAAGGCAACTGGAAGTAGAAGAGCTGGAAGAGGAGAAACCATCAAGGATATATAAGCCATTATGCAGCCTAGCACTGCCAATCACCATTTTCGAGTCATGTTCCTGAAAAACACAACCAATAACTCCAAAATGAACATCACAGTGAGCATCCTTAACCAATTTACTGACAGATAATAAATTACAAGTAATGTTGGGAACATAGAGGGCATCATAAAGCACTAAAGTTTCACTTAAACAAATGGAACCACTGCCCATCACTCTGGAGAGAGAACCATCAGCAATCTTGACGGAAGAAGATGATCTTTGTTTGCAAAAAGTGGTGAAGAGACTATAATCCCCTGTCATATGGTCAGACGCACCAGAATCCACTATCCAATTTAAGGAATTAGTTGTAGGCAAGGAACACACTGTACCTTCATTAGTTGTTAAGGCAGTAGGAGTAGATGAAGAGGAGAGACGATTAAAAAGCTGCTGAAGTTCCTCAATCTGCTGCTTGCTAAAGCTGCTAGAGGAACAATCAGGAGAAGCAAGATGTGCATCTTTCCCAATCTGCAGGTTTCCCATGCAGCCTCCAACACTGCTCCAGCACATGCCCAGCCCTTTTGCAATATGTGCACTAAGGTCTCCCCCTTTTCTATGTACTTCCAGAGTTGGAATGCGTGAAAAGAGCAGATGCATCAGTTGCGCCACTGGTGGAATCATTAGGGAACGCCTACTCTCCTCCCTCCTAATTCTGAAAAAGCTTCGCGAACAAAAGGGGGGTTTTGTTGCTAAAGTTCTGCCTCTGGCGCCATCAAATTTCCCATTTAGACCAGAAAGAAATTGGAAAATTCTCCTCTGATTTTTGAGTTTATTGTAGAAGCCAATATCATCATTGCATTTCCATTCATTAGTCTCATACAAATCAATTTGCTGCAAACATTTGGTGAGGACTCCAAAATATTGTGTGACAGTCAGATCTCCTTGTCTGAGATCTTTTATTTGATTCTCAACTCCAAAGATTTCAGATGTGTTATCAACACTGGAGTAGGTATCCCTGGCTGCATTCCAGATTTCTGCCGCAGTCTTGTAGAGCATAAAATTCTTTCCAATCTCAGGAACCATCGAATTGATCAACCATGACATGATCATGGTATTTTCACTCAACCAGTTAGAATAGGCTGGATCTGACTCATCAAGAACAAATTCAGAGTCTGAGAGATAGGAAGCCTTTCTTCTTCCTGTGATATACAACCGCACGGATTGGGACCAATGGCGATAATTATTTCCATTGAGTTTATAGGATGTGATTGTGGAAAGGGATGTTTCGGACATAGGAAAATCAGAAGAACGAGGGTTGTGCGGAGAAGTAACTTCTGAAACTGAGTTATTCATGAAGAGAGATTGAATCGATCAAGAGGGAAGGTAAGTCAGGGAGGGACCTAATCTGATACCATGTAGAATAGTAGGGAAAAAACTCTCTTACTTTATTGATGAATAATCATCAGAATATATACACATAGGTAAAATTGAGAAGTAGGCAACTAAATGTTCTATAATAAATACAGTATATATATAGACCTAAAGAATATTCCTAAAGATATCCTACTACAAGGTAACTTCCTATAAATAATAGATACATAATTAAATACATAAGATATTCTTGTACTAACCTACAAATAATAATAACAATTCCAATCAAGGGAGGTAGACAAAGATGAGAAGGAAGAACAAATGTCACCATCCAAATGATGTTGCTAGTCAACAGGAAAAAAAATATTTACTTGAAGAACAACTTACTTCATCAATTTCACATAGTCACTGGCTGAATCAAAAACCTCAACATCAAACGGTCCATCAGGCCCTGTAAAGCTGGTAACACCAGTTGCACTAATGTCTACCTGGATTATGCAACAAATTGACAACATTAACATAAAAGGAACAAAGAAAATGATAAACATTGTTCTAAGGATGCAGACAAACATTGGTAGCCCCTCAGCAATCAGGTATTCTTTTATTGTTTTTGTGTTTTCAAAGATCTTATCAGTGGTTGCCTCTGGAGCAGGTCCACCGTTTTCCATGTTGTATTTAATTCCAAAATCCTGCAGTAAATAAACAAAAGAAAAAGGTTCAAGCATCTATAAAATGTTGCATATAAAAACATTATTTTTACTAAATGTACTGACTCACACAAAGCAAAAGCAATCATACATCTATATTATGATGCATGTAAAAGCGACTTTTAGAAAATAGGCAAAATAAGTTAGGCACTACCTCATTAGGGCCACCTGGATTGTGACTGGCTGCTAAAATAAAGGCTCCGGTTGCTTTGGATCCCTGGAATTAGAAGTTTACAAGTAGAACCTTAATATTATCAAACTCAAACATATCAACCTACTTTGTTCTACAACCCTATACCGGAAAGGGGACAATAATAATAATGGATAAATATCAAAACTACATATGAACTTTCATCAAATGTGCAATGTGATACATAACTTTGTTTTTGTGCAATTATATACATGAAGTTTTTATTTGATTCAATTTTTCGTTATCGGCATAGCATTTTTTTTTACATTTACATATTGCATACACAAATAATTATATTTATTCAATATGAAAATAAATGGATGTATTGATTTTATAAAATGTGTATAATTGAATCAAAATCAAAGTTTTATGTGTACAATTGAACCAAAATCAAAGTTTCATGAGTATAATTGCACAAAATAAAAGTTCATGTATAATATTACACATTTGACTAAAATTGATGTCTAGTTTTGATATTTATCCCTAATAATTATAATACTAATAATAACATAACAGCTATGTGTACAATTGAAGAAATATTACTCACATATGCACCAACCCTTTCACGTATCACAGTTGATACAGCAGGAGTTGAAAGCAATCCATTTTGACCAACCCATACACGCCTTACCCCATTTGCTGCTGACATCTTGATTATTATCTGTCGATTCAACAAGACATTACCACACCAAGCAATTGCACGGTGGTTAATGACTGATTACTAAATGATGTGTTATTTTCAAAAAGGATAACATCATAATACACACAAACAGTCTAGAAGTCCTCAATTGCAACCTTTAGAGTATTTAATATTTATCACCAATATTACATTGTAAGAATTGTTCGACCAGAACACCTACTACATACACCGCATTACAGGGCACATGTAGCGTTTTATATAGGCATTCCCTCATTCACATGGCTTCCAAGTTCCAACTTTGAAAGGGTTGGAATAAAAGAAATTCAAAGAGTGACTAGATCCCCCAACAAGGTTTTTCATAAGTACAATTACTTGACATTGACAGAAGAGTCATTTTAAAAAACACTCCTTTAATCAAATAATGACAAGAAAGATTTTTCTGCCTCATTCTCATTATGGCATATATGCATGTTTGTCTGTCATCAGATTCAGTCAAGCATATATGTAGTGCAACTTACTCACGATAGATATAAACTGAGTCCAAAAGTGCAGTATTTCAAAAAAAAAAAAAAAGGGAAGATTATATGGTCATAGAAATGAAAAATTAATTATTCAACAAAAATGTATGAGGGGCTTCAAGGATGAAAAATGTGAGTTGAGCAGAGATTACTTTCACACATTTTTATGCCAGTTAACCAGTATCAACTCAAGTAGAAATGCAACAAAGAATTGGTAGAGATATCATGGGATAGTTTATTTAACCATATCTATATTTAGGTTCAAAGAGTTGCAGTACCTGAATAGCATCCTTTGAGAAATAATGACCGTCACCAGAAACAACAAGTGTGGCACCTACAACCATGAACAAAAATAAAAGAAAGCAATTATAATCCACTGAATGAATGTGACCAAGAAAGATGGTAAAATGGAACAAAATAAATACTAAAATCATTTTTTTTATTTTGGATATTTAAGAATTTCTCTTTCAAGAGGGTTTCTTCCAAAACAACTAGTGAAACACTAGACAAGTTGAGTTTAACATGCCCCACAATCATTATCCAACAAATTCAAACTGCATGTTGTCACAACATTAGATGAGGAGTGAATATTAGGAATTGGATTAGCAAGCAAACAAGAAATACACCATTACAGTGCATGTACACTGCTGGTGTTTCTATCTGAGGTTAGGAATTAGGATAAAATCTTAAATCTAAGCCATGGTTCTCTGCTCCTGCGCAATAACAGAAAAGGGGCTAATGAACTTAAAGATCACCATGGTCCCAAGGGCACATTTAATATAAGGTTCTATCAATTCAAACTATAATTGTTAAAATTGAAGTAAAAATCATAAATTCAGCAAGTGCACTTAAGGCCTCCTTATACTAGCTCTTCAGAAAAGAGATTCTAAAAGGACAGCAAACTAGAAAATAATTTGGCTGCAAAATCCCATTCTACTTTGGCGAAACAAAGAAAAAAGAACTAAAGCAAATGATGAGACCAGAAGAACAGTTCTCTCAAAATGACATGAGCAAAATACCTTTCAAGATAAAACTAGAACATTTTTTTAACTAACCAAAGAAATGTCCATCTCCCAAGTATATTTAGTGCACATAGGATCCCTCTCATAAGACTACCCCTACTATTACAAAGCATGTTCTACATAAGCCTTAGATAAGCAGATGTACCTCCAATCAACCCTCAATTCCAAAATTCTATGTGCATTGCTTAACATGTCACATTATGTGTCTAAATAAATTAATAAATAAGGATCAAGTAAATTTATACAAAGATCAAGCATAAAAATATCCCTACCTCTAACTTTCTCTGGTGTAAGGGCATTGAATGTTGACTGAACAAAATTGTGCAAATAATGAGGTTGGGCAAAAACTTTCACCTGGGAAGATCAAACGCCAAATTATTCTATTAATCAAACAAGTGAAGCAATAAGATAGCAATATTTTCAAGAAAAATGTAGAAAATACAGTAACTATTAAGTTGTATTATATTTCACAATCGGTTCCGGAGTATTAAAACAGAAACTAAAACGGTCAGCATCCATTTATTAACATAGAAAACAATACATAGTCATTAAAATCAAAGGCAGAAACTATGACCTGCATGTGATGGACTAAAAGGAATCAAGCATTACAATTTGACGCTTTATTAGAAAATGAAAGAGTATTTGACTTGAAATTCAAGCCTCCAATGACCAAGAGAGAAATTACAGTCAAAAAATAAATAAATTCAGTTAAATAATAGGGAAACTTGTTTCAGATCCAGTCTAGAAAATAACAGGAAATCAATTATGATTTAAGTTAAAACTAAAATGGCAAACAAATCAGAGACGAAAATGAAAGATTCCGGTCCATTTTCGGCGTTATATATTCAAGAATTACAGCTTATCTTTAAAAAATGAAGTTAATTTTGCATTAAGAGATACGATTCAATGAGAAGCACTTGCATGCATGCAGCAGACTGAACTAACACGAGAGATCAACACATCGGATAACGATTAACGCGTCAAATGAAACGAATCGAATAAAGTTTAAGAAGTAAAAACCTTCTTACGGAGGCCAGAAGTGCCAGTCTTCTGGCCATCGATCCGCGTCGTTGGCACTTTCGACACCTCGAACACCATTTTTGTTACTCTGCCAAAAACAGCCAGCTCCTCAGATTATTCAAAGCAATCAATCTAAACACGAATCTCATAAATCTTAATAAACAATAAAGGAAAAAAGTGAAAAATCGAGAAAGATATGGAACTCACTGGCTGGAGAGATCAAAGCGAAATGCGATTCCATGAAGCTGGCTAACGAGGAAGTGACCAGTATTTTTTTTATGGATTCTTTTAGCAATGGGGAGAAATGGAAGGATGCGATTGGATAGTGTGGAATTTAATGAAACTCTATATTTTCTTTGTTTGTTTGGGATGAACGAGTCCTTCGCGGGCTATTTGGCAAACCCCGTTTGTACGGGCTGGATTCGAAACCAAAGGGTTTTAGATCCTCGCTTTGTAAAAGAAAAGCTATACCATCTCCAAACCGTAAATGGGCCGATAGGTTGGACTGTCCACTGTTCGACTCTTTTTTTTATTAAAATCCTCTATTCGACTCTAAATATGAACTTTAAAAAAAATTAACTCAACTCAATCTATGATTTTTTATGAATTTATATATTACATATTTGAATTCGAATATTTTAATTGTTATATGCCACAGATAGGGGTGCGCATTATTCCGCTTTAACCGAATTAATCTATCAAACTGAATATTTTTCGGTTAAATCGATTTGTTAATTTTAAGTAGGATCGGCTAACGGTGAGTTAAGAGTTTTTTCAAACTTTGGTTATCGGTTAATTCGGTTCGAAACCAGTTAATTAAGTGAATTAACCAAAATTATTATATAATAAATATTATATATGACATATTTATTTTTGGTCACAAAACTTTCAAATGTTATAAAATGATCATTAAATTTTTTTGATATATTATAAAATGGTCATTAAACTTTATCAAATTAGCACAAATTGATCATTAAATTTTTTGAATTGTTACAAAATGATCATTAAACTTTTCAAAATTTATCAATAATTTATAACATGCAATGAGTCAATGACCATTTTTCAATAGTTCAATAAGTTTAATGATTGTTTTGTAACTTCTGCAAATTCAATGACTAAAAAGATCATTTTAGTGACCATTTGTGTAATTTACCCAAAATTTTATAATAAATTTCACCTAATTCAAAAACCGACGAAATTAACCGAACTTTTTCAATTCTGTTAAAAAATTTCGAAAACATTTCGGTTTGGTTAACGGTTAAAAGAAAAAATCGGTTAATAAATTTTGGGTAGTTCGATTCGATCAGTTAACCGAACCGACTGAATACACACCCCAATCACATATTCAGAGCAAACATGGATATTAACTAACTCTCGAATATTCATTATTCAACATGTGATTAAGGAATCATATTCAAACATCTTAAATATTTTTTTGGGCTTACTAAATTCAAATATTTAATAGATTCTTCTATAGTAATTCAGATAAAAGTACATAATAATAAACAAATTCAAATTCAAAACATATTTATGTAATCATATTTTACAATTATTACATATACCCGACACACTTTTGTAGTCATTCCTGCTATTTGCATTGTTGTAGGGGGAGCAATGTTATTTGACATGGAAAATGGATCATGTACCTCGAACGGATTTGGAGCTGCGTACTGCGGTGCCATATACAAACTGTTGAGAGTGAGTGTAGCTCACTAGCCTGAATGTTTTTGGCAACAAAGTGCATACCAATTGCCTTTCAGTAGCGGCAGAAATGTTAGTGCTCCGTGTGGTGACAAGAGCGAGTTCCTCCCATCCAGTAGGACCAAAATAAATTTTCAATTTGCTCTGAGAGTTCTTACAAGGAAAATATTTCATACAGAGAATAGATTTGAAAAATGGCATAACAATAGTATTTTTTCGATTTCGACTTTCTCGATTCTCTATGTTTATCGCAATCGATTGTAATAACATTAATCAAATACCTGGTTTAAACTTCTTCCAGCTCTCCACCAAAGGGTGCAAACTCTTGAACCCAGTCCTCGATCATTGCCTGAAAATCAGTGGCTGATCAGCAGGCAAAAGATGACCGCCCCCCGAGATCTTGTTATACCAAGGATTGTATGATATAAAAATTGGGGTGGTACCAAATGAGGCTTGGGTGAAGACGATGAAATGGGATGGTATTGGAGAGTTTTTAATGGCTGATAGAAAGATTTGGAAAGTGAATGGTGAGGTTGCTGGTTATGTGCAAAAATGACAGACTTTGACCAATGCTGTAGTAGTGTTTTCCACCATGTTTTTCACACTCCTCATCATATCTTCATGCATTGCAGCCCTTACTGCAACTCTCGAACACCATCGATTCATCAACTCCCAAAGCACTCTTTACCGCATTTATGTTGAGAAACTCGGCGACCAAACTTGTTTGGTAAGGCTTCTTCTTTGTGAAATCATACAAAGTGGCTAACCCTGTCATGTTTTGCCACAAATTCATTGCTTTTGTTCTAGCATTAGTCGCCTGGCTCCATTTCTCCATTTTAACCAACTCGATTGCCTCATTTTGAACCTCCTCTAATTCGTCCCTTTGCTTCCCATTGATCAAACCACAATAATAAGCACTAACAGCATGAGTAGCCAACTGAGTTTCAGGGTCCGTGAACCCATCGCCAATGGCGGCACCCCTCAAATTAACCCTTTCTGAAGCTGCCAATCTAGTGTTCTGCTTCAAAATGTAATACCCAATTGCAGGAACATATTTCCCAGCATAGCTTTCGCAAGTGATATAAACCGGGCGATGCTTAAACAAAGGGTCTAACGAGATAAACCGTGTTATCGCTACGAAAAGATGCTTAGCAACAAAGATCTGATCTCTAGGAATCTCTTGAGGCGTTGAAGCTATACTAAACCCTGTTCCAATAGGATTATCAAGAAAGAGTAAACCAAATAAACGATTCCAAGAACCTGGATTCGGCTCGAGCGACAAATGTTCGACGTTTTGCCTGAATGAGGAAACAACACTCCAGGGACCTAGCTCAAAGAAATTTCCGGTCATGGAAGAGCAACCGGGTCCACCTTGGAGCCAAATAAGAAGTGGGGTTTGGGGAAGAGTTGAAGTGGGGGTTTGAGCTTCATAGAAAGTGTAGAAAATGGCGGAATTGGAGGCTGAATTGACTGGGACATACCCTGATCTTGTAGGGAGCGCTTGTTTGGGGAAGATATCAGCCACAATAGTGCGATGGAAAACGAAGAAACAGAGGTAGAAGAAGCAAGCTTTTGTCGACTTCCCCAGCATTATATTCAGTTTAAAAATGCTTGCAAATTGCTCTGTGTGAAATTTGAATAACAATATATAGTTAACGTATGAGGAGATGCGAGTCATTAATCTCGCATTAGAAAAAGAAGAAAAGAGAGTTTGAGATATGTAAGTTGTGGCGCTCCACATCTTATTAGACATATTTTTTTAAAAAATAATAATAATTATGTGACAAGTGGTATAGAGCGATTTTTTGACTGTCTGATTTTACGCCAAACATTTATGAATGAAGTAGGCAAGTTAGTTGAGTGGGACCTTGTCACAAGGTTGAGTAGAAAAAAAATATTACGTATAAAGAAAGGTAAGATCATTAATTTCACATCGAAAAGAAAAAATAAGATCTTAAGGTATATAAGCAGAGTAATGACCTTGACAATAACATTTGAGTTCTTTTTGGATTAATTACAAACTCACCCTTATAATTATTTGTTCTACGATTTCACCCTTATTCTTTTTTTCGTTGCATTTTGAATGTTTCAAATTTTCCAATCCGTTGATTTTGGATGGTAAATCTGATACGGTAGTTGACTAATGGTTAATAAAAAAAATTCGTGTGATTTGTAGGTGTATGCAATTATCGTCATTATGGGTAAGTAAAATTTGACTCAATTTGATGCAAAAAAAATCGATTCGACTTAACTTGAATCGTAATTTTATAAGTTGGACTTGAAAAAATTTTAAATAAAGTTTGAGTTATAAAATGAGAATTAGAATAATTCAAAAATTTTAGTAATTAGTGGATTAATTTTTGAGTTTGAATCGAGTCTCACAACTTTGTCCGATATATGTATATCACATATGAAAAAAATATATGTTTATATCACAAATAAGCACCTAAAATATACCAACATTTTCATTTAGGCACTTAAAGTATTTTTTTGTCAAAATAGGTACCTAAAGTATATATTTTTCATCTAGATTCCTAAAAGTTAACATGTGGCATTGATTAAAAAATACATTAGATACCCTATTTTTGACAAAATATATATATATATATATATATATATATATATATACTTTAGGTACTTATTTTGACAAAAAAATACTTTAGGTACATAAATGAAAAAAATTGTATACTTTAGGAACTTATTTGTATATAAGCCAAATATATATGTATATCGTATATGATTATAGAAAGTCATTTAAATTAGAACAATTACTACCATAACATTATAAATATCTGCAATTAAATTTAAACATAAACTCAAACATCTTGACTCAACTTAAAATTTTTTTAAATAAAGTTTAAGTTATGAAATAAGGCTCGTAAACTCAATTAATTCGAAATTCTTTTACTCAACTTGTTTAACTATCCCTAACCATTGTAATTAAGTTGTGATAAAACGAATTGTCAACGTGCTGTTATTGTCATATTCTATTATTACAATAGTGTTGATGGAGTTTATTTTCACCGTAGACGGTGATGTTTGTCTGCAGCTTTGTTTTTGCTCGAATTTGATTAAATTCTTAACCCTTTTCTTATACGATAAGATTAAATTATATTTTAAAAAATATTTTAGTTTATTAACATAAATGAAAGAATACAAATATATTGCAACCAATCATGCAAAAGGTTACTTTTATAAGATTATATTACATGTTAAAACACAAACTACTCATAAAATACATAATTATATAGTGATATAAATCATATGCTTAGCCGTCATGCCTTATCGCCAAGCAAATATCAGCAGATCCGATCTCTTATATCTTCATCTGGGAATCAATGGTGTTTCTTTGCATTGGGGAGCTTAGGGTTCCATGGTCCTGCAATGGCTGGGGACAACAAATTTAGAAGGTTAAATCAAGTCGAATATAGTCTAAATCATAAATTATTCGAGTTCAACTCGAGAAAAAAAAACACTTGAATTATGTTTGATAATTAGACGAGTCAAGCTGAATTCGAGAGAATGAATATGGATAAAAGACGCATACCTTCACTTTCCAAACCTTTACAACCCGGAGCTTCGGTCCAGTCGAGTTGGAGCAGAATTTCGCCGCATTCGACGTCTTGGAGTTTGATTAGCATGTCTTGTATGATCTTTCCGTTTTCCCAAACGATGGAGCTCTCTTCGGCGAGACAGTTGGTCTTGCTCTGTTGTATCCTTTTCAGTGTGCAACTGTTAGGGAGATTATGCAAACCTTTCGCCATCTTCAATGCCGCTATGTAGGGTTTAATGTCGATTTCCGCGACGCCCATTCGATCGTCTCCGGTAAACGTGTCTTTGTCGAAAACGGTCTGTAACAACATCGAGATAACCGATTAAATCAATACTGGGATTTAAATGTGAATTTATCGTGTCACCTTTTAAAGGTGACTATATGATCGAAATGAAATAAACTTCGGATTTTCAAAAATATTTTTTTTTAAATACAGAGAAACAATTGATAAGATTCATAATGATTATATATAAATCAACAGAATTAAACTCAAGTTTCTACATCCTACAAACAAAATGTTGATATTAAATACTTACCAAATGGACGGGAGCATCAGTGTCTTTGATTGAAAAAACTAACACTTCATTCCAAATGGGATTGCAGTTTCTTTTCATCACATGCGTCTTCAATTTCTGTAGAAATTTACGCAACATAATTCAGAGATTTTTGTTTGTATAAGGTTCGGGTTATCGGTTCAAATTCAAATCACGAGAAAACTCGATATAAATTTCTATATATTTCGAGAATTATACTTATTAAACAAATATCCAATGTGCATCAATCACGATCGAGTCTCGGATAAATATTATATATACATGAATTTGTTTGAATTTTTAAAAATATTTTCATATATTTAGAGAATCATATTACATATATTCGTAAAATATTGAGCATGCATCAATGAAGTTCGGGTATGAAAAAAGACGAAGATAACTGACCTCTTGGCCTATGGTGATCACAACGTAAGGATCACTGCTAATGGTATCTCGAACAGCAAGATTAACGCCTTTTCGGACGGTGATTTTGAGAAGTCCAAATATATCCTCCATTGATCAAACAACAAAACCCTAAAAAAAACACAACCTGATGTAACGAAAAAATATAAAATTTTACGAGCAAATAAATCAGGTCGAATCGATCGAATCGAAAATAGAAGATTAATGTTCTTTACAATAAATCTTCAGATTCGATCGAATCAACCGCTTTAAATGTCGATGCAACGGAGGTATGGCGTTTTAAATAGATGGTGAAGAAAGAAAGACAGAAATGCATTGGAAATCAAACAAAAGAAAAAGATTTAAGTGGTTGGCCGATGTCTTCGCTACGAACATGTTTTTTTGTTGTTGTTAAGATTATTTGATCATCATCCGGTGTTAATCCACTTTTACTTAAAACATTGTTACAAAGCCAAACTAACAGTGTCGTTTCATTTTTTAACTATAAACTAACATAATTTGTTTTAATTTTCTTTTCCACTTCACTAATCTAACTTGGATTATAAATTAACAAAACAATAGTTTTCTCATGCATATATATTGTCACGGCCCAAATCTTTTGGTCCGAGACAGTTGCGTAAGGATCCACCCAAGAGGTTCAAAGCGGATCATCGGACTTGCCAAGTCCACCAGACTTGGCCCAACACTTGGAGAATGCTAGAGAGCCCGATCACACTAGCTCTTCGAAAATGGCAGGAGACAAGAAGTCAAACGAGGAATCTTGCCATATCGGGTGTGATCAACTATCTTAGGAAAGAAACCTACTAATTGATGTAATTAGGTAGGATTTGATATTCTTTCCTATATTATAGATTCTTGTAAGGATTTGGGCTAATCCTGGCCATCCATGTAAAACGATCCGGACCATTGATTGAGTGGGAGCTCAACTATAAATAGAGAGCTTCCCACTCTCATTTGTATCATCCAACTCATTCCATTCATTCTCTCATTTGAGAAGAGTAATAAGACTCTGAGGCATTTACTCTAGTTCTCCTCTAGTTCCTTTCAATTGTCTTCGTTCCCAAAGCTCTTCGAGCTAGTTGCCTCTCGAGTGGCCAAGAGTAGCCACCGTAGTGCTTAAAGCGCTTCCGCATCCATCGAAGCTTGGAGGGCTTGTCCGAGCCGTTACCGAGCAGGAGTACTCGCAAGGCTGGTTGAAGGCTTACTTAGGCGCGGGAATCGACCGATTAGCGTCAAGGGCGTCTAAGGTCGCACGGATCGCTAGGGTTGAGCCCTAGCCCCGTGATAAGTGGTATCAGAGCGAGACGAGGGAGCTTGCGTTTGAGCCTACTTGGTGTTGCAGTCAAGTTAGGCGAGGATTTGCATTCGAGCTAGTCAGAGTGAACAAGCTAGTTCGCGGCAAAGAAGTGACCGAGATGGCATCACAATGGAGAAGAATGACAATGAACGAGGTAAAAGATTTTATTGAAGATCTTGATGATAGAACATTTACTCTCAGGTCTCAGATAGAGGATTTGTCCCAGAAGGTGGATTCCTTCAAGGAGGAAATCACCAAAGAGACCCGAGAATCTCTCAACTTGACGATTGAACAGATCAAACGTCATTCCGAGGGATTACTACCGTTGATGAAAAGGGTATGTAGGCTTGAAGAATCCGAAGAGGAAGCCAAGCAAACGTAAGGTGTTTTCGAGTCCCGCCTTAACCAAGTGGAGTCCATGGAGGGTCGGTTTAAGGATAAGACACGACGAGTTTTCAACGAGTTGGTGAATGTTCGACAGAGTAATGCTTGCGAAGCCGAGGTGAAGGCTTTGCGGATCGAGGTGAATGAGCTCAAGGAAGAGCTACTCAGTTGCAAGAGTGCAATGAGTGAATGGGTGCGCTTGCCACCATCTTCGAGGGACTTAGGCCTGGGGCGAAGCTTGCATTGGAGCAAGGAGGTGCCCAGATTCGGGAGGCCAATGATGCGGCCGAGTTGCTAACCGAGCCTGCGGGAGACAAGCTAGTCAGTGCCGAGACGTCCAAGCCCACAACGAGTGATTGTGGGAATGGCGAGGCTAAGTTCGTGCCAAAGAAGAAGGCGAGCCGGAAGATGAAGTGCTACTTCTGCGATGGCCCACATGTGATAAGGAGCTATCCTGAGAAGAATCGCCTTGCTGCACTCATCAAGAGAGAAGATGAGCCAGAAAGGGGAGTAGCGCAACTTGGCGCAATTGCGAGTGTCAATGAGCCAAGGAAAATACAGGGTGTGACTACGAGTGCCAAAGTAGTCAAGCCAAGGTCGAGCCACGGTGCGATAGCAAACGAGAAAACCGTCAAGCCGAGGGTGAAGAAGAAGCAATTGGAGTGCTACCAGTGTAAGGGGCCTCACAAGTTGCGGAGATGCCCAGTTCGAGCCAAGGAGTCCAAGATGAGGGACAAGCCCGAGGGAAGCGAGGCTACAAAGCTTGGTTCGAAGCCGTCTAGTTTTGCCAAAGCCAAGGGAGACCGGAAGCAGAAAAAGGTGAACATGTCCAGGAAGGCTAGGAGAGTGCTTACCGAGGATGTTCGGGGAAAGAACATCGCTTTTGAGACCAATGCAGCGTCGAAGGGGGCCAAGCCGAGGGACATTGCAACCTTGGAGACACCACCCATGGGCAAGGTGGGGATCGAGCGAAGGACTTCGAGTAAGAAGTGCCAACGCAAGAGGAAGCACCGAACTTCGAGGAAAAAGAGTCGATGCAAGAAGAGTGCACCAAACTTCAAGTCAGAGGGGCGAGTGCAACGAGGGGCAACGGACCTTAGGCAAAAGGTGTCGATGCGTGCAAAGAACTTCAATGAGGGAGGTTCGATACAAAGGGGGCCAGACTTCGTGGACACAGAAGGGTTGGCCCATTTTGGAGTAAATGCAACCGAGAAAAAGGTACATCTCAAACACAACTCTAGTGTTTTTGAGTTTTATTTGCCGAGTTTGATGAGCGTAGGTCGAGTTGGACCTAACCATAGGTGCGGAGGAGATAAAGCTTGGAAGGGACCTTTCAGAGTTCTAAGGAGCCAAACTAATGGGCTGACGAGTCTGAGAGTTCGTCCGGTGTTCAACGTGGTGACACCCAAGACTTTGCCGCGGGATCAAGGCAAACCAAGGCTTGTAGGAGAAAGCTCCTACAACGGCAATGTACCCGAAGGCGTCATAGCACGCGACATCACTTGGCGGGAGGAGTCGGAGCGAGCAGTCCTTATGGGGGGACATGAGCAAGCCGAGACGTCGAGAAGCCACCAAGACAATGTGAGTAATGGTGCAGAGGATCAAGGGATTCCATGGCGGCAGGAGCCGAGGCGAGCAATTCATATGGGGGAACAGCACCAAGCCGAGGTAACAAGTAGCAGCATCCAATGAGGCCCTACCCAGGTTCGTTCTAGTGCAGCGACGAAGGCGTCGCCAAGTTCAGTGGGGGAGAATGTCACGGCCCAAATCTTTTGGTCCGAGACAGTTGCGCAAGGATACGCCCAAGAGGTTCAAAGCGGATCATCGGACTTGCCAAGTCCACCAGACTTGGCCCAACACTTGGAGAATGCTAGAGAGCCCGATCACACTAGCTCTTCGAAAATGGCAGGAGACAAGAAGTCAAACGAGGAATCTTGCCATATCGGGTGTGATCAACTATCTTAGGAAAGAAACCTACTAATTGATGTAATTAGGTAGGATTTGATATTCTTTCCTAGATTAGAGATTCTTGTAAGGATTTGGGCTAATCCTGGCCATCCATGTAAAATGATCCGGACCATTGATTGAGTGGGAGCTCAACTATAAATAGAGAGCTTCCCACTCTCATTTGTATCATCCAACTCATTCCATTCATTCTCTCATTTGAGAAGAGTAATAAGACTCTGAGGCATTTACTCTAGTTCTCCTCTTGTTCCTTTCAATTGTCTTCGTTCCCAAAGCTCTTCGAGCTAGTTGCTCTCGAGTGGCCAAGAGTAGCCACCATAGTGCTTAAAGCGCTTCCGCATCCATCGAAGCCTGGAGGGCTTGTCCGAGCCGTTACCGAGCAGGAGTACTCGCAAGGCTGGTTGAAGGCTTACTTAGGCGCGAGAATCGACCGATTAGCGTCAAGGGCGTCTAAGGCCGCACGGATCGCTAGGGCTGAGCCCTAGCCCCGTGACAATATATTTAATTGAATTTATCAATTAATTATATTTAAAAAATATTTCAAACACCGGGCAGTAGAAATTTATTTTTCACAAAGTGGATCTATTTAACTATTTAGTTTAAGGATTATGATTTAGACTTTAATGTTTAGGGTTAGAATTATGACTTGGTTAGGCATTTATAATCTAATTTTTAAAGTAAAATTAGAATAGAAATCATCTTCCTTTTCCGGTGTCCCTATGTATGCCCCACACTAAAAAACTAGGTTTAGGGTTAAAGTTTAGTGTTAGAGTTTAGGGAATTAGGGGTATGGTATATCTTTTATGGCTTAGGGTGTGTGCTTTAGAATTTAGAATTAGGGCTTAGAATTTAATTGTTTAGTGTTGAGCATAGAGAGGGGCACCGAAAAGGGACAGAAAATTTTTGTCCATAAAATTATGCGTGCTTGTGGAGTATTTTTTTCCCCACTATTAGTACATGGAATAATAATTGATTTACTTATTGGCTAATTATTCCATACACATGCGAGGGAAATAAAAAAAATCACAATCATCTTAGTTTTAAGGATAGATTTTAGGGTTTAAATATTAGGGGTTTAAGTTTAATGGTTTAGAATTGATGAGTTGTGATTATAATTTAAGGTTTGAGGTTAGAACTTAGAGTTTATAGGTTAAAATTTAAATCTTAACTATATTATCATAAACTCTAAACACTAACCTCTAAACCTTAAATTCTAACTACATTCATTAAATTCTAAACTCGTAACCTCTAAATCCTAAATTATAACTATAAACCCTAAAACAAAACGCTTGCAAGAACTTTTTGTTTCCTGCATGTGTATTGCATATAAATCCCTACTTATTATGCACATAAAAATTGAGATAAAATTTGAGATTGATTCGACATTTCTACCGTATCAAAGTTAAACATTTTAATTTACTTAGACTTAATTGCATTATATATCCTCAAACTATGACTCTCATTTTAAATTAATCTCTAAAATTTTGAATATTTCAATTTCATCCCCAAACTATGACTCTCATTTTAAATTGATCCCCAAGCTTTTGAGTATTTAAATTTCATCTTCAAACTATCGTTTACGTCGCATCATATTTTTTTAACAAAAAACTATAACGACCCAAATTCTTGAGTCAACGTTCGAGCGTTAACCCAAGTGAATAATAGATAAATGAAATTAGAGATCGAGTTTTATTAGAATAAATTTGAGTGAATTTTGAACCTTTTTATAAGGAAGTTAAAATATTTGGAAGCTTAGGTAAGATAGGCTAAAAATTAGGTGACTATAAGGGTGATTAATCAATTGTTCCAAAAAAATCTACTCTCCCATTAATTAGCAGAGTATGGCCGGCTGGTTATGGGGAATGAGCTTATCCCCCATGTCTCAATTTAAAAACATTTTATTTTTTTTCTATCTTTTCTCCCTTATTTTATTTTTCTCCATTATTTCTCCACCTCTTTTATATTACATTCTCCATTTTATTTTCCCTATTTCAAAAGCTTTCCAACGTGAATTTAGGGGGGAAAAGTGATCTTCATTTTCATCCCTCTTATAAGCTTGAAGAAGGTAAGTGTTAAGTTTGAATCTAAGATTTAGATAGCAATATAAATGGATGAAGGTTGAAGCTTTGGGGTTGAAGAAAATTTAGATTCAAAAAAAGCTTCGTTATGCATTTCTTTTTATTTTTTTTAAGTTTAGATTGTAGTTTTTCTTCCCATAAATATTATTATGTTTTCTTGATTAATTTAGGAGGGTGGTGAACATTCCAAAACCAAAAGAAATGAAAAGGTGGTGGAGAGTTGGGCAAGAAACTTTGTTTGTGTTCATCTATCAAGGTGGTGCCCTCTAACTTTCCTATGCTTCTTGTTAAGTCATAAATACAATGCTTGTGTGACAATGTATGCATGTTGTATGTCTTTGGGTAAAATCATGTTTGGATGATTAAATGAGGCTAAATGTTCAAGTCATAAAATCTTCCCAGAAACGAATCTATGTATGAGCAATAAGTTTGAAAATCCGTCATAATATCCTTAAAAATAATTAGGTCATGAGGTATACATCGTTAGAGCCCTGAATTTTATCTAGTTTTGTTTAGAATAAACGGAAATCGATTTCGATTTGTATTTTAGAATATATGAATTGTTGCTTGTTGGAAGGTCAGAAAATCTGGTAGCATAATTTAATTTACAAAACTGTTTAGGCAATAACTTTGAAAAATCACAAAAAATTCACAAGCTAAATCAGAAAGTGAACCTCGTATTTTTATAATCGTGCACAATTCTAGTTTCGTTTAAAAAACGGTGCTCGATTTCGAGTTATATGTTATGAGATATTAATTTTTGAATAAGCAAAGATCAGAATGCAAGGCAGTGGTCTGTCTCCAAAAACAACAGTGAGTGTGACTTCAAAAATTCACCATAAATCGTACGAGTTAAATTAAGAGATGAATTTATATAGTTAGAAATATTATCGAGTCTAGTTTCTTCTATAACAAATGGAACATTATTTGGATATGTAAATTATTAGTTACATATTTTTGTTTAAAGGTAGCGCAAGATGCCATATTTACATATTAATATTTTAGTCATATTTTAAGGTTAATTAGAGGTTAAAAATCCCTTAATAATATTAGAAGTTTGAAAAGCCTAAAAGGGTTTTATAAAGTCTAAATGACTAAGATATTCGATCAAGCATAATACACCATTATTAAGTAAGTTGAAACGAGTATGAGATTTGAATGTTATTGTTGGATATATATGATTATATGTTTGATTGGATATTTGTAATTATATATTTGATGTTATGTTTGTGCGCAGCCTTCGGGCTCTAATCTAACTAGCGGCCGTGAGTGGCGCTCGGGAAAACACTTCGGATACCCGAGATTACTAATTAGCGGTCATGTGTGGCACTCGGGAAAACACTTCGGACACCCGAGATTATTTGACTAGCGGCCATGAGTGGCGCATGACTATCCAGATACTCGATATTTGAGCACGTGTACAATTTAATAAGTTTAAAAGTTTGACAAGTTTGATAAGTCTAACAAGTTTGACAAGTTTGATATGCATTTGATTTGTTTGTGTAGATTGTGATTATTTGTGGTTTGAATATTTGATGCTCATGTCATGCTTCTATGTATACATTTGATTTGCATGCTTATATTTATGAATTTCTTAAAGTATGATATATTAGTTGTGTACCACTAAGCCCATAGAACTCAAACTTTGAATTATTTTCATTTTCAGATTAGTAGACTTTTGCTCGTGTTCGAGAAACTTTATCGACGAGGGACTTCCAGCATCTCGTTTACAGAGTACAATACCTTACATGTAGTGGGCATTGTATTCTTAGAAGCCTTGCTTATATTTTGTAGGTATGTAACTCATTTATTATTTTGAGTATTTTGAGTATTTTGATATACGATGATATTTGAGCTCCACATATTTTGTATAACTACTTTTATTGTAATTTTAGAATAACCCATTTAATGGTATTTTTGTATTAAAATGAAATTTTTAATGTTTTAAAATTATAAAAAAAAATTGTTGGGTTGCTCTGGTGACCTGATGTAGCACCTTTATCTTTGGATACTCCATATTCGAGATTAAGGTGTTCTAAATATGACTATCATCCTAAATTGATCATCAAACTTTTAAATATTTGTGATTATTTTTTATGATCAATTTAGGATAAGAGTCATAGTTGGAGGATGAAATTAAAATATTCAAAAATTAATTTAAAATAAGGGTAAACTATACGAAATACCATTGAATTTTAACATTTGTATCAAAAATACCACTGGACTATAAAATGATACTATTATACCACTGAACTTCGTTTTTGGCTTCAATCCAAGCACTATGCTGTTAAACTGTAACGGCCCGCTAAATACAAAACGACGTCGTTTTGTTATAGTTGTTTTGATACCTACGATATGCCAAAACGAAGTCGTTTTGTTAGAAAAAAAATAAAGCATTTGAAGAGGCTTGAACTCTTAACCTCTAAGATGAAAGGTTTAAATTAAACCACTAGGGTAACTTAAAAACTTGATATAAAATCCTAATGCAAGTAGTATGTAAATAAAACTGTAGTTGTACGTCATTTCATTATCTAATGATATAATTTTATAATATAATTTTATAAATATATTAAGTCTTAAATAACTTTACTCAAATTGCTCCTACCGTTAAAAAATTGTCTTGACCAATCAGAATGCGTCATATCATTTTTTTATTTTTAAATTCTAAAATGAAATAAAAATAAATTAAATATATTAAATACTCAAAACTCCCTCATTTTCATCCCACTTTTTCCCTTTCTTCCCCGACCCCCCATTTCCCCTTCTTCACCGTTTTCTCCAACCCTAAACCAACCTCCAAATCACTAATTCCTTAACAATTCAATTCAATTCAATTCCAAAATTCCCCTTGATTATTCAACATTGTACAATAAAAATTCTAAAAATTTCTCCCATTTTATGCAACAAATTACCCAGAAATCTCTATCGCTTGGTCATAATCTCAACGCCAGTTTTCCCAGCAATGATAACAGAGGTAGCCATCCCCAGAAACAACCCATGTTCAACTACACCTTCCAATGTAAAAATCTCTTTCCCAACTCCAAACCCATTTTTAATCAGATTCTGGAAATACAAATCCACAGATGCTGGCGGCAGTAGCACAAGAACAAATGTTGAAACTCAACCATAAATGAAGATCTTGGTAAAAAAAAAAATTGGTGTATATATGTTTTGCTCTTAAATCTATATGGTCATTGCTTGAAATTGGGTTTTGCGTTTGATATTTTGTGGGTAATGCTTTGATTTCTACTGTGGGTTTGATAATGTCAAATCAACAAGGTGCATTTTTGACGAGATTTCAAGGCTAGAGCCTAGATGTTGTTTGGGTGCTTTAGATACTGTGAAAAAGGAGATACTGTAAAAATAGAGATGGAGGATGAAGATGGAGGGAACGGTGAAGAAGAAGGGGGTGTTAGCTTTTTGGTATAAAATTGAGGATGAAGATGATGAGAGGATGAAGATGAGGGTGTTTTGGTAGATATAATTAAATTAATAAATATTTTAATATATTTATTTTATTTTAAAATTTAAAAATAAATAAATAAATGACGTGATACGTTCTAATTGGTCAAAATAAATTTTTTAACGGTGTTAACTTTTTGGGGTTATGTGAGTAACGTTAAAAAGTTTAGGGAGCAAAAGTGGGCAAAACGTAGTTTATGGGGCAAGTTGAGAAACAAATAAAGTTTAGGGGGAAATTATTTAAGCCATTTATTAACTTTATAAATAAATATTACTTATAATTTATATTACAAAATTAAAATATTATTTATAATATATATAGCTAAACCCTAAACTATATATAACTAAACCTCAAATCCTAAACTATTATTAGATAAAATTATGGTAAACAATTAGATAAAATTACAAATATTAGAAATAGGTCAATTTTGGATTAGATAAATATTTTATGGACTAGAGTGAACAAAATATTATTATTTTAATAATATGACTTTAATAATAAAATTTAAAACAAATAATGGTAAATTTTGGGTTAAATAAAATTTTTAGGGATTAAATTGAATAAAAATAAAATCATAATAAAAATATTAAATGAAATTATTTTAAATATAATCTGATAATTTTATTATTAAAGTACGACAACTTTCACTTTTCTTTCTTATTTTCCACTCAATTTTAGAGAAAAAATCTATTTGTATAGGAGTAAGGAAAACTACATCCCCTCTTATTTTTTTTTCTTCTAATTTTTCATTATACCAAGTAACTATTAAATTCATTTTCTTTCAAATTTTCTTTTCCTTCCTTCATCCCTTCCACTTTTCCACCCAACCAAACTTTTCCACCCAACCAAACAAAGCCTTACGGAGATTATTTAGTTATATGTTCGGTTATAAATAAACCATTATTTTTAAAAGTTAGAATTTAATCACTAAATTAAACACATGTAATTGAACCGTTAAAATTAAAATAAATATCTAACCTGACATGGTATAATAATAATTTCAGCCCCAAAATTTATATATTCTATCAATTTGACCTTAATTCGAAATAATAATAGATTTAACATTTTATATTTAAAAATTCTGATATCACATCCTTCTGACACATTCTCTGCTATTGTCCATAAGTTCGATGAACTACAAACGAGATAGCTCAAAAAACATAGTCACTTCACTATTGGACAATTGGCAAACTAATGGAGCTATTATTATATCAAGATGTTAAATTTTAACGGTTAAGAATATGATTTTCAAGCTATCTCGATGATAATAATATAAGTAAATAAATGGGTACAATTCGGGCTATTGTTATAAGTAGGCTTAAATGAAAAATAAGTATCGAAACTATACATTTTTTAACTTTAGGTGCCTAAAGTATTTTTTGCTAAAAATATGTGCCTAAACTTTACACCGTTACAATTTTAGGTGTCTGATAGTTAACTATCGTTAAAAAAATTTGTTAACTAATCAATGCTTGACGTGTGGCATGTTTATTTTTTCAAAATTAAAAATTTAAATAATTTTTACACATTTTTTAATATTTTAGAAAATCCCGAAATTCTCAATTTTATACAAAATAGTCCTTAAATCCCTAAAAATTCCTAAACCCTTAAATCTTCGTCACTTCCGCCGCCGATCGCCGCCTCTGAGCACAACCTTTCGGTTGCCAAACCTAGTCGGTCATTCCAAAATACAAAATCGACGTTCGTGTAGCACGCCTTTCGTCATTTTCGACGACGCCGTGTTGGAGAAAATGACCGGCTAGGTCCGACGACCGAAAGGGTGTGCTCAGGGGCAGCGATCAACGATGAAAGCGGCAACGATATGAGGGTTCGGGTTTGGGAATATTTAGGGATTTAGGGACTCTTTTGTAAAAAATTGAGAATTTTGGGATTTTTCGAAATATTAAAAATAATTGATTTTTTTCTTCAATAAATTAAAAAATTCAAATAAATATGTCACGCGTCAAGCATTGATTGGTTAACTATTTTTTAACGGTAGTTAACCACCGAACACCTAAAATTGTAACAGTGTAAACTTTAGGCACATATTTTTAGCAAAAAACACTTTAGGCACCTAAAGTTCAAAATTTGTATTGTTTAGGCACTTATTTTTCATTTAAGCCTTATAAGTATTAAGATTGAAACTATTATAATATCAACTTGTAGTAGATGTTCGTTATAATGACCCAAATTTTGGGTTAGTACATTGGATCTCAGATCCATATATTTTTATATTCATTTTAGTGAAAAATTAAAAAGAATTAGGAGTTGAAAACTTCATTTAGTGAATTAAGGACGTAAATGAATAAGGGATGAAGTTTAGGTCTAAAAATGAAAACAAGGTGGAAGAATGAGTGATTCTAATGGGTTGACCCATTTATGGGCGGGGTTGGTGTATTTGAATTAAGGTGGTTGATGGTGTGTGGGAAAAAGTAGGAAAAAAATAATTTGGGAAAAAGAAAAAAAGAGAAAATCGAGAGAAAAAGGGGAGCTTTCAACCCCGATCTATCGTCGTTCAAGTCATTGTGGCTATTATCGTCAGCATCATCAGCTCCTCCTCATCGAGACGAGTTGACCGGCGGTCACCCCGTCGTCGTTGCTATCGTCACTCGCTGGAATAAGAAGAGAAAAAAAATCACAAAAGCTCAATGAAGGTGTTTCGTCGCTCTTCATCGAATTTTTCCACCACCATCAGCCTCAACAACATCGAAAATAGTAGTCTAGAGTTCACCGTTGAATTTTCGCAGTCGCGCGTGCTGCACGCGCCGCCACCTACGTGTGGGTGAGCTTTAGCAACAGGTGGGAGCCAAATCAGTTGACTGGTTGACCAAACCCCGCTTGTTCGAACCAGGCCAACTAGTTGACCGAGCTAGACCAATTGGTTGACCCACCATTTGACCAAGTCGAGCTGCATTGATCGAATCGTTGACTTTTTTTAAGAGACCTTACCTGGGAGGTTTTCGATGTTCTGAGTCTGTTGGCGCAGTCCGCTTCGCCAAATTTGAACCTAGTAAGCTGTTTTTACGTGTTTGACCTTACGAATTAGTTAATGAATGAGGTTAATTAATATTTGTGGTATTTGTATTTTTATAAGAGTTGTTCAGGCTCGAATATCATATCAAGGTGAGCGTTTTGAGAAGCTCGAATGGGGATTTAGCGATATTTGCTTAAGGTTATTACACCTCGAACTCCTATTACTTCATGAGCATCATAAATGCGATTGCTTTGCGTGTTAGTGTCTGCAAAATAGGTAGATGATAAATAAGCATGTTGAGAGACAAATATCATGAGACTTGATATGTGTGTGATGCATGATGATGTTGCGAATATGTTGAGACTCATGAAGACTTTAGAGACCGTGTAGGATCGTTTGAGATACTCGTATAATTACTTGATGATTGGTTGATTGATTGATAATTGTGATGCCAGTTCGAACGATTTAACGTGAATTAATGGAAATCATACTTAAGGTATAAATACTCGATTAAATGTTTACGAAGCTGGTAATGATATTAAATGTGTTAGTAAACAAACCTTAATACCTTTCATAAGTTTTAGGGATCGACTTAAGCGTTGTAATATCGTAATTTAAAGAAATAGTATGAACTCGTGAGTAGGGTATCGGTATGGGCTTCAGCCGTACCAGTATGCGATTGGAGTCATATCAGTGCGGATCGACTCGTATTGATACTTGTGGAAATTTAAGATTTCTAGTAAGCAATGTCAGTATCGGTACGCGTGTGAGTACCGGTACCCAGGGCTGCCGTATCGATATTCGTATTCTAGTATGAGTACCCACTGAGCTGAATAATCTAAATTTCAGTTAAAAATGAAAATCAACGTGGAAGATTAATGAATTGTTTTATACTCATATTAATGAGATAATATGAATTAATAGAGATAATTAAAGAGGATGATTAATGTACACTTCCACAATGTATTAACAAGTTGGTAAACTTAATTGGGTGATTTGATCATTGATAGAAACCATAGTCATGGTAATTGTGCTAATGTTGTATGTCATATAGTAATCTTGTCAATGTTGTGTGTTGTTTGGACACTTGGTTGATTGAGTTGTCTTTGGTTGATGAGATCTAGATAGCTAGAGAGCGTGTTGCAATACTATAGTTATACATGCCGAATGTACGTTCTTGAGGCTGTGTGATACCGGGCCTCACCTAGAGAGAGTCTATGTTCCCAAGGCTATGTGACATCGGGCTTCACTCAAATTGTACGTTCCCGAGGTTGTGTGACACCGAGCCTCACTCTCGGTTTATGGTTATGACTTTGTGTGTTTTTGCTCGGATAATATAGTGAGATCCCGAGTATGGTTGGGCCTTGCGTGCCATGTATGATGTTTTGCATGATGAGAGCATGTGTTTAGTCGATTAATGGTAGCGCCACATGTTTATTTATCTCTCTTTATTGCTCGTACTAGCTTGCATGCTTATGTTTATGATTAGCATGAAGTATAGTAGAGTAGATGTATACCACTGAGCTTTGTAAGCTCATCGCTCGGAATCGTCGTTTCCATACGTAGGTTGATCGTGGATTGTGGGACCGAGAAACACTATTAATACGAGATTCCAGCGAGCATTGTTTGTCAGAGTACGTCACTTGTATTTAGTGAGATGTGTATTCATAGGGCCTTACGTGGTCGAGTCTGTAACTCATAAATTGGAATTTTGTTGATCAAGTTAAATGTTCAAATGTTTTAAATTAATTTGGAGCTCTTTGTAACGATTTAATTATTTATTAATATTTTCAACTATTTGATTTAAATGTTTTGGAAAATACTTTATTGGGCTAAACCGAGTTGAGAAATTTTATGGCAATAGGTTGGGCTTAGGCCCAAATGTGACATCCGGGTTTAGGGTGTTACATTTGTTTTAATTTTAATGGTGGAGTGATTTAATTGTAACTTTTTTGATTGAGTATCTTAATTATATAATTTTAAAAATAGAGTGACCCATTTGTAACCAAACAGATAATTCCGTGACCTGATACGAATTGTACCCATTTATTTACTTATATATTATCGGTGTTCTGTTTATTTACCTCCAGATTTTTGTTTCTTTTCCTATAGTACTCTCTCTTAAATCTTAACGCCAGCGTCTCAAGTAATGGAGTCTGTCGATTTCCCCGAAGTTCACGATGCCGCTATTGCCGCTGCCAACGGCGGCGTCAACCACGTCGACCACGGTTGGCAAAAGGTTTCGTATCCCAAACGCCAACGTAAGACCAATTCTAAGGCCGATCCCGAAAAGCCCAATCTTACCCTCGTTAACGGAACCCTAAGTAACGGGGCTCCTAACGTTTTCCTTTCCCTCGAGCAACAGTCCCAGGATCGCCGCCGTCGGATCCTCGAAGCTCAAAGAGCTGCTGATGCCGATGCTAAGGTTAAGAATAACAGATCGGATCTCGATGATGACGATGATAGTGATCTGGAAGGTGTTAAGCCTGATGGAAAGCCAGCAGAGGCGGAAAAGAAGGTGAAGCAAAAGAAGCCGAAGAAGCCTAAGGTTACTGTTGCTGAGGCGGCTGCGAAGATCGATCCAGCTGATCTCTCAGTTCATCTCGCTGTAAGCCTGCAACAATGAGATTTCATTTTATTTGTTTAAGGAATCAATTGATTATCTATTTTTTCATTGCTATTGGAATTAGGAATTGAGTGGCGAACAGCAGGAGATTCAAATGCAGAAGTTTGCGAATTTTTATGGGAAGGCATTTCAGGAAGTGGTAGCGGGACAGTTCCCTTGGGTGAAGACGTTTAAGGAGAGTACCGTTGTCAAGCTTGCAGATGTGAGTTTTTTTTAATTATTTTCTTTTTATTATTGATTTCTCACAATCTGGAAGTTTGAATTTTTCAGTTGGATCGGTGAAAGGATGCAAATTTTTTTATGTATTTTTATCTTGAAAGATAAGTTATTGCATGTTTGACTGGTCGAATTGAATGGTTTTGCCAAAGCTTAATTTGTGGTTTTCTGGATAAAATGTGTTATCATCCCCGATTTTCCTAGGAAACGTCATTGGAATTCTTAAAAAAAAAAACTGATCTGCATGATTGTAATTGAAACTGACTGATGACGATTTTTCATTTTATCATCTTGATCCGTTTGCCATGTTAATTTCACATTTAAAACCTACACTTTAGGGAAAAGAATCTCATCCTTTTGATATGGAACCATTTAAATTGATTTAGATAGGAGTGACTAGTTTTCTTATTGTGTTTTTCAGTGTTTAGTGAGGAGGCAGTTAAACTGCTTTATTGGGTTAGGTGGTTAACAGTATTTACATGTATTTTATAAATTCATTGAATGGTATTAAAAGAACCCTGAATCAGTTAAACTGCTTTGGATTCACATATGGTTTCTTATAATTTAGCAGCTTATAAATAATGAATCAGTCAAATAATGCAAATATAATTTGTGAGCAAATGTTTCATATTATGTTTATTAACCTAGTATAAAAAAAAAGAGGCCAGTCATTCTAGATGAATTATTTTTTTTTCTTGTTGAGGCCAGTTTGCATCTAGGGGCTAGGTTAAATGAATTTGGGTTTTGGTATCCAACATTGGTAATGTCTCACTTGTACTTCCATTCAAAAATTTGGACAAACGGAGTTTGCTAAACTTTGTTGAACTTTTTTAATTCCTTTCTCTGACAAAAGTAGTTAATTTATTCTTTGACAGATACCCCTTTCACATATCTCTGATGCTGTTTATAAGACATCAGCCGAGTGGATCAGCCAACAATCCCTTGAGGCACATGGTTTCTTCGTGTTATGGTCTTTAGACATTATTCTTGAGGATTTGGTGGCCCAACAAGCAAGTGCTAAGGGCTCCAAGAGAAGTGTGCAACCTACATCCTCGAAATCTAAGGTAACTTATTGGCAGTCTTGCTGTTCAGTTGGTTATTTTCCTTGGCCTTTCATCCATTATGCTCTTTGGCAGTTTTCTGTATTATTTCCTTTCAAAATTTTCAAAAACAAATATTCTAGTATCTGGAAGACAATCTGTTTATGCTTTGACAGTTGCTTTAATTTACTGTTAGGGAGATTGAATTTCATTTCATTCAATGAACTTGAGATTGAGAAACTTTTCTTCCTTTTCGTTTTTGTTTGGTTCTTTTGCATGTGATCCATAGAGGTTTTGTATTGTTTTGTTTAACTTTGCGAGTTAAAAAAGCATCTACCTCTATCTTTAGGCAAGAAATACAGTCCACCTCAATTTGGATTTGATATAAACATGTTATGCAGGTTGGTATATTTGTGGCATTAGCAATGGTATTGCGACGTAAACCTGATGCCTTAATTAGTGTATTGCCGAAGCTGAGAGAAAATTCGAAATATCAAGGACAAGATAAGCTCCCTGTTATTGTTTGGATGATAATTCAGGTAAGTGGTGACAATGCATCAGTCTAACTGGTATATAAATGTTGAAGGCTGTTAAATATCTGGTACTCGTTCCTCTTTAATATGCTTCTTATTTCACACATCAACGTTGTACTGTCTAGGCATCCCGCGGAGATCTTCCTGTGGGGCTGTACATGTGGGCACATCACCTCTTGCCTATAGTTGGTGGCAAGAACTGTAATCCACAGTCAAGAGATCTAATTTTACAGCTAGTGGAATGGTATTAAGCCTCTATAGTTTCCACCCTTTTTCCTATCTTGTCCACCTTTTAATCTTGTCTTCGAACTTCAAATCGATAAAGGGATTATTGGATTCTTTCCCTTTTTGTCAAAGGATCTTATCTGCCTCGAAAGCTCGGTCAATTTTAGTAAATGCCGCTGTTAGGAAAGGGGAGCGTCTGGTGCCGCCATCTTCATTTGAGATTCTTATGCGAGTTACCTTCCCTGCATCTTCATCTAGAGTAAAGGTTAGATTAAGAGTTCAACTCGGCATTTATCATGTAATTGATTAGATTGGAAATCATTATAGTCTCTCAACCTTCTTACTATATTATGGTAATGGTGTGCAGGCGACTGAAAGGTTTGAGGCCATATATCCGACAGTTAAGGAAGTGGCTCTTGCTGGATCTCACGGAAGCAAAGCAATGAAACAAGTGGCGCTGCAGATATTTCAATTTGCAATCAAAGCTGCTGGTGAAGGTAAGTTTTGTCTCTGAAAATATTTTTTCTTGTAGTTTCCACTCCCCCTTCCTTCACTTTGTTTTAATGGTGGGTTTGACGTCACTTTTCAAACAGCCACACCTTTGTTATCCAAAGAAGCAGCCGGAATAGTCATATGGTGTTTGGACCAAAATGCTGAATGCTACAAGCTTTGGGTGAGCTTTAAACTATTTTAGTTTTTTACAAAGTGCTTTTACAACATAGAAGAAGCTTCCTAGTGATTTATTGTTTTTATCTATTGCTTGTTGTGAATAGCAAAAGGCTTATCTTGACAATCTAGAAGCAAGTGTTGCCGTTCTTAGAAGACTTTCGGAGGATTGGAAACAACACACTGGAAATTTTACTACTCTCGACAGTTTGAGGGAAACCATAAAGGATTTTAGGAACAAGGTACTTACTATCTTACTTGTGTCAGATGCTCGTGTTTGTCCAACATGAGTATATTCGGTTTTTTCAAAGTTTTTTTTCTTTTCTTTCGGAATCGTATCTCTACACACTAGTCCAAATATATGTCTGACATTGGTATGGGGGTACTTGAAGAAAATGAAAAGTCAGAGCAACATAGCTTATTGTGCTACAAATTTAAGTTATTTGGACTTAGATGTGAGTGTCAATTATGGATATATGTCCGATATTGGTATGTTCAAAATTTTCTATAATTTTTAAGGATCCTTGGAGTATCATATTGCCTATACATATTTCGAAATATGGCTCAGACCAGATATTTCACAAACATGAAAGAGTAGCGCCATATGAATTTTCGCCAAATCATACCATTTAAAAATTGCAACTATAGGACATTTTATGGAGAGTATTTTTTATCATCTGATTATCATTTTTCTTCTCTCCATTTTCAGAATGAAAAAGCAACGAGCGATGAAGCCGATGCGGCCAGACAGTCTCTCTTTCATGATGCAGACAAGTACTGTAAGAACATATCGGGAAAGCTATCGCGTGGCCATGGATGCTTGAAAGCTTTGGCCTTTGTTGTCGTCGCATTTGCTGTAGGTGCTGCCGCCGTATCCCCCAACATTGACACCTCGGACTGGGACAAGCTGTCCGAAGCTTTCAGCACCTCGGACTGGAACAAACTGTTCAAACCTTTCAGCGCCTAACAATCTCGTAAACTTGGGTTTTTAGATACATCTTTTTCGATCTAGAGGCTTCTAACTGGCAAGGGAAAAGACTGGTATGGGGCATTTAGGAGAATACCATTAGAATAGCGGCTGAGAGGATCAATCCTAAAATTATGCAATGAGTTGGGGTTTTTGCTACAAAGTTACATGTATTTCAAGTAATTTATTCTCATGACTTTTGTAGGTTCAAATAATTTGAGGGTTGAAGTTATCTTCTGTTACTTGGCACTTGAGTGTGTGAAGCATAACTCGTTTTAAGTCGGTTCAGTTGAAACTGTTTTGCCTCAAGTTGGTTATGAGTTTCAATCCAAGTTCTGCTTGTGAAATGAATAATTGAATAGATGTCTTAAACGACTAATATATATATATGGTTTTTTTTATTAATTTGCTCTGATCCACATCTCAATTTTTTAAATACAGAATGCTTTGATCTGACCTATTTAATCCAAAGCTACATACCATTGGACGATGATAAATATAGCATTTATTTTTTTAAAATATATAAATATTTAATTATTGGAACACGGTTTAAGGAGAATTTGACGTCCCATCCGTTTACCTAAAATATTATTACACCCTTAGTCGAATTAATAATTGAAAAAAAAGTATAAATGCCCGGGGAATTAAGGCTAGTAATATGTAAAGGAAAGGGTTCTTGGGCAACACGAATATCGTGTTGAAAACAATGCATGCAGTGTAAACAATCTTGCAGCCGCCATTATCCACAGCTTGCTGCTTCGACAAGCCCATCAATGGCGATAGACCCCTCATTCACCCTCCTTAATCTTCGGTAACTGCTAATCTCCCTTTCTTTATTCTTTCGTTTTCAAAAGAATTGTTGCTATTTGTGCCAATATCCTGCTGTTTAATGTTGAATATTGAACTTTTATTGAAATTTCGTTGAATTTTCGTGCAACCCAGAATGTTAATTTGTTTTTATAAATATTTATATGGAAGATTATTGAATTGAGAATCCGAAATATACCCGGGGGGGGGGGGGGGCATGCGTTTCCTTTTTAGAGAAGAATTGAAATTTTAGGTCTTTAATTGTTTGTTTATTTTCTCACTGTTGCCTTTCTTGCTGTTTTTTCTTTTGACTAATTTAGATGATTCAACAAGCAAAATTTGAAATTAAACGAGGAATGTGTCTATTGAGGAGGCTATATCGAGGCATTTAGAGAAAGAATACCGGTTGCCTTGGGCGTATGCTAGTTTCTTGAGTCATCATCTGTAGAAGCTTTGTAGTAATGGAGGGATCGTATACGTCGGTAATGAACTATATGATCAATGGGGATGATGGGGATATTGAGAATGTTGAGAAGGGCACTGAAGTCAAGGCTGTTGATGGATGGAGTGGGGTAAATGGTGATCGAGTTCTGGAATCCGAGAATCAATGGGAAATTGAAAGCCAAGGTGCTGAAGCTAGTGCCCTAAATACAGCATGTGAGCAAAGAATGGAAGCTGGAAGTGAGTTGGTTAAAGAGGTTCAAGGGGAAGGTCTAAACTTTAGTGGACAAATTGAAGCGGGTCATCAGTTAAAGATGCTTTGTGGGAATGGAGAGATCGTATCTGGCAACAATGAACAGTGTATGGTCCAAGTGAACGATGGTGATTTTGGGAATGAGGAGATGAGTCGTGGATTGAACGTTTCAAATAGCGATGAGAAGGAAGATCAAACCTTGTTCCAAGTAAAGGGGAGAGAGTTTAAGACTATTGATGCCTGGAATGGGGTGACCGGTGATCAAGCTGCGGAATCTGAGGATCAATGTGAGCAAAGAACAAAGGGAATTAAAGAACAAGAGGAAGGCAGAAAGGAACCACTTAAAGAGGTTCAGGAAGAAAGTCAAACCTTTAGTGCTCAAATCGAAGTGAGCCATCATTTTGAGAAGCATGGGGAGATTGATTGTGCCAATAAGGAACACTATATGATCCAGGTGGATGCTGATGGTGATTTGGAGAAAGAGGATGAGGAGATGAGTCGTCGGTTGAGAATTTCAGATAGAAATGATATGGAATATCAAACCTTGGTTCAAGTAGAGGGGAGAGAAGTTGAGGCTATTGATGGCTGTAATGGGGTAAACGGAGACCAAGCTGCAGAATCTGAGAGTCGATGTGAAGTTGAAAGAATTAGTGTTGAAGTGAGTGACCAAAATAAAGCATGTGAGCAAGGAATGGAGGGATTTGAAGAACAAAACGATGGCAGAAGGGAATCACTTAAGAAGGTTCAAGAAGGTCAAAACCTTAGTGGTCAAATCGAAGTAGCTGCAGAAGACGAGGCAGCAAAAGGAAAGCTGACTAAGGTGGTTCAAAAACGAAGGGGACAAAAGAGAAAACGGCAAAAGAAGACTAAACGACAGATAAAGGTAGTTTACCTTATATAACATATGTTTATTGTATTCCAATTAACTATATTTTTTCATATAGTCGTAGTAAAAAGAATATAAACTAAACAGATAAAACATGGCTGAATGGGCTTAGTTGGGTGAATAAAAGGTGAATTGGGGCTTCAGGTGACGCTTATAGCAATTTCTTAGTACGATAAAGGATTGTATGAATCAGTCATTTCATGTGAACAAAGATTATTTCCATTGAGAGAACTATTCAGTGTCTCCACAAATGATGTGTTGTAAATGGTCTAGTTCTTAGGTACGGTGATTTATGTGTCGCATTTCGAATATAAGTGATATTTGCTCCAGTTGGGAAAATAGAGGGTGACTTGGGTTATCAGTAACACTCGTTGATGTTTACTATGCTTATTATACTTTTTCTAAGAATTCTGCGCATTTGTAATGTTGCATTCTCTTCGTAGGGTAAAGGATTGTATGTATAGGTCATTTCATGTCAACAAATATTATTTCCATCGAGAGAACTATTCAGTATCCTCACAAATGATATCTTGTAAGTGGTCGAGTTCTTAAGTACCGTAATTTACATGTAATATTTTCATATTTTAGCTTTAGGTCACCATTTAATCAAATTCTAGTACTTACAGGAGAAGGGTTTCCATAATTGGTTATAGATGATCAGATTTTGGTGTTGCACCATTAACTTGTAGCTAGTTTTCATATTTACTTTTTTAGAATTGCAAATATTTTAGTGTGTAATATTTTCCGGAGATTTTAGGATGAAATCATTTGCGATCATACTTCTCTCCGGCTTTTGTTACTTTTTATTGAGATTAATGCTTGATCACCTGTCACAAATGAATAGTCTTAATTCATTTGTGTTGCTAAATAGTCTTATTTACTCTCCGGCTTTAGGATACTCTCCGGTGATCAAATTCTAGCACTAGCTTACATGTTTTTGTGTTGGTTAATTCATTTGTGATTGAACTGCAACAAGATTTGACAAACAACTTATTGAGATTAATGCTTTATTGAACTGAAAAGGTACTGAAGAGTGATACTCCCCGGCCTATTATGGAAGATGAGAAGAAATATGTTGAGGAGCGACATCAAATAAAGGGTGGAAGTGGATTAACAAAATCTGCTGGTAAACGAGAGCGACCACGACAAGGTAAGATGATTAGTGAGGAAGTCCACCCACGGGATGGGAAAATTGACATCAGAACCAAGATGCGAGTATTGCCTTGTGATAGAGATGTAAGAACTTTGAAGACTTCACATGCCAAGCGTTCTGACCGTCAATTAGAAAAGCAAAAGAAAGAAGCTTTAAAGCATGAGGAGCAGCAGAAAAGGAAGCTTTGCGACAGAAAAAGGGGTTTGTTTATTGTTTGTGCTCTGCCAGCATCACAATCAAGGACAAATATTGACCCGAAGGCACCCAAGCGGCTGACACACTCAACGTCCGCATCTCTTGAGTCAAGGGAGTCAGGGGAGATCCTTTTACGGCAACTTAAGCGTTCTACTCCTGCTAAGATTAGAGGTCTTCGAAGGAATACAACTAAGAGATTTCGATTGTCCGAAGATCTAGATCTCGACAAGCAAGAACAGCAGTTTCTAGAACCCCAAAAGCTCCAAGAATATGAAAGAAAGTCCAAGCAAGCAAATTTTGTCTGTGAGGAGGCCGCTGTATCCCCATCAATTAAAGTGAAAGTCTCCATGGATCACGGGCACCAAATGGGTTCGTCTATTGTTTGTGCTCTGCCGGCATCACAATCAAGGAAAAATAATAACACAAAGCCACTGACAGACTCAACATCCGCATCTTTTGAATCGAGCGAGTTTGGGGAGATCCTTCTACGGCAACTCAAGCTTTCTAGTCCTCGAAGGCCTAGAGGTCTTCGAGGGAATACATCTAAGAGGTTTACTCAAAGTGAGCCAAAACCGGTCGGAATGTCCAAAGGTCTAGAACTCGACAAGCAAGAACAGCAGTTTCGAGAACCCAAAAAGCTCCGAGAAGATGCATTAAAGACCAAGCAACTGAATTTTGGTGGCGAGGAGGCAATGGATCAAGGGCACCAGATGGAGCAGATAAAGGTTTATGTTCGGAGAAGCAAATCTCAGCGAAAAGAACCCTGAAACTCCAACTCCTTGTCATCAAATTCATAATAGCTTGCAAAGAAACAGCTGTTTGGAGGTTCATATCACTGACAGAATCAAAAACTATCAAGGGTTCCTTCCTGTAAAGTAATTATGCAGTTAATGTTCGTATTAACTTTGATACTGTCTCGCCGGTTCGTTTGCTTTTTATTGCTATGGTCTTAGCTCTGTTACAAGCTATTTTAAGAAAGTAAAAAAATAATTTTTATTATAGATTGGGTAAGTCAATCAGCTATACATTTTGAATGTTAATGTTGCAACTACAATTTGTATATTTGTATTATGTTAAAGTTTTTTTTTTGACCAAAGTATTATGTTACAGTTAATAATTTATGTTATATAGATTTTGATATGTTCATTTCGTGTTTGTGAATTTGGCGGTGTATTTGTATTGTATTTTGTATATGATTTTGGCTCTATGTATGTGTATAGGGGTTTGTATCTCCCAATTTATGTAGTTAGAACCTGGTATGAAACTTAATGTTCTTATTAGCCATTTCGTTGATGATTTTCTCATCTGAATGTTGTTTCCTTTCGTTGTCGATCAGGTTTCATATGAAAGTTTAGTTCATTTTACAACTGAAGCATTTAACCAGAAAGGTAAACATGTCTGGTGTATCTTGATATGGCTCCTAGAAGTGAGCTCGATCGCACTGCAGCACCCAATGAAAACTGAACACAAACCCAAGGTAAACATGTCCGGTGTATCATTTTACAATTGTGCAGGATATAGTATGGCATTGATTTGGGAAAGGCCTGGCAGTTGCAAGCCTTTTGTACTTCTCTATCAATCTCTTCATCTTTTTGATTCCGCAATTCCTTCCTCAAGCATTCCGTGACGGCGAATAAGAAAGTCGATCGACTCTCGATCTCAATCTTGATGTCAATCTCATGTGTTCGATTGCAGTTCACACCACTCGAAGAAGTGGACTCATTCCTACATTGCCTACCTTGAATTTTAAACAAGGCTTTCATTTCGCTTTGTATGATACTATTAGTTATCTCATATGTGAGGATTGTGATTCTTAATTAAGTAAAAACATATTATATTTTTAAAATAAATGTCAGAATTCAAATCCACACAAAATAAAATAATATAAGTATCTTTAGTTATTCGGTGAATTAGCATATCTCTAAATCTTATGCATAGCATTCTCATGTGGCATTAGTTATTTGATCTTAGTGCGCTTTGCATTATTATCATTTACTTTGCCTATGAAACTTCCGATTATCAGTTGGTTACTTGTCGGAGTACGGCGCTCACATCTGTTGTCGAACACAGAGGCTCAAACTTTTATAGTTAAGACTTAAGATGGTTTAGAGATGTTTCTCTCTTTGATGTTTATTAACATTAACTGTAAATTTAAACAGTTTGTACTGACTAGATAATAATAAATAGAAATAAAAGAGATAAAAAAATTGTGTCGTGATATAAATCACCGCTTTAGAAAACGATTTTGTCTCGATGTGTGTAATTCCTGCTGTAGGCGGTCGTCACCCGAAATTAATACGGTAGCTTCGAATAATCGTACACCCGAAAATCGAAATGGACAAGTGAAATTGCTCTTCTCATAAAAAGAATAAAAAAAGCTTTAAAAATAAAAAATTAAAGATACTTTAGAATTTTGAAAACCCTCTCTATTTAATATGCTGGGTTAAAAATAGAAAATTGAATCAGTCTTAAACTGATTTTTAAATTTAACGGTTGTTCTAACCGTTGAAATTAAGTCACTCATCGTTAATTAGGTAATAAGAATCAAGGAATAATCAGCAGATTAATTCCAATTTTATTCTAACTAACAGATAATTTAGAGCTGATTAAAACGTTCAAATTTAATAATTTGCTTTATTTCAAATTTTCGGAAAATAATTTTAAAGAGATTATTTTAAATTTTTCTCAAAAAAGTAAAATACGCACGGACATGTTAAAGACACGTATTTCTATGACTACAGCCACAAACCAAGCCGGTCAAAAAGTAATACGCGTACAAAAAAATTATTTAACCACATTTAATAAAATAGGATAAGAAAAGGGTAAAATTTTGATATACAGGTTGTGTAAAATTAATTTTACATAAATTTGTGTATTTACACTATAAAAACCCAAATCCTAAATTCTTAATCCTAACCCTAAAAAAACTAAACCTTAAACCTTATACACTAAATTCTAAACACTAACCTTAAATTTTAAACCCTACAACATAAACCTCTAAACCTCAAACCCTAAACTAAAACCTTAACGTATCACAGTTTTTTCCATAAGAAAAACTCTTTAAATATCATTTCCAAGAAATTTACCCTCTCAATGGAGATATAACCAACATTTGATTGTGAGGTAATCGGTGTCAAAAGATTTCTCTTTTCGCTCTCCATTTTTTTTCTATTTGATTTTTACCACAATCCCCTTTAAATATACAAAATTCAATTTAAACATTCGACTTTATCTTGGTCTGGTCTGTAATATCTATTATCTGATTAAGAAAAAAATCAAAATATATTTATTTTTCTTTTTTCTCAACCTTCTCACTGCGTAAATATAAAATAAAAATACCGCGACGCTAGTAAATTTAGGGGAGCTCGAAAATTTTGTATTGAGAGAAATATAAAATACGTTTTACATATATTTATCAATAAAATTTAAAAATTAAGAAGTTAAAGATACTTGACCCAAAAAATAAAATTCGAAAATTGAATAATAAAATAAAAAATTTGGAGCTAGAAACCAAAATAAAAATAAAGTAGAAGTTAAATAAGTAAATACTTAATTTACCCTTTATTATTTTATATTTATCACATGTGACGACTTCTGATTGAACGTTGCAGATTTTTAACCAAAAAAATGTGAGGGACTAACATGATAGATAGAACGAAAGTAGAGGGGTAAATTGAAAACCGAGAAATAGTAAAGGACTAACCTTATAATTTCATTATAGTAGGGGGCAAAATATGTAGTAAGCCACCTCTGAAATTTTCAAGCTATACCTAAACTCAAACAGTCGAAATTCAATAAAAAAACCAAAAGAAAACTCAGCAATTAAATGATAAATACTACTAATTGATTTGAAAGATCAAATTAGTTTCTTGTTCTGTAATTTTGTTTCATGGTACTTTAGTAGTAATCTCTACTGTCCCCGTATATACGCTCACAACGTAGCTCCAACCGTAGTCGGCCATGGCTCTTCCTCTTGGCAAGCTAACTATCCTCGTTGGTGCAGGTCCGTACAATCATCGCTCTTCTCCAATTTTCCATTTTTTTTACTTACGAATCAGTTATTGCTGGGATTTTTAAGAGCCCGTGTGAGTGATTTTTTGTTTGGTTTAGTTAAACTAAATTTAGGGTTTTGGAAAAATCTGGGTTATTTTGGTAAAATTTCAAGATTAATTGAATACGTATGAGCGCAGGTACCTTGCAAAGCTATAGTTTAGTGTTATATTAGATGGTGTATTGGGGAGCTAGTTCATAGCTGTGAATTGGAGGAATCCTGTTTTTGTTAGCTGAAGATTATCCACTTGATGGAAATTGTTTGAAACGCAAAGGATTGGTGTAAATTAAAAGCTAGTGGGCTTGAGTGATATTTAAATGGAATCACCAGCATGTATAATATCAACGTAGAATGTCCATAAAACAACCAATTACTATTCTGATTGTGATATAGGACAGTAAGCTCATGGGGGTTTTATTTCACCATTGAGAAAAGGAAAGAAGGCTTCTGTTGCTAAGTTTAACTTAGAGCTTGCTTCTTTTAGTGTTTTAAATGGATGAATTGATTAGACAAATCATTGCATTGATGATTATGTCCAAACGTAGTATGTTCATATTTGAACATATTATTTTAATACGTTTCTCCTTTACAGAGGTAATGTAGCTCCCAATTTGGCTATGCCTCTCACTCATATGATATTTGGAACTAAAAAAATGGAAATTCTATGGTTTCAGTATTTCCCATACGTAATCCTGTTTAAAAACATTTGGGTGGATGGGTGCTAAGATGGCAGTTGAACTACCAGAATGGAATGGGCTAAGGAAAAATCTGAAAACTAAAAGTTTCATGTTTTGTATTCATTTGCTTGTGATCTATCGATTGATTGTTGAACCATGTGAATTGCGTGAAAGTAGGATACTCCTGTTTTGGGGCTGAAGATGTTATTACTTCAATGTGTATTCCCTTTTAGATGGGTGATGTAGCTAACAATTTCGCTACGCCTCTACTTAAAGTAGCTATTGTTTGTCTTTTAGGAATTCTTGGCTCGATTCTTGCAAAAGAAGGAGGCATGTCAAGCGTTTCTGATTTTGTCTCTGGTGCTTTCAAGGTATTTTCCACTTTCCTGAGCCGTGACTTAAAGCTAAATACATTTGTTTGTGGAAAATATGTGAATTTAATGTGATGGTGCATTTACTTCTTCCTGAATTTGTAATTATTTGTCTCCTGCTGCAGATTGCTTACCGGCAACTTAAGAATGATGATTCTACTTCTTCCGTGAAAAAGCCACACAATGATTATTTGGTGGCTCAGGTTTCTATTTGATCTTCTATGTCCATAATGAGTGCTGATAGTATTCTGATTATCATGAAAATTTTGTGTGCATAGAAAAATTGATGGGGTAATACTGTCATAGAAAATTTTTTATATTCATTTAAATCATGAAAAATAAAATGTTAGCATGATATCTGGAAACTTGGCAGATTAAGTTTGTATAATTATAGCTTGTTTTCATTTACAGGTTAACAGCCTAAGGCAGGAACTGCAGATCTTGGCATCAAACAGACCAATTACAATTGTTACTGGACGTGGAACAGGTTATGATTGTTTCCATTCTTCGACGGTTGAAAGGAAAAAATATTGTTGTGTATCTTGTACTGAATGACACATTCTAACTAGAAATTTTAACAAAATTATTCCAAATTTTATTGTCTTGGCATCCTTTTATGCAATATGCACAACTATTATGGATTCATAGTTCCATACAAATAATCAAATAATGAGTAGCCCTTCTCTTAATTAGCTGCAGACTCTCTTATATTTTCCTAACCATTATTTTGGGGAATGTTTTTGTTGCATGCAGGTGCTAGTAAATACAGCGTAATCATTGTTGTAGTAGTAGTCGGATATGGATATGTTTGGTGGAAGGTAAAACAATGAACTTTTATTCCCTTTTGTGTCTATTAATGTGTGTAGGTTATTAGGGTGCAAACTATAAAGATGGTTGAATGCTGTGATAATTGAGCCTCATGAAAATTTCTGGCATATTTTCATTTTCATAATGGCCATGGTAGATGGCTTTGCCAAGTTCAAGAAACCTGTTCTTTGCTTTCAGTTGGTTTGTTATATTTCATTTTATACATTTGACTTCATTGTTTTTCTCATTAATCCCTACTCTTTCTCCAATTAGTAATTTGTTTAGTTTTAGGATGAATGAGCATTGTTCCGCCACTTGGACATGGTATGGATCTTGCAACAAATTAACTCTTTGAAATTTGAGCAGTTGGTGAGAATTTTATTAGGAGTGATGGATGACAGACTCGGCAATTGAAGTTGATGGATTGATGGTTATATGTTAGCACTGAAGTTTTTCACCGTAGGAGTTTAAAATGTGTTTCTAGTGAAGTATTGGAAGTGCTACATAGATAAATATTCAACTAACGGTTTGTGTAAAAAATGTGTCTTTAAACTTGGCTATAAGTTATATTCCTTGACTGTTTCAGGGTTGGAGACTTCCTGATATGATGTTTGCAACGAGGCGTAGTTTATCTGATGCACGTGATGCCATAGCCAAGCAGCTTGAGAGTGTTTACTCGTCAATCTCGGCAAGTGCTTCTTTTACTGGCATAATGTTTCTCATTTAAATTTGTTCATACACTATCTACATCCGTGAATGTCAGTAAATGAAGGTTTCAAGTACCAAGTTACATGATTTTGGCTTCCATATTTATGTCACTGTTTTTCTTTGAAATTGACTGAATTTTCCTCCGGCCCTCTTCTTTTTCTAATTTTTTCTTATTCCCTTCTAGGTTACCAAACGCCACCTATCCTCAAGAATTGAGAGTGTGGATAATCGTTTGGATGAAATTGCTGATATTACTTCTACAACACAAGAGGAGGTGAGATATAAAACTAGTAGTAGCTTAAGTTTCATGTATAGGAGGTCTCATTGTTATTCACTGAAAATTGATTGAGTTGTATAGGTTTCTCTGATACAAGATAAATCAAAGATGCTCAACACAAATGTTCAATCCGTTTGTCATGTAGTTCAAACCCTGGTAAGCATATTTGACAATTTTAAGAATTGATTTTGCTGTATGTTATACTTGCTGGATGTGAAACTAAGATGACCTCTCATTTTGTGCGTCTGGGGTGGGGGGTCGATTTGCAGGAAAGTAAGATTAAAAGAATAGAAGGGAAGCAGGTAATTCTTACATTAAACAAAATTTTACAGTGCAATATAAATGAGAGTCGTGACTATTTTCATTTCTTTTGTTAATGTGTATGTTTTTCTATCATCTTCATAGGATATGACAAACAAAGGAGTAAGCTGGTTGTGTGATTATGCCCAGACTATGGAACAGAATAAACCCACTGATCATATTCAGGTTTGTTTATGTCATGCATCTGATCTGAAATGAAATATGTGCTTTGCTCTTTATCTCTCTTTCTTTCAGTGGTATCTATTTATCAAAATTTCGTCATGCTAATGAATATAGCAGTATTCTTAAACATCAATGGATGATTATTGTTCTTTTGTGATCACTGCTGATCTCAATCATATTTCTACTGTTATGTTTATAGATCCCCACATTTTAGACGTTGGTTTTCATGTTGGTTCCTCTGCCCGTGTTTCTTCATCCGAGTGTTATTTAACTCTTGCAGGCTTCACCGGCTAGCTCCTCCAGGCCATCTCTTGAAGCCCCAATGAAAACACCGTCAAGGGTCAGATTCTGTTTCTCTTTAATTCATGGTCTGATGAATGATTAGTTGCTCTAAAATTAAATAATGGTACTCGGAAGTTTGTTCCAAATTTGTTTGACCAATCACGGGTCTCTCAATCTCAGGCTTGCTAATGAGAAATCAAAATGTTGAAACTGTGTCGTTTTTTAACACAAGTCTCTTCTTTGTGTTTAAGCAGAGTGGATCTTTGCCTCCCATTGTACCAGTAGAATTGCCATCACCGTCTCCATCTTCTGATTCCAATGGAACTCCCAAGGTTAGTTGGGAGCGAATTTCCGGTTATTTAATCTTTTTCGCAACCATAAGACTAACATGTCATCAAATTTTTACACTAGATTGTTTATGATTTTTGTCATGTTTATCTCTGCATGCATCGAAAATTTTGGTTCCACTTATCTTAAGAGAGTTCATTTTTTTAAGTTAAGTTGATATTTGGAATCTATGTTGCTCCGACTTTTCATTTTTCTTGAAATGTCAATGTTTGACACTTGTGGTTGAAAATTTTGGAAATAAATGATTTTACCTATATCCAACACCCACTAAAGTAAATCCTTCTATGGTTTAATTTCTGGCAGGTTAAGAGATCTCCAAGAAATGAAATCTCTGGCTTTGGCCTTAAGGTTTTTACCCTATTCGTTTGTTCACTCTTTCTGTCGTCTCAATGTATCCTTTATGGTTTTGACGGTTACATTACGTATCTGGTTTTCAGGAAGTAGGTGAATCAAGCAGCCTCAATGTCAGCAATGGGAACCGAACCCCGGAAAACAATACTAACTGCTCCTCAAGTTCTGGTTTCTTTGGGACAATGTTTTGCAGTCGGACAGGCTCTTTCCCTTTCCTTGCAAGAACTCGCAGCGCAACAAATGCGGTGCCACAACAGGTTGGAGGATCAAGTGGACAACAATAGTAAACATCTTATTCTCTGCTTGATTATAATTTTATGTTAGTAGTGATGGCCTTTCCAGGCCTCGGGGTTTTCTTGAAGACTCTTTAGTACCCTCCCTTTTGACCTGAAATTTAAAACCCCAAATGATCCGGTCCGAATTTACTTGTTCCATCCAATTGTTAGGTCTATTAAAAGTTAAATTGGAGTGGGTGCTGAATTTTGCAGAGATGTTAAGATAGGTTTAAAGTAAAAAATGCTAAGTCTTAGAATTCTTTTTATTCTATTTTTTGATTAGATAAGGATATTACATTTCCGGCAATGCCGGGATTCGAACCCATATAAGGTTGAACATGATCATCCTTGACCACTCGGTCAGGATCGAACTCTTCTGATTTGGTGAAATGTCTAAATTTATTATCATCAATTAATTGCTAAACATGAAATAAAAATGTTTAATCCTGTGTGGTAGCGGTTCGGCTTGGTTTTGGAAATAAGTCGACCATTAATGTATGATATTTGATTTATTTAGAAATCAAATCAAAAATAGAGATCTTAAGCTCGAATTAAAATGTCAAAATTTTCCGTTTAGATAGTAATTTTGTCCAAGTCTCATTGTGTGTGGATTTTAACCATAGTTATTCGAATATATATTATTTGTATCTAAGCTGATTAAAACCAAGAGTTAAAGACTATTGTCGGGCAATTTTATGTAAAAAAAAACCCATAAAAATAATTATTTAAAGAAATGACCCCAATCATTATTTAGAAAAATGACCTCTAAATTTGCCATGTATAAAGAACTCACATTCTGCCTAAAGCGATTTTCGACCTCGCTATTTGCGAACAGCGAGTTGTTCTTACGTGGCACCGTTTTTCAGAATAACGAATTTAATAGGAATTTGCGCTCTCCAAAATATGAGGTCCTTGAGAATTTGAAGAGTCGGCTGAATTTATCGCGGTCCATTTAATGGAAAGCAAGTTCCTTGTAAATCGAGATGGCTGAACAAGCATCCATAGGCATGTTCGAGCTATATTTCGGGGCTATTAATCGTATTATTTTAGTAAACGGCCAGTTTAGGTGCGTGGTAATTGAACTTGTCTTTCATTCGGCATCAATATGGGCAAGTTCGGGGCGTTGTAAACAGGGTAAAATTCGCGTTGAAAACGGTACCATAGCTTGTTTTTGTGAATGACCGAAAAGTTAAAAGGCGTGGTAATCTTTTCCGATTTATTTATCGAGTTTTTAATGTACGTTTATTATCACATTTTTTGACCTTGGAGGTGTTGTGGAGGAACTTGACTCCTATTTGAGACTAACATTGGAACGTGCGATACACGGAGAAGGGTATAAAATTTGCGTTGAAAATGGTTCGAAAGCGTGGTTTTCTACAGGAACGACAAGGCGAAAAGACAACTTTTAAAACTAATGAGACATTGTTATTTCAACATAAACTTATATTACATCTGTAGAAAGTTGTAACTCGTTACTAATATTAAATTTTGACATAAACTTATATTACATTCGTAGAAATTTGCTACTGGAATATGCCTATCATATTCTATCCCACACTCGCGAAAAGTTGTAACCCTACGCATTATCAGCTATTAAGTCCGGGTTGGAATACAACTTTTGTTCTGACCCCGATCAAAGATGAAACCCCTATCGAATAGGGCATCTTATATATTACCGCGCCGGGGTCATCATCGGCCAATGTTTCCTTACACATTCCCATTCATAGTGATGTGGGCAATCCTGAATATTGAGGTATACCTAATTACGCTGCATTTTACATCAGGATTTCATCATCAACGCGAATGGTATGAGCTTTGGCCGCGGTTACCTTCTTGAGTATTGTGATTTGACGTTCAACTTGTAGGTATGACCTCGTTCAAATATGATGCAAATGCTCGAAGCTCTGGGCACGTACTCATGATGCAACTACATATACCAACAAATCACAATACTCGAGAAATCTCTTAGACAAAGTATTTTTTGAGTATTTGATTTGTTGTTATTGATAGCTACAATAGAAGCGTAATATTCTCCGAAACTACTAGATTGCAACTTCGGGGGGTATTTATAGAAGGGATCTCGCGTTGTGTGAAGAGCGATTTCTTCCAGGATTCCTGATATGGCAGGGATCTCGCGTTCTGTAAAGAGCGAGTTCTGCCAGGATTCCTGACGTGTTAGGGCTGTTGTCCCCAATCTAGCATAATGAGAAGGTTAACGGTTTAATAGAGATTGATAGACGATACTTCAAGTCCTCCAACCTTTTCAAACGGCCATGCGGGACACTATTTTTCACTTCATTAATCAACTTCTTGTACGATAATCTCCTCGGAATCGTTATTCTTACATTATTCGCCGACTAAAAAATGAAGCCGAGTGCGGCATCAACAATTATCTCGCCATCGTGGTATACTAGAACATCAATACTTCCTCGTATCGACATTTTCCCAGCATGTAAAAGATCTACATGCAACAAGAACAAATATTAGTACCAATCAATTTAGTAAAACTACACAATACAAGCATTGGAGAAATCATGGCAAAACTTACAGTTGAAATACTTTTCTGATTCAAACGGCTCGTAAATTATATTTACAATATCCTCTACTCTCAACTGCTTCTATAAGTTGCTGCGAATGTTGAAGAGAAATTTGTCTGTAGTTTTGGTTCATTCCCAAACCCTGATATAAGAGGTGTGAAGGACGAATATAATATTCATCCAAAAAATAATAAAGAGTATTTCTTTTGCAGACGTGTCAGACAAGCTTTGTCAGCATTACTGATGCAGAAGGAACTCGCTACCTGCAGAAAGTGAGTTCCTATGAGATCCCTGACGCGGCAGGCACATCAATGAACCTCACTTTTTGTATAAAGCGAGGTCAATCGCTTCATTCATGACTACTCTTCAGTTCTACAAGAAGCAATGTCCATTTCATGCGCTGTTTCAGTTGCAGCCTGGTGATTTGATTTGCCACGGTACATAATAATTAAAAAAATCTTCAAGAAATGGTAAGATTTTTGGCAACGGTCTTCCATTCCGGAACTTATTTCCACACTTCTTTCGATAGCACTGTCCATTTCATGCATTATTTGTACCGAACAATGTTTCACATAAAGAAAGGATGACAACAACAACGTTGCCCATACTTTTAGAACACTAATAAAGGATGAAATGATGAACTCATAAAACATAATTTGACGATGATTTGAGGAATAGAAGGTTAATCGGAATCATCGTAGTCAGTTGAAATGTCTGAACTTAAGTTCTTCGATCAGTTGTTGTTTTTTTGTCTGTGCCTGTACATAAAAAGTTGCAACTCGTCAGCAGCTGCATCAACATCCGGTGAACAATGAGCTTGTTCACTACTCACTGCGAGTGCGGACATATCAGCTTCTATGGGTGTAGACGTACTACCTTTTTCGGCGTTCACCTCATCGAACTTAACATTCAAATGGATGTATTTAGCTACAACAAAATTGAGCTGCTCGTACATGTTACGTACATCGATTTCGCTGGTAAGCTTCAGAATGTAGTGCGTTTCAGTTATCGTCGGTGTTGGGATTTTACATTCCAAGTAAGAAATTTGCTTGTCAGTACGTTTACTAACCTCTTCAGATATCAACTCTAACAAATCGTGGAGTGACATATTACTGGTGATTGTTGAGTCGAAATAGGTATCGATAAAATAAAATGTTGCGAAAAACTTAGCCATGAGGGGAGGAAAATGTTGGAAGTTTTGCTGAAATAGATATAACCGGAGCCTGGGTTTTATAGGGAAGGAAAAGTGGATTGAATTTAATTTCAAAAACCATGAACTCGCGTTCTACGCAACGCGGTTATCCACGAAACTCGTTATCCCCAGAAGACGAGGTCCCTTTTGACCTTTCATTATATGCGACTGTTGAGTCAAACCAGTTAAATATGACCTCGCGTTCTGTATAAAGCGAGGTCCAATTCCATAAATTATGCTTTCTATAATATTAACAGTTAGGAATTTTCTTCCTAATTTATGCTTCCTAAAATATTAACAATTACGATTTAATTAATTTATATATCGCGAGGTCCCTTCTGACCGTTCATTATATGCTACTATTGTAACATATTTTTAGATTACTACAAATTTTTATCTTCTACTATATTTAATTAATCTATATATCAATTGAGTTTAAAATTTTAACAAACTTCTAGATATGGGTATTAATTAATAATACAACTTATATATTTATATAATTTAAATACCATCTTTTTTCATACCTCTTATAAAATTTAAATACCATCTTTTTTCCTACCTCTTATAAAATTTAAATACCATCTTTTACTTTATGACTATTTGATTTCAAAGATTTGACACTAATTAGGATTTCAATTTAATGAAAATAAGAATTTAAAATCAATTTTTACCATATTTATCTAATAATTTAAGGAATAATTTATTAATGGACGGTTTTCGAGAAATAAAGGACCTCGCATTTTGCGTAACGCGAGTTCCTTTTATGAACGTTCAAGACGCTCTCTGAAAAGTCAAATGATAGGTCTCTTCAATGAAACTCGCTTCATGCGTAACACGAGTTCTTCGGTATTTCGCTTTCCACAGAACGCGAGTTCCATTAAAATCATTTCTCAGCTGGTGCGAGGCCTCTTATAAATAGGGCCCTACAGAATCAATACCCCCACACCTCTGCATTCTTCTTCTCCTATTCTATTATACATATCCTATATTTTCTATACAATGACGACTTTATTGAGGCTAACGAACGACATGTCTTCGACTACTGGCGGGCGAATGAGGAGGTAATATTCTTTTCTTACTTTAAATTAATTTCTTTTTTTAAAATTTATCTCCTCCTATATGTATATATTTTTAAATTACTATCTTGTACTATTTTTCTTCAATAACTACGAACGAGCATTGACATGCTATCTAAATCGTATCATGACTGCGCCAGAGGAGGATATCGTTCCATTTATTGTCGAAGCCGGTTTTGGGCAGGTTGCTATTATCGTTGGCAGTACGAAGTTGAATCGTCCCTTTATTAATGCCTTATTGGAGCGATGGAGGCCAGAGGCCCACAACTTTCATCTTCCGTGTGGGGAGGCTACAATTACACTAGAAGATGTTGCATATCATTTTGGTTTACCTACTGACGACGCGGTTATTACCGGTGTTGCCGAGGGTGACTGGCTGAACCTGTGTACCGAACTGCTGGGAGTGGTTCCAGGTAAGTTTGACGGTGGAAAAGTCTTTTTAACTTTTTTGGAGCAGAATTTTACAATCCTCCCCCGAATGCGGATGACGAAACAAAACGGGTAAATATATTTATCTTATTTTACTATATTTTTTGTTTCCTATTTTTTTAATAATTAAAATATTTTTATAACGGTACTTATTATTTTTGCAGCGGTTTGGTTATGCCCACATCCTACACATTATTGAAGGAATTTTGATGCCTGACAAATCTCGCAACAAAGTCCACCTGATGTGGCTGTACCATCTCCACAATTTTGTAGAATGTAGCAAGAAATGTTGGGGGAGCAACGGTCATGGCCTTTCTGTTCAGGGAGCTTTGCAGAACCGTCGACCCAAATAGAGTCGTAATCGGTGGATGTCTTTACTGCTTCAATCTTGGGCTTGGTTTTGGATGCCCTTTTTAAGCCCGCGACCTAGACAGCCTACTCCATACTTATTCCCGCTTATTCGGAGGTACTATTAAAATTATTTAATTTAATTTAAATTATTTTATTTTATTTGAAAAATATATTTTCAAACTATTACAATTTTTTAAAATTTTTTTCATTAATGACAGGTGGTGCCTTCCACTCACTAGGGACTGCTGGAGACACAACGAAACTACAGACTGGTGATCGACAAGATACAAAAATAGGTTAGGATTTCAGATATTTTGTTCTTAATTCCTCAAAAAAATTTCGGCCATAAATTTATATAACTCACATTAAAAAAAATCAGTTACTGTGGACTCCGTAGCTACTCCTCCGATTCGGGACTGTATTCCGTAGGACATCACAGACGGCTCTCACGTCTGGCTGCTGTTGGTGCCACTCATCAACTACGAAATTGTCGAGTGGCATCCTACCGAACGAGTTCTACAATAATTTGGCTACGCCCAAGGAGTGCCGGAGGCGCCACCCAATTTGGGGCCATCATCACGCTGACTGGGTCGGGCAATGGATGACAAGGTATGGTAGGCGGCTGCCCATCTGTGTACCCATTGTGAACCAGGACGTCACGTTCGACTATATGCAGTGGTACTACCAAAACATGAATCCACATATACTAACTCCGGAGGAGCGCCAGCGAGAAATTGTGCTGCCTCCTCGAAACTGCCCGCCCACACAACGTTACGCCACCCAACGCCAGCCGACGCAGCGCTGTACTAGAATGGGGCCTAAAAGTCAGAGAAGTCGAACACACACTGTAGGGGCCTCGTCCTCTAGAACAGTGCGAGCACCAGATCAGTTTAGGGCAGGCCTTCGACACCAGCGCCAGGACCGACATTCATGCACTCCGCTTCGTCATTGTTTCTGCAAATGGGTGGTCCTCAGACGTTTCAATAGGCAGGGCCTCCACCCGAGCTTTTCATGACGGACGTCTTTCGTCCCTTTATGTCGATGCCTCCACCATATTACCCGACACCACCTTTTGCATATGTTCCTCCGGTGTTGGATGTTCCACTATTGGCAGCATAGTTCGACTACAACATTGTTGCCGCCGTAGAGTTTGTTCTACACCGGCCCCGGTGTCAGCGGTGATCCGCGTTTTAGGGACGATCATGGCACCGATGATGAGGACGACGACGACGACGATGGAGCACATGCTGATCGGAGGAATCCGCCACGAGAACGCCGTGCACCTAGCTGCGGAACATGTGGACATAGGCGTCATTGAGACGATGGGATGTTTATTTATCAACTTTAGTTATTATTTTATAATAATAAAAACTTTATTTTGCCTTATTTTTTTACATAGTTTTAGATTTTATATTTATTTTGCCTTATAGTTTTAGATTTATTATTTTATAACCCGATACATAAACACGACCTTTTAACTTTTCGGCCATTCACAAAAACAAGCTATGGTACCGTTTTCAACACGAATTTTACCCGATTTACAACGCACCGAACTTGCCCATATTGGCGCCGAATGAAAGACAAGTTCAAGTACTACGCACCTAAACTCGTCATTTACTAAAATTATACGATTAATAGCCCCGAAATATGGCTCAAACATGCCTATGGACGCTTGTTCTGCCACCCCGATTTACAAAGAACTCACTTTCTGCAGAAAGGGAGTTCCATTAAACAACCTACGATAAATTCAGCCGACTCTTCAAATTCTCGGGGACCTCGCGTTCTGCAGAAAGCGAGGTCTTGTTAAGTTCGTTATTCTGAAAAGCGATGCCTCATAAGAACAACTCGCTGTTTGCAGATAGCGAGATCGCAAATCGCTTTGGGCTGAACACGAGTTCTTCATACGTGACAGATTTGGGGTTATTTTTCTAAACAATGATTTGGGGGGTCATTTCTTTAAATAATTGTTTTTTATGGGTTTTTTTTTCTCATAAAATTGCCCTATTGTCGCCTAATTAAATTAATCAAAAAATTCGAAGGACAAGCATTGTAAATTTCACTAGTCCTTGATATTACATGAAAGTGGTGCTTCATTTAAGTTTGAAAATTTTCAATTCTTTTGAATTTGAACTTCATTTAAATATTTTCATTTTGACCTAACATTTTTTTACTTAATTGTTTTCGATTTATAAATTGTTTAATAAGTGGTCTCAAAAAAATATTTTTAGTTTTGGGTGATTCGTATTAGTATAATTTATTTGTACAATATGTATGTATTATTTAAATATTAAAATTAATAAAAAAAATATTACTTTATAACCTTACGATATATAACATACTTTGACAAGGAGTGTTAGGTAGGAGGGATCATGAATCATGCGCGGAATATGGCATGCAATTGCATCAATTTCAAAGACAACTTGGAATTTTGTAAATAAAAATGATCTTTTATTTTTTATATTTTAAAAATGTTAATTTCAATAAACTTTTAAAATATACATATATATTTAATAAAATCATTGAATTCAACTGACACTATTATTAAAACTCAAATTTGATTTGAAATAAAATCGAAGTATTCAAAGTTTAGCATGATTAAGTTCATATATATTATTTATATATTTAAACTCGAATTAGTTATGTATTCGATTTTTAAGTAAGTTAATCTCTACGATAAAAAATAATAATATCAAAACATTACAAATATATTTACTAAAAATAACTCGATTAGACTCATGAGTTGTTCGAATCGAGCCTTAAAATACCCAAACTCGTCTTGCTCGATGGCTTGGCTCACTTCGGAAAATAAATGAATTTGATGAGTTTTTACAGTCGAAATCCAATAGCATACAAGCATACATGTCTCACTTGCACCCCTAAGTCCTACGCATAACCATGTAAGAAATCCATGGTATAAATCAACAACTGCAACTACATCAAATATTTTAACTATATTTCAAGATTCAAATTAGTTATTAAACAATATAATATTAGTGATCAAAACATAACTTTTTAAATGAGTCGAAAAGTAAAGGTCAGTGTTAGATTTGAATATTTATAAAGTTTGATGGCATTTTTTAGTCAGTGGTAATAGTATAGTGGCATTTTGTGTAGTTTAACCTAAACATTATAACGTTAGTGACTAAAACATAACTTTTTAAACATAAGTGAACAAAAAAAAACGTACCCAAAGTTGAACCGCCGTTTACATAGTTTTCCCAACTTTAGTAAGCAACTTATACCGACGTAGATGGTTGTTTTACGTTGCTAAATGCTAACCAAGTAATCGAACTCTTAAATTTCCCAGCGATTACTCAAATCAAAACACAAACAATCGGAAACCCAATAATCAATGGAAAATACTAATTGATTTTTATTTTTAAAAAAAATCAAATTCGTTTTTTTCTGCAATTTTCTTGTTTCATGATACTTTAGCAGTCGTCTCTACGGTCCCCGTATATGCGCTCACAACGTAGAGACATACGTTCCAAGCCGTAGACGGCCATGGCTCTTCCTCTTGGCAAGTTAACTATCCTCGTTGGTGCAGGTATGCCCAATCATTGCTCTTCTCCGATTTTATCATTTTTTTACTTACGAATCAGTTATTGTTCCGTGTAGTCGGTTTTTTTTGTTTGGTTTGATGAAACTAAATTTAGAGTTTTAGATGAACCCTGGATTTGTAGTATGGTTTAATTTTGGGGACTAATGATGTTTAGTGCTTAGATTGATTGTGGAATCTATAGATTTAGTGCTTTATTAGATAGTGTATTGGGGAGCTGGATCATAGCTGTGGTACTGTGGTGTGAATTGGATTGCAAAGATGGAATCTTGTTTCTTTTTAGCTGAAAGATGATCTGATTGCTGGAAATTGTTAGAATCAGGAAGGATCCCGGTAAATTAAAAGGCTAGTGGGCTTGAATGACATTGGATGGAATCGTAGACATCTGTAAAACAATGATTTAGTTATCGGATTGTGAAGCACTTTTTCTACCACTGGAGAATGACCCTCCTATTTACTTTTTATGATATAGGACGGTAAGCTCATGGGGACTTAACTTCACCATTGAGAAAAAGAGAGAAGGCTTCTATTGCTAAGTTTAACTTAGATAGAGCTTGCTTCTTTTCGTGTTCTTAATGGATGAACTGATTAGATGAACCAGTACATGGATGATTATGTTCAAAATGGTATGTTCATATTTGAACATGTTATTATTTTCATATGTATCCCCCTTTAGAGGAGTAACGCAGCTTCTAATTTAGCCATGCCTCTTGTTTGTATGATTTTTGGCAATTAAAACTAGAAACTCTACAGTTTCAAGATTTTGCATACATAACCTTTTGTATGAACATTGGGGCTGACGGACACTAAGATGGAGGTTGAACTACCAAAATAAAATGGGCTAAAATATCCAAGAACTAAAAGTTTCACTTTTCGTATTGATTGCTTGTTGAACCATGTGAATTGTGCAAAAGCAGAATACTCAAAATTCGGGGCTGAAGTTGTTATTACTTTAATGTGTATACCTTTTTAGAGTAATGTAGCTAACAATTCTGATATGCCTCTGCTTAAATTAGCTATTGTTTGTCTTTTAGGAATTGTTGGCTCGATTCTTGCAAAAGGAGGCACGTCAAGTGTTTCTGATTTCGTCTCTGGTGCTTTCAAGGTATTTTTCTACTTTTCTGAGTCGTGACTTAATGTTCCTTAAAATATGTGACTTTTAGATGATTGTGCATACCTTTTTTCCTGAATTTGTATTTTTTTGTCCCCTGCTGCAGATTGCTTATCGGCAACTTAAGCATGATGGTTCTACTTCATCCGTAAAAAAGCCACACAATGACTATTTGGTGGATCAGGTTTGTATTTGTCTTCTATGTCCATTATGAGTGCTGAATAATCTTCTGATTATCTACTAAATTGACAATTGTTTGTGTTTCTGTTATTTGGAAGTGTTTCTGCTTGTTTGATTTGTATAGTTGAAAACCGAAATGGCAACTAGAAAAGGATAAAAAAAATGCTTTTTTATGTAGTACTCTCTTCTTGTTTTTCTTTATGGATGGTTGTAAATATTAACTCTTTTAAGTGGTGAAAATAAGTTGCAAATGCCTTGAAAATTAATTTATTATGACATTTACTATGCTGTTAATGGTTGGTGGCTGCATGGCTATTCTACTAGAGTATAATTTTTATATTCATTGAAGTTGTGAAAAAGGAAGTGTTAGCATGAGGTGTGGAGAATTGGGAGACTAAGTTTGTGCACATTATTGATTATTCCATGTATTTTCATTCTTTTGTTACTTCCTCGAGCAATACATTATCAATAATATTAAGCATTTATGACGCCTTTGTTATTATTTCTGTGTGCTTATCATATCAGCCATGATGACTCCCTATTATCCTGGTACTTGTTTAAGTTTCAAATTTGTATGAGTATATCTTGTTTTATTTTTTTTTTCATTTACAGGTTAATAACCTGAGGCAGGGACTGCAAATCTTGGCTTCAAACAGACCAATCACAATTGTTACTGGACGTGGAACAGGTTATGATTGTTTCCATTCTTTATCTTGCACTAAATGACACATATTCTAACTAGAATTCTTAACAAAACTATTTCAATTTTTATTCTCTTGTCATCTTTTTGATACATGATAATTTTCCATATGGATCAATTATATTCAACACTATCCAGTTCCTAGCCATTATTTTGGGGAATGTTTTTGTCACATGCAGGTACCAGTAAATACAGCATAATCATTGTTGTTGTAGTAGTTGGATATGGCTATGTTTGGTGGAAGGTAATCAACTTCTATTACTTTTTAAGTGTATTTATGTGTGTAGGTTATTAGGGAGCAAACTGATAAGATGGTTGAATTCTGTGATAATTGAGCCAAATGAAAATTTCTGGCACATTTGCATTTTCTTAATAGCCATGGTAGATTGACTTTGCCAAGTTCAAGAAACACGTTCTTTGCTTTCAGTTGGTTTGTTATATTTCTTTTGATATACTTAGAGATTATCGTTTTTCTTATTTATCTCTACTTTTTCTGCAATGAGTAATTTGTTTAAATATAAGATCAATGAGCAATTGTTTTGCCACTTGGACATGGTATGGATCTTGCATCAAATTGAGTCTTTGAAATTTGAGCAGTTGGTGGGAACTTTATTAGGAGTGATGGATGACCAGACTCAGCTGTTGAAGCTGATGAATTGATGGTTATATGCTCGCACTGAAGTTTTTCACCATAAGAGTTGGTATGTGTGCGTTATTAAAGGGCTAAGAAAAAAAATGAACAAATACTACCATGAGATCACACCGTATGCTAAAAATAACATTCAAATAAACGGTTTGCATGAAAAATGGATCTTGACACTTGACTATAAGTTATATTCCTTGGCTGGTTTCAGGGTTGGAGACTTCCTGATATGATGTTTGCAACAAGGCGTAGTTTATCTGATGCACGCGATGCCATAGCTAAGCAGCTTGAGAGTGTTTACTCGTCAATATCGGCAAGTGTTTCTTTACTGGCATAAGTTCTCTCATTTTTATTTGTTCAAACACTACCTACATCCATGAATAGCCACAGTATATGAAGGTTGAAGTTCCAAGTTACATGATTTTGGCTTCCATATTTATGTCAGCGTTTGTCCTAGAAATTGACTGAATTCTCTTTTGGCCCTCTTCCTTTATTTATTTATCTCTTTCCCTTCTAGGTTACTAGACGGCATCTATCCTCAAGAATTGAGAGTGTGGATAATCGTCTGGATGAAATTGCTGATATTACTGCTACTACACAAGAGGAGGTGAGATATAAACTGTAGTAGTGGCTTATGCTTCAGGTATAGGAGGTCTCATTGTTTATTCACTGAAAATTGATTGAGTTGTATAGGTTTCTCTGATACGAGATAAATCAAAGATGCTCAACACAAATGTCCAATCCGTTCGTCATGTAGTTCAAACCCTGGTAAGCATATTTGATATTTTTAAGAATTGATTTTGCTGTATGTTATACTTTCTACATGTGAGACGAAGATGACCTTCTCTCTCTTCTTTTCTGTGTGCGTGTGTGTTTTTGGGGGGGGGGGGTTCGATTTGCAGGAAAGTAAGATTAAAAGAATAGAAGGGAAGCAGGTAATTCTTGCATTAAATGAAAATATACAGTGCAATATAAACATGAGTTGGCCTATTTCCTTCGCTTTTGTTAATTTGTACAGTTTTCTATCATCTTCATAGGATATGACAAACGAAGGAGTGAACTGGTTGTGTAATTATGCCCAGACCATGGAACAAAATAGACCCACTGATCGTATTCAGGTTAGTTTATGTTATATATCTGATCTGCAATATGTTTTCCATAATATCTCTCTTTTCTTTCATTGGTATGTATTCATTAAAGATTTTGTTATGCTAATGAGTTGATCGTGGTTTACTTAAACATGAAGCTAAACTTAAAGAAGAGATACATATTCTTCTTTTGGATCACTGTTGATCACAATCATTGTTATACTGTTTGATTTCTACTTGGTTCCTATGCTCATGCAGAGTGTTATTTCGCTCTTGCAGCCGTCACCTGCTAGCTCCTCCAGGCCAGCTCTAGAAGCCCCAATGAAAACACCATTAAAGGTAAGAGTCTCTCTTTAATGCATGGTCTGATGAATGGTTATTGCTCAGAAATTAAATAATGAAACTCGGCAGTTCGTTTCAAATGTGGTCCACCAAATATTGGTCATTCCATCTTAGGCTTGTTTATGAGAAATCAGATGGGTACTTCCTGTTGTATTTTAATGTCTTTTATTTGTGTGTAAGCAGAGCGGGTCTTTACCTCCCGTTGTACCGGTAGAGTCACCCTCGCCATCACGAGCTCCAAATTCTTCTGATTCCAATGGAACTCCCAAGGTTAGTGGACCTTACAGAGTCCTTAATAATTAGAATTAAAAGAACCGAAAATTTACTTAAGTAGTTCTGGAAAATGAAGGGCAAGGGTGATAATGGTGTAAGAAAGAAAGCTTGTGAGATAGCTGATTTTCAGTTATATGTCTTTTATTTAATATTTGCATTGAATGCCGAGTAATTTGGTTTCAAGGGAATATATATATACACATTACACCCGACAATCACACTCGAGATCAAGTAACATATGCTTGCTTTTAAAACAATTTTTTCCCCACGAGTAAATCCTTCTCTCTGATTTGACTTCGGACGGGTTCAGAGATCTCCAGGAAATGTAACCTCTGCCCCAGGCCTTAAGGTTTTAACCCTTTTTGTTTGCTTGCTCTCTTAAAACAATCGGTCTCGTATGCATCCTACATGGTTTCATTGGTTACGTTACTCATCTGGTTTTCAGGAAGTAAGTGAATCAAGCAGCCAAGATGTCGGCAACGGGAACCGAACTCCTGAAGCCAACGCTAACGGCTCTTCAAGCTCTGGTTTCTTTGGGATAATGTTTTCTGGTCGGAATGGTTCTTTTCCTTTTCTCACAAGAACTCGTAGCACAACAAATGCGGTGCCGCCACCATAATTTCCTGCTTGATTTTAGTTTTATGTTCATAGATATGGCTTTTTTCCAGGTCTCAGGGTTTCTTAAGAGATTCCTAAGTGCCATTTCAATTTGATCCGAAGATTTTAAAACTCGAAGTGATTCAACCTGTTCAAATGATAGGTTAATAGAGCCGAATTTAAAAGTTTAATTGGAATGGATGCTGAATTTTGCAGAGATGTCTCATATCTAGTTAAATACAAGTATCGTATAAAATATGATCTAATTTTTAAAAATTAAGTAGTTTGACTGTTTACTTTATAGTATGTCAAAATTTTATCCATTCAGTTTTTTTAATAATCTTAAAGGCGATTACAACGTATTACATGTTTATACATATTTTTAATCTTATGACAAGTCACACACTTTACAGAGAAAGTGATTTAAACCTGAATATCTTAAGATGAGTATTATCCTCTTTTTTACTAAGATCACTTGCTGAGTTTTATTTATTTAGTTTAAGAAAACTAAGATGTTGGTCCAATTAAAGTCTTTGTATCTTAATACATATATTTAATTTATTCAGGGCTACTAGAGCGAAATCTACTTTTTGTGGAATATGAGTCGAAGCAATACCAAGAATATCTTGGAACATGGAAAAGGCAAAATATTGAACGATTCCAATGGTATCCAAGCAACCAACCGGTTTCCATCAACATATGGCAGTGTAGTACACAATTCAGTTGCGGATTTAAAAATTTATAAATAGGAGCCCAAAATTTTATCTTTTTAAATAAGTATGTAGATTTTTATTTTTTTTCCTCACGCACTAAATTAATATTTTTTTTAAAAATTATCAGTAAAAAATACCGAAATATGAGGTGCAATTGCACCCTTAGTGGGACAAAAATCTTACCTTTTTTCGATGTTCTTTTAATACTTGAAAAAAATTAAATTTTAAGTTATAGCTCTAAATCATAAACCTTAAATCCTAAAAAATATATTTTAACTATAATTTTTTAAACCTTAACTCTAAATTTAAGCCCACCTAACCAGAAAGAGACAAAGAATTTTCTATTCTTGTCTTTTGACCCGCAACAGTAGCTTGCGGAAACAAGTATGTTTTACACAAACAAACACAGGTAAAGTATTTTCCCAGGAAACAAACAGGTAAAAAGTGTAATAAGACTGGAACCGTGTTGCTATAACATATAAAAAACGGGTACCGAAAGGCAGGTGTTCGTCTCTCTCACTCTCAAAAGTTTCACAGAAAAATTCTTTATATATTACTTTGAATGATTCAGCATAAATTCCAAGTCCCATTTGGATGATTGGAGTTGGAGGGCACAACACAAGCCTCTACCATCTTCTATATATATAGGTGAGAGTTCAGCCATCTTTAACAACCCAAGCCAAAAACCTTCGTTTCCTCTGCCTCTGACTGTGTATTGTTATTTGCTTCATAATACTTTAATGGAGACCACTCAGAAGAAAGGGTTCTTCAAAGGCAAGCTAGCCAAGTCTTTCTCTCGGCTCGTCACCACCAAGCCTAGCAGCGGAAGCCGAAAGGTCGTCCCCTGTTCGGCACCCACAGTTTCAAACACCGACCGGAACATGGCAAAGGCAAACCTTTTATACGATTTCGATGGTGTCGTCCAAGCAACCAACCGGCTTACAACAACACAAGGCAGTGTCCTACTTTAAGTCGCCCAGCTTTTACGACCACAACGGCTATGCAAACCAAACATGGGGACGTGGAGACGAAAACGTTGATTCCATGGCCACCGCCTACATTTCAAATGTCAGGCAACGTTTCAAGCTTGTTGGGGTCAACAACTGAGTCTCTGCCATGGCTGAGTTTCAGTAATTACAATGTTCTAATTATTATGTTAGCTACTATTTGATGGTATAATACAAGGAGGATTATTACTTGTAGGGATGAGTTTTTGTCTATCCTCAAGTATTTTTCTTCTGTACATGTTTAGTCCATGTAATTTTTAGATTTAAATCATTGTCAAAGGCCTCAAAATTACTTGTAGGGACTAGTTTTTGTCCATGTAATTTTTAGATTTAAATATCTAATAAATTTGTTCTTTTGATATTAATAAAGAATACACGTCCGTACACACATAATAGTCAAATTAAAATTATTTAAACAAAATATTTTATCCTTTATCACTAGAACAATTTTACGAGTTCAATTAATTAATTAATTAATCTTTCAAATATACATAATATTTTATCTTGAAATAATTTGGACCAACGAAAATATGTCATGTGACCGGTGATGAAAACAATAATAAAATCTAGATGTCGTCTGATATGAATTAATATAATTAAATCACTCTAGAATGTAAAATAGAAACCGAATATATTTGTTTTGACCTAATTTTTCTCTTCTCTGAAAATTCTTGTGCCGCAACTTTTCCTTATTTTAATTCTCTAGCTGACGGTGGATACTAAGTTTTAGTATTAGTGTAGATCATCGGTGTTTATTATATTTTTGCTCTTTCAAGTTTTTTTTTAAATTTTAATAAGAATTTATGTTCTTGTGACACGCGTTTCGTGTGCCTTTGTAACACGATTTCATTAGTTTTTTGTGGTTCATTTCATATGTCATTTGGCAGGATTTCAACATACCTTAGCAGTCGTTTGGTGCTCGTATAAAAATCCTTACGACATTAGTTTTCTGATTTGATTCTGTCGGTAGTCGTAGAAAAGATTGATCCACGCTCGTTTGATGGTTTGTTAGCCGATATAATCAGAGCTATGTAGCAGATCAATCTGCCTGATAGTTTGGTTCGCTCACCGCTCTTTTTTCATCCTGTAAAGCGTCTCATTTGGTTAGATAAGGAGATTCATGAACGTTTCTAAATTTTGATGGTATGCTAATTTTCATAGAAGTGTTTGCTTTTCTTTGCACATTTGCATGAGATTTTTAGTGAATTAATCTTTTTTTCTTATGTAATATATTTTATGGTGTTCAATAAATCCAGATACCATTGTTAAAAAAATAAACATTTTAAGGGTTAAAATAGAGTTAAAAAATTAAATATATTTATTAACCTAATTTATAAATTATACTTTTTGACAACGCACATACACCTTGCATATAAAGTAATTTAAATTCATGTATTATCATATAAACATTATTTGTTTTTTTTACTGAAACACTAAGTCTACAAACACTTCTTATAATATATAGTCGCATAGGATAATATTGGAGGCATATGGTATTTTGAAGAGCGTATCAGGATATGGTCTGCTGCTGCTCAGAACTTGCTCTCCACCTTCCCACAAAGTAAGGGCGAAGATTTCGAGTAAAATAATTTTAATAAATTAAATTTTATTTAAAATTTTTCGAGTCGAATTTATAAAATTCAAGTTGATTTCAAGTTCGAGTTTGTTTAAATTTAATTGTAAACATTTATAATGTTATGATACTAATTAGTTCCAATTTAAATAATTTTTTATAACCACATACAATATATATATAAGGATGGGATCCAATTACATGGTGAAAACTCATTTAGTTTTACACTAATCCATGGCCATTGGATTGAAATGGATGGATGAGATTAACAGTAGAAAATGTGAAGATTATCACTTGAAAAAAATAAGGAAATAATCTGAGCCATTTATTACCCTCATCCAACGGTCCAAAAACTGTGTAAAAGTAATTGAATTTTACACAGTGTAAGTAGATCATAACCCATATATATATATATCTTCATATTTCTTCATATGTGATATATATGTCAGACAAAATTAAGAGACTCGACTCGAACTTGAAAACTGATTCATTAATTACTAAAAATTTCAAGTTATTCGAATTTCTATTTTATAACTCAAATTTTATTTGAAATTTTTTGAGTCGGATCGAGTTTATAAAATTACAATTCGAGTCAAAATAAGTCGAATATTTTTATGAGTCAAGACAAATAATTTAATTTTTTTAAATCGAATCAAATTTTACTCAACCTACTCAAACGGTAACGTCGGGCTCTCTCTTTTCTTGGTCGGTGGTCTGTTAAGTGCAAGGTATTCAAACACACCACCGCCCAAACAAAATCCCATTCAACTTCATACAAAATTCCTATTCCTAATTTGAATCTTATTCTTTTAGCAAAAATTTGTCTGAACATACCGATCCGGGTCAAGCTCCATGGTATGTATACCAAAAATCCAATTTTGAGAACAAAATTAATGACGAGTCATAAAAGAAAATGAATAAATCAAAAATTGAATCGAAATATATCAATAATCGAATAACAACACACGTAGGGACGAAACTGTGCTTTATGTGAGAGGATTATTTTTGTCTATGTAATAGTTTTAATTTATCAATTTTGTTATTATAGTATTTTCGCATCAATTTAATCTCTGAAGTAGTCGAATTGTATTATTGTTTGGCTCTTGACTGAAGGAAGCCAACGTTGACCGTTACGGTGCTGATGTCACAGTTTTACGATATTGATGTGGCAATCCGTGTGTGAAGATGACGTGGTAGAGGGACAAGATTGATTTTTCAAGCGAGTTAGAGGGCAAAATTCATGTTCTGATTGAGTACGAGGGCAAAAATAATTTTTAGACAAAAAAAATATGAGTAGAGTACTAAAATATTAAAATAACATAAAAATTAATAAAAAATTTAAAAATACTTATTAATATATGACAAAATAAAATAATTAAAAATATATAAAAAGTAAGTAAAAATTGTATTAAAATATCATAAGCTAATAAATTATAAATTATTCGATAATTAAAATTTGAAATATTTATAAAGTATTAGAAAATATAAAAACTTTCATAAAAAAAATTAAAAAAATTGGACGATTTTGATTTTCTTTCTTTTCAAAGAATCTTAAAATAGAATTAATGTGTTTCTCTCAACCGAATAAAAATTATCTACCTTTTTGGTGCCCTTATCTCTCAAAACTAAAAAATTAAACTCTACACTCTAAGTCTAATTTCTAAATCACAAACCTTAAACCCTAAAATTTAAACCATTTACTTGATCAATTTTATACACATACTTTTATGATTCATAGTCACTTTATATTGATAAAATTTTCAATTAGGGCTTAAGATTTAAGGTTTGCAATTTAGAGTTTGATATTTTTAGGGTTTGAAATTTAGAAATTAGGATTATAGTGTAGATTTTATTTTTAAGTTTTGATGTTTGAATAGTTTATAATTTAATAGTTTCTGATATTTTAATTTTATAATGTTTACTTATTTTTAGCCATATATTAATAAAAAAATATTTTATTAATTTTTATATCATTTTAATATTTTTTGAAAATCGTATTTTTTAACCTAAAAAACAATTTTGCCATCTTACTCAACCAGAAAAATAATTTTGCCCTCAAAATAGGTCAGAAAATCAATTTGCCCCTCTTACACGTCATCATCACACGTTGAATGTCACGCCAGCATCGTTGACCGTCACATCAGCACTGTTGACCTCCACGCCAGCAATGTAACGATTAACATTGGCTTTCATCAGTCAAGGGACAAACGATGATGCAATTCAACTAATTAAGGGACTAAATTGATGCGAAAATACTATATGGACAAAATTGATAAATTAAGACTACTACAAAGACAAAAGTAATCTTAAGCCAAAAATTTTTTATGACAAATTTGTTTGTATATATATATATATTTAAAAATAATTTATTTATGAATTTGTCACACCTTCATATATATATAATCTGACTTCAACCCTAAACATAAGTCTCTAACATTTTATATATAGAGATGGGAGTTGGGCAATCTTTGAAAACAACCCAAGTCGAAAACAAGCTTTCCTCATCTGTTGCTTCTTCTTCCTCAGGATATGTTTTGATATTTAGTTCATAATATTTTAATGGAGACTATTGAGAAGTGGCGAAATCTGAAGAAAAAGTTGCGAGGGCCAACTTAATTTTTTTGAAAATAGATATTAAAATTAAAATTTTCAAAAAAATTCAAAGGGTTTTATTTATAAATTTTTGAAATTTTAAGAGGTATAATGAGAACTTTTAAAAATAATGATAGGAATTAAATTAAAAAATTCAAAATTTATAACTTAATATGAATTTTAAAAAATTTTGTGGGGGCCAAATTAAATATTTTAAAATTTTAAAGGGCTGAAATCATGTTTTTCAAAATTTAAGGGGGTTGAGGCCCCTTGAAGAAAGGGTTCTTTAAATACAAGCTAGTCAAGTCTTTCACACGAAAGGTTGTCCCTGTTCACTATCAAACACCGACCAGAACATGACTAACTTTTCGACGATCCAATAGTGTACTAGCGACCGACTGGTTTTTACCAAGGCTACGCAAATCGAACATGGCCACCTCCACCTGCATTTCCAATGTCAAACAACGTTTTAAGTTTTGATGGGTCGACAACTCAACGTTATTTATGGAGAGATTATTTAAGTATATTTAAATTTAGAGGACAACAATATAAATTATATATTTTTAAGGTATTAAAATACAAATTTTTAAATAAATTTGTATTTGTACCTCAAACACAACCTATACAAAGAATATTGTGTACATGCCTTTGGGAAGCAAGCAGTTTACCCTGTAATTTCAATCTCACCAAATCTTGACTTAAAATCTTACTCGCAGACGCAGTGCTAGATTTGTGTTGAAATACCCTGCGATTTCGCTCTTTCCATATCAAACAAATGCAATCATTTCAAGCTAACTTTAGAACAGTCTCCCCTTGGGAAGCCAACTTGACTAAAATACAGTTTTATTGTTACTCCAACTTAAATTCTTTCAATTTTTTTAAAGGGTAAACTACACCAGTGACCATCGAATTATTAGGGCGTACCTATTTTGACCACTGAACTATTAAACTCGTCAATTAGACCATCAAACTTATTAAATTGACCTATTTTGACCACCGTCGTTAAAAAATTAACAGAGAGGTGACTTGACAGTTAACGAAAATTTATAAAATTATATATTTAGTCCAAATTATTTACTTATTAAATCAATTTGATCCTAATTTTATTTGTAAAAAAATATTTGATTTAAAAGAAAAGGAATTTGATATAAAAAAGTATTCCATTTTTTTAAATCGAATTTAAAATACTTTTTTTTAAATTATTCGAATACTTTTTTATATTTTAATATTTTAATTATTCGAATACTTTTTTATATCAAATTTATTTTCTTTTAAATCAAATATTTTTAAAATCAAATATTTAATATTTTAATAAATATTCGATTTAATTTAGATATAAAAAAGAAAAAATATTCAAATATTTTAAATCAAATTCTTTTCTTTTAAGTCAAATATTTTTTTTAAATCGAATATTTAATAATTTTCAGATTTAAATTAAATCTAATGTTTGTACGATTATACATATCTCAAGTGATCTAAGTTCGAGTCCCCTTTCAACCATTTTTACTTCTTTTTCCCCTAACATTTACTGTAATATGAGATATGTATATAAAAGTGTGCAATTTATATTATTAAGAGTAACTTGACTGAATGGTTAAGGCGTGGGAAGTGGGAATTTATTCTTTTAGTCCCAAGTTTGAACCACCCAAATGTCATTCTTCATTCTTCTTAATTTTTTCTTTAACCAGGTGGTGACACATGTCACCACCTGATTGGAGGGAAAATATATTAAATATTAAAATAAATTAAATTAAATTTGAGTAAATTAATTTAATTGGGTGATGACATGTGTCATCATCTGATTGGTTGATTAATTTTATTTAATTAAAATAAAATTAATTAATTTTATTTAATTAAAATAAAATTAGGATCAAATTGATTTAATAAGTAAATAACATGGATAATTTTATTTTAATTAAATAAAATTAGGATCAAATTGATTTAATAAGTAAATAACATGGATTAAATATAAAATTTTATAAATTTTCGTTAACTGCCACGTCACTCTTCTATCGCCCCTTCTTTAGTTTTTAATGTTGATGGTTAAAATAGGTTAATTTAGTAAGTTTGATGGTTTGATTGATGAGTTTGATAATTCAATGATCAAAATAAATACGACATAATAGTTCGGTGGTCACTGATATAGTTCGGTGGTAACCCATACCCCTTGCTATTACGTATCGCCCCTGTAGTTGAATCTCTTGACATGACTGAGTTTCAGAGACTTATTCTTCACCGGTTATACTTGACCGAATCAACCCATGTGCCCTACATGGAGACTACCTGTCTAAATTTTATTTTGATTCAAATTTCACCGTACGTCGAGTTTATATAGTTTGAGTCTTTGTGTATATAAAATATTTTCGTTGAGAGATTCATTTACTAAAATTTAGTGTGCGATACGAGTCGATCCAAATTAGTTAGGACGAAGTTCTAAAAACCGAAAGAATTGCAAAAAAAAAAAAACACTAAGTTAAATTAACATTGGTTCAATAATACTAGCTTTTCCTTCCATTTTTTTTAGATTTATGATTATTTCTGCCAACAATTTTAATAATTCAATTCATTATTTTGAATACATTTAATTATATATTATACACAAGTATTTTCAATTATTATTCGAATTGGTTAACGACATCTTTTACTTAATAATTAAGAATTTAAGTTGGAGACATTTGGTACTCTAGATTTATTATGATTATCCAATTATGTTCTAGTTTGTCAAAAAAATGTTACTCTAAAAGAAAATAGATCCAAACTCAAAAAAAAATTAAAATGCGAAAATTATCGATAATTGAATTTTACATTATGTAATTGGATCCTAATATCATAAGAAACAGTTTTAATGTTTATTAAATAAAAGAAAACTATGTGTAATGCCATGGATTTAGTACTATTATTGTTGTTATTAGTATAACTTTGTATGCTTAATTAGGATGCACTTTCTCCACGTGTAAGACATTATGTTCTTACTTTGAACACTTTCATTCGTTTTAGTTAATACGCTTCATATTGTTCCGTATGATTACTTGTATAGTTGCATTCGATTGATTGATCAGTTAATCTGAATTGGATATTATAAAAGTCTATTATGAGGTATTTTCTCATCTCTATTTACTTTATTTACAATGTTAAATTTCAAATCTTTGATCTTTTAAAGAAATCTAGCGTCTTATACGGTAAGATTAATTGATAGTCAATAATATTCTTTATTTTTAACTAGCTATAATTACTCAGATTTTCTGTGTATATATATATATATACATATATTAAGATATTTGAATTTGATTCATACAATTATTCAAGTTGCACGAATTCGCCAACCATTTAATCTAATGTAATATATATAGTGTTGGGTCACGCCGGTACACCCCATGACGCAGCGGAAAAATTATCCGGCGATTACTACCAGAGATCCATGTACGAGGAACGAATCGGGGTGAATAAGGGTGGATAATTACCTGTTTAAAATCTGGAATTCTGAATTTGGAGGAGATAGATATTCAATCACGATTCCACGATGTCGATTCCTAAGCCACAACGATAACGCTCCGACCTCTACGTAGTTCACCCAATTAAAACGAGCATGTAAAACTCTCTAAACTATTTAGAGGGTTTTTTCAAAGTATTAATGACTGCTAGATCTCTCATGCCTTTATATAGCATTTGAAATCCTAATTCAACTCACATTAGAATTTCAATATATATATATTAATATATATAATCCTAATTTAACTTTAATTAAGATTTCAATATATATTAAATATATATAATCTCAATTCAACTTAATTAGGATTTCAATATATATATTAAATATATATAATCCTAATTCAACTTTAAGTAGGATTTCAATATATATATATATATATTAAATATATATAATCCTGATTTAACTTAATTAGGATTTCGATATATATTAATATATATATAATCTCAATTCAACTAATTAGAATTTTAATATATATATATATTAATTTAAATCGAATTATATTATTTATATATATTAAAAGAGTCATAATTACAATAATTATTTAACTAAATTCATGTACAACAAATTTGTACATATATAATTCATTTAATATATGCTCATTTCAACCATGGGTGTGACCCTGTATGTTCATGTAACGTTAGTAGTAAGTATTAGAACATTTCTAATATTACAAACAATGAGTGACATCTAGCAATATGTCATTGTCACCTAAGTTACAAGAAATCATGATTCAACATAACTTTTTCGTGATTAACTCTTTTTCATGTATTACATCCTTTTGTCCTTTATATCTAGATTGGATACAAGTCATTGAACAATCACACTTGTATAGTCCATCTAATATTCTTGATATCTTGAGTAGACTATTATAAACGGATAACTATGATATCTCATTTTAACTTATTCGATCATGGCCATGCATTTCTAGTCTCACTCAATCAAGTGGCCTACGATATTACTCCTATTATGTAGGAGGGACAAATCCTATATTGATCAACCATATTCCATTATATAGATTGTGACATATCCAATATCAGTCTTTATAGTGTAGTCAGTTGCAACACAAGTTTGACTGTATCAAAATATGCCACTCATGATGTTAAAATAATGATGATCTCAAGTTTGAGGATCATACATGTAGTTATCACTATGAGCAATGTTGTGATTGTCACATAATAATCCAAGAAACATGCTCATACCAGGTCAGTCCAGTATGTCGTTCTCTAACACATACTTATGTATTGATTTTGACATCTCCATGTCAATGACAACACTTTGTCATCAATCAACTACATATTATCTTAATGCATTATTGTTGTCCATTCCCACAATAATACTCGACTAAGGACATTTAAGAATAACCATATTATTCTAAGGACTTTATTATAATTCAGTTTATTTATGCACGCAGAATTGTAACTGAAAATAATAATGGCAATGCCTCTTTATGAATAAACAAGGTAAAACAAATGTTATTTACAATCCTCTTATGATTGGTCTTTGGGCATACTCTAACAATCTCCCACTAGCACTAAGACCAATCATTCAAGTATCTAATACCAAGTGACTTAGTGTGACGATCATGCTTCTGCTGCGTCAGAGGCTTTGTCAGTGAATCGACAATGTTATCATCTGTTGGTACTCTACATATTTTCACATCTCCTCGATCTATGATTTTTCGAATGAGATGGTAACGCCTAAGTATGTGTTTGGATCGTTGGTGAGATCTAGGTTCTTTTGCTTGTGCGATGGCTCCGTTGTTTTCACAATGTAGATATATAGCATTCAAAATGCACGACACAACCCCTAGTTCATATATGAACTTCTTAATCCTAACACCCTATTTTGCAGCATCACATGCTACAATATACTCGGCTGGTGTTGTAGAATCAACTATTGTATCTTGCTTTGAACCTTTCCAGCTCACAGCGCTTCTATTAAGGCAGAATACAAAACCCGATTGCGATCGTAAATCATCCTTATCGGTTTGAAAGCTGACATCAGTATAACCTTTTGTACTTAGCTCTTCATCACATCCATATATAAGGAATGTATCATTAATTCTTCTTAAGTACTTAAGGATATTTTTAACTGCGACCCAATAACCTTCACCGGGATCTACCTGGTATCGACTTGTCATACTTAAAGCGTACGATATATTTGGACAAGTACATAGCATGACATACATGATAGATCCAATTGTTGAAGCATATGGAATCTTATTCATTCGCTCTCTTTTTGTGGTGCTGAAGGATACATTTCCTTCGAGAGTGAAATTCTATGTCTCATAGGTAAAAATCCCTTTTGAATTCTTCCATACTAAATCTTTTCAGTACTTCTTCTATGTATGTATTTTGAATCAGTCCTAGGAGTCGTCTTGATCTATCTATATAGATCTTGACTCCTAATATGCATGTTGCCTCACCTAAGTCTTTCATAGAAAAACATTTTCCTAACTAAGTTTTCACATATTGTAAGCTACATATGTCATTTTCTATTATCAGTATGTCATCCACATACAGTACCAAGAATATGACAGTGCTCCCACTAATTTTCTTGAAAACACATGACTCATCTTCATTTTTGATAAAATCAAAACTCTTTGATTGCATCGTTAAAAAAAAGATTCTAACTTCGAGAAACTTGCTTCAATCTATAAATGGACCTTTGTAGCTTGCATATTTTTCGGCAGCTTTTGAATTGACAAAACCTTCAGGTTGTGTCATGTACACATCCCCGTCTAATTTTTCATTAAGGAAAGTGGTTTTAACATCCATTTGCCATATCTCATAATCATAAAATGTAGCTATCACAAGTAAGATCCGGATGGATTTAAACATAGCAACAGGTGAAAAAGTTTCATCATAGTCTATACCATGAATTTGACCAAAACCCTTAGCGACTAATCACACTTTGTATGTTTGTACATTACCATCTATGTCGATTTTCTTTTTGAAAACCCATTTGCACCCTATGGGCTTAACCCCTAGAGGTGGGTCAACCAAGGTCTAAACTTGGTTTTCTGACATGGAATCCATCTCGAATTGCATGGCCTCTAGTCATTTCTCAGAGTTTGGGCCCGTCACTACTTCTTGATAAGTCCTAGGCTCATCTTGATCCACGAAAAGAACATCACCATGCAATGTGATAAGAAATCCATATTTCTTAAGCGTATTGCATTCTCTCAAAGATTTTCGTAGTGGTTATGTTTCTAAAATTGTTGAATGTTTTTCAACAACTTGTGGAACTTGTTTTTGTTTAATCTCTTGTTCAATGATATGTGGTTGATCTCGAATTTCATTGAGTTCAATATTTCTCACACTTCCTTTTCGGAAAACAAATTATCTTTCTAGGAAGATTCATGTTTGAGCAACAAACACTTTGTTCTTGGTAGGATTGAAAAAATAATATCCTTTAGTTTCTTTAGGATAACTCACAAAATTACATTTTTGAGATTTAGGTTCGAGACATCTTATGTTTAACATAAGCTTCACATCCCCAAATTTTCATAAAAGACATACTAGGACGTTTCCTAGTCCATATCTCATATGGTGTCTTTTGAACTGATTTAGATGAAACACAATTTAGTGTGAAAGTAATTATTTTTAGCCCATGTCCCCAAAAAGAAACTAGAAGATCAGCGTGATTCATCATTGATCGAACCATGTCTAACAATGTTCGATTTCTTCTTTTTGGAAACTCTATTCTATTGTGGAGTACCAGGAGGTGTGAGACAATCCCACATTCCTTAAAAAGGTCACCAAACTCTAAGCTTACGTATTCTCCTCATCGATATGATTAGAGAGCCTTAATGTTTTTTTCTAGTTGGTTGTGTACGTCATTTTTAAATTCCTTGAACTTTTTAAGGGCTTCAGATTTATGATGCATTAGGTAAATGTACCTATATCTACTAAAGTCATCTGTGAAAGTAATAAAGTATTGAAAACCTTCTTCTGGCTTGTGTATTCATCGGTCTACATACATCACAATGTATTAATCCTAATAAATCACTTGCTCGCTTACTTTTACCATTAAAATGAGCTTTGGTCATCTTTCCCAATAAGCAAGGCTCACATACATCAAGTTGTTCGAAAACAAATGAATCCAAAAATCCATCTTTATAAAGTTTTGAAATGCGTTTTTCAATTATGTGACCCAAGTGACAATGTCAAAGATGAGTTTGATTAGAGTCATTTGTTTTGATCTTTTCGTATTTATGTTGTAAATGCAATTCTCTTGATCTAAAATATAGAGGTCGTTTATTAATTGTGTCACACCATAGAAAACATTATCAAGATAAAAGAACAACAATTATTCTTAATAATTATCTCAAAACCAATCTTGTCTAAACAAGAAATCGAAATGATGTTTTTAGTCAAACTAGACACAAAATAGCAATCCTCTAAACATAAATTAAGTCCACTAGGCAACGATAAAGTATATGTTCCTATAGCTAATGTAGCAACTCTTGCTCTATTACCAACCCGTAGGTCCACCTCTCATTTTCTCAGATTTTTACTCTTTTGTAGTCCTTATACAAATGTACAAATATGAGAACCATAACCGGTATCCAGTACCCAAGAAGTAGGTGTTGATAAATTAATATCAATAACACAAATACTAGAGGCGGATGCTCCACTTTCATTTGCCTTCTTGACTTTTCAAGGTAAATGGGGCAGTTCCTTTTACAATGACATGTCTTATTACAAATGGAAACATTTTCCTTCTAGTGACCAGTCAAGGTAGTTTACGCTGTTCAACTTGTCCATTTCAAGGACCGATCGCAATGATAACAAATTTGTATAATAAGTCTACATCAATAAAATATGAATTTTGAGTACGTTTACCATGTTTGTTTATAAAAGGACTTGATACTACCACTATTTTTATTAAAATTAATAACCCTCAAATATTAATGTTGAAAATACTTTTTGTAAAATTTTTCTAGTGGGTAAGGATCTAAATTTCACATTCTCTTAAGTCAGCTTTGGCTTTTCTCTTAAGATTATGGTCTATCTAGGTAAGCAACACTTGCTAATTACATCTCATGTAAATCCTTCATTTGGTGAACAACTCTTGTTCATAATCATCTTATGATTATTCAAATAACTAGCCTTTAGGTTTCTAATCCTATTAGAGTAACCTAGTTAAGTCTTTAACCAATGTTACAACCAACGAATATCACTTGCTTATTCTTCGCGTTTGGCCAAGATAGATACAAGTATCCCGCTTTAGTAAAACCTACATTGTATCGATCTAGACTTTAACGAGGGTTAACATTGGGAAGCCATAAAAGATTTAATATATTATTGAGTAGTTTTGTGAATATTATCTCACCATTTAACATTTGATCTTATCAATTAACTAGCATGCATCTCATACATTCATTATATCACATACATGAAAAACAGTAAATATGAATGCAATAGTTATAGCCCATATCCTAAGGTGGTCCGTTCCAAGCCAATGGGAGAACCAAATTATTCTAAGGATAAAAACACTTCTTAAGCATTTTTCTGTCGACCCACACTTTTGTTCCTTTGGTCCGTGCTTCTTCGTATAGATTACAATTTCAGAAACTCGTTTTACATACGATGAAATAAGATGAGAAGATAATTACAATAGAAGTATAGAAAGGCACGACACGCAGGCTGTATTTATAAAACCTTATAAATAAAACTAAATGGGCTATTGGGCTATAACCATGCATTCCAAACACCGTGCATATCAAATATAATGAAGACGCGGTTTGTTATTAAAGTCTTACCAGATTGTTCCTACGCAGTTGTCAAGCCCCTTGAGGGGTCTAAAAGGCGAAGCCCCTTTATGGGTTTTCGGTAGCCCTGTAGCTGCCAGCGGGTTTGCCGCTACCTAGTTAGTGGCGAAGAAAATTTTAAAGATTAGCATCTTAATTGCTATGTAAAAACCTTACAGTTTAATAATTTTTATCAACATTATCGTGTTTTTCAGGATTTTAAAATCCACGAAGTTTTTTTTTACTAAAACAACTCTTGTTACTTTCCCGCACGAAATCTATAGACTAACCATCAGTCTAATATATAACTTTAATCCGCGTATGTTAACACTTAACATATAAAACCCCAAAAATCAATATTGAATATGTTAGCAATTAACATATAATATTTCAAACCCTTATCGACAAAGATCCCGATGATTAACTCTTAATCATCGATCTTAGGAATATCTTTTAACTAGATTAATATATTAATCGTGATTGAATAGATTTGCTCGTACAAATGTCATATATTCGCTAAATAAATAAAAAATAACATGTATCTCATACAATTACATCACTCAAGTAATTAAAACCCGAATTTGTATCGTACAAGTGACTCTAAAACCACTGTTAAGTCACGCCGGTGCACCCCATGGCGCAGCGGAAAAATTATCTGGCGATTACCACCAGAGATCCATGTACAAGGAATGAATCGGGATGAATAAGGGTGAAGAATTACCTGTTTAAAATCTGAAATTCTAAATTTGGAGGAGATAGATATCCAATCACGATTCCACGATGTCGATTCCTAAGCCGCAACGATAACGCTTCGATCTCTACGTAGTTCACCCAATTGAAACGAGCATATAAAACTCTCTAAACTATTTAGAGGGTTTTTTCAAAAGCATTAATAATTGCTAGATTTCTCTTGCTTTTATATAGCCCTGAAATCCTAATTCAACTCATATTAGGATTTCAATATATATATATATATATTAATATATATAATCCTAATTTAACTTTAATTAGGATTTTAATATATATTAAATATATATAATCCAATCCAACTTAATTAGGATTTCAATATATATATATATATATATATATTAAATATATATAATCTCAATTTAACTTAATTAGGATTTTAATATATATTAATATATATAATCACAATTCAACTAATTAGGATTTTAATATATATATATAATTCCAATTCAATTTTAATTAGAATTTCAATATATATATATATATTAATTTAAATTGAATTATATTATCTATATATATTAAAAGAGTCATAATTACAATAATTATTTTCTTTTAATATTTATCTAATAGTTAAATTATATATATATCAAATATATATATTAATTTAACTAAATTAGCGTACACCAAATTTGTACATATATAATTCGTTTAATATTTTCTCATTTCAACCGTGGGTGTGACCTTGTAGGTTCATGTAACGTTAGTAGTAAGTATTAGAACATTTCTAATATTACAAACAATGAGTGACATCTAGCAATGTGTCATTGTCACCTAAGTTACAAGAAATCTTGATTCAACATAACTTTTTCGTGATTAACTCTTTTTCATGTATTACATCCTTTTGTCCTTTATATCTAGATTAGACACAAGTCATGGAACAGTCACACTTGTATAGTCCATCTAATATTTCTTGATATCTTGAGTAGACTATTATAAACGAATAACTATGATATCTCATATCAACTTATTCGAGCATGGACATGCATTTTTAGTCTCACTCAATCAAGTGGCCTACGATATTACTCCTATTATGTAGGAGGGACAAATCCTATTTTGATCAACCATATCTCACTACATAGATTGTGACATATCCAATATCAGTCTTTATAGTGTAGTCAGTTACAACATACGTTTGACTGTATCAAAATATGCCACTCACGATGTTGAAATAATGATGATCTCAAGTCTGAGGATCATACATGTAGTTATCACTATGAACAATGTTGTGACTGTCACATAATAATCCAAGAAACATGCTCATAGCGGGTCAATCCAGTATGTTGTTCTCTAACACATACTTATGTATTGATTTTGACATCTCTATGTTAATGACAACACTTTGTCATCAATTAACTACATATTATCTTAATGCATTATTGTTGTCCATTCCCACAATAATAATCGACTAAGGACATTTAAGAATAATCATATTATTCTAAGGACTTTATTATAATTCAGTTTATTTATGCACGCATAATTGTAACTGAAAATAATAATGACAATGTCTCTTTATGAATAAACAAGGTAAAACAAATATTATTTACAATCACCTTGTCTTTGGGCATACTCAAAATACAGTTAGATGTGAGCATTCAATCAAGTCAAGTCAAAAAAATTGAACTAGTCGAGTTTATAAGTTCTATTTTATAACTCATTTTTTTGAAACATAAGATTTGTATTATTTTATTTGACGTTTTTTAGTAGAGTCTAGTTTATGAAATTCGGGTCAAGTCGTTGTTCAAGTTTATGTTAAAATTTGATTGTAGATATGTATAATGTTATGGTAGTAATTAGTTCCAATTTAAATGACTTTCTATAATATTATATGATTTACATATATATTCTTTGGATTTTTTCCCTTGTGATATACATATATCTGGAAGATTTGAAAGACCCGACTTGAACTTGAAAATTGATCCATTGTTTACTAAAAATTTCGAGTTATTAGAAGTTTCATTTTATAACTCAAACTTTATTTGAACTCTTTTTAGTTGAGTTGAGTTCATGAAATTATAAGTCAAGTTTTTTTTTTTGAGTCGATTCCAAAACTTTAAATTTTTTAGTCGAGTCGAGTTTTGCTCACCTCTATATACCGTGACAAAGTAGAGGAAGGATCTAAGAGAGCCTTGGCTCCTTCAATTTTTTAGTCTAATAATAATTTTTATGTTCTTATAAATTTAAATATTAGATAAATTAAGCATTGATACCTATTTTTAGTTTTAATATTTAATAAATATTTATATTTTTAAAGTCTAGGAAGTTGGTCCCTCCCAATATTCGATCAACTCGTCATCTTTGTCGGGAACGGGGTTAGAATTTAGAATTAGAGGAACAAAACATAAATGTTAAAAGGTGGAAGACAAATTCATAATTAATTCAATATATATAGGATCCAATTACACTATAGGATCCAATTACACAGTGTAAAAACTCTTTAAGTTTTACTTTTTTGGATCGTTTGATGGGTGAAACGGATGACTAAGATTAACAATAGAATATGTGAAGATTATCAGTTGGAGGAAAAAAGTAAGGAGTTAATCTCAACCATTCATTTCCTCCATCCAATAAATTAAAAAAATATGTAAAATTTAAAGAATTTTATACTGTGTAACTAGATCCTAACCTATATATATATATAGAGAGAACAAAAATAAAAAATTTCTTCTGCGTCGGGAGAACCGAGTATATGTGAAGAGCAAGAAATGGGATTTCCAATGACAAATCCAAGTTGCAAGCAATTTGTCACGTGGTTTCAATTTAAGACCAGATTTTGTAATGTCCATAGACCGCAAGACACAAACACACGAAAGGTAATAAGATCAAAAATTAATTAATGAGACATGAAAATTTATTTTTCTCGTAACAACATTTTGGGTCATATTGCATTTATAATAATATGTAAAAAAATAATTAGGGTAAATTATATCGATATTCACTTAACTATTCTTTTCATATCCTTTACAATGATTATCAATCGCATAGGCAAATTTTAGAAAGAATTTTAAATATTTCAACAAGACCTCTCTTAATTTTTATAATTTTTTATTAAATCTCAAAATTTTAAATATATTTTAAGTCTATTCAATTTTTTTTAAAAATCTCATTAGATTTTTTAAATTTTCAAAAAACTAATTAGACCCTAATTTTTTAGAAAATCATTGATCCTCTAAACTATTTGGAAATATTAATTTTTAGACTCCATAATTGATTTGTCAAGATCCACGGTTTGTGGCTGCAGATAGATGTTGCAAACTTGCAATAACAATGCTAATTGAGTAAATATTGAATTGACATCTTATCTTAATTTTTTTAAATAAAAAAAGAATAATGTCAAAAAAATGTCTTATCCATTTAATTAGATAGTCATTTCGATCTTTATTTTTTTTGAAACATTTAGCTCTCAACGTTTTATTTTGGGTCAAAACAATCCTTACGTGGATGAAATGTTGTCAACTAACGAAAAACAATTTGAAATAATTTGATAGAATAACACGTCAATAAAAAAATAATTTTATATTTTATATAATTTTATAAAATTGTTTTTTAGCGGATGTGTCATTCTGTTAAGTCAATATTTTTTTATATGACATTGTCATGTCAGGTCTATGTTAGCGTGCACTGTCACGCTGATTTTTAACATAATTTATAGTCATTTGTCGTTAATTAACTAACAGTTTTTATCTCCATTAAACTATTTTGGTATAAAACGAAATGTCGAGGGTTAAAGTGCTTAAAATAATAGGGACTAAAGTAATTATTCAGTCAAATATTATGGGAAGTTTTTTGACATTATGCCAAAAAAAATAGAAAAGAATGAACGAATTAAATCGAAACAATAGTTTTTTTATATTGAATTTAGAACATTTAGCTTGCCAAATTCAGAAACAACAACAACAAAGGAGCTTAAACATTCCAGGCATCAAGCTCAAAACTCAACATTAAAACATGGAATCCGACCAAAAGAAAATGAAATCAAAGATCACAATCGACCATAACAAACATCATACACGGATCAAACACGACCATCAACCTAAGTACAAATGAACCTTAATCGCCAGCAAAAACACACAAACGAGCCCGAAATACAGCAACGAGTGGATCAAGATCGAAGCACCACTGGTCTTAAAGTTGCCGAGCTCAACGCATCTATGGTGACCGGGAACCTGAAACAGCAGCCCCGACGTTAGCAGCACGAAAAGAACCAATGACACGAAAATAGGACCCCAATCCGACATTGTGTTTACGACAATGTCGTCGCGGATGCAGATGATATGTAGCTTGGGGGTGAGATTGTAAGAGAAGTGATATTTGATGGAGTGTTTGTTAGATTAATGTTGGGTTTATATACAAAGAAAAAGTAAGTAGAGAGCAAGAGAGTGTGGGGCGGCGTTTAGGGGATGAAGTTAACTGGATTCACTGCCACCAGAATAACTCTATTCCCTGATTTCTTAGTTTTACGTGTCATTTTAGATTTGGATCGTTTGGGGTTTTTTTAGGCATGAATTTTCGGGTCGAATTTTTTGAATTTATGTCATTTCACATTCAAATTATTTTTAGACTTCTTATAATAAAATTTGATTAAACATGTTCGAATCTGAACTAGTCTAATAAGATTTTGGGATTCAGATCAAAACTAACGGTAGACGTCAAAATCTCAGTCATTATAAAGAAGAAGAAGAAAAAAAAGGTACAGTAAGAGTGATTTTTCTAATTCAGTTGTTCCATTCACAATACCATAATTTAAATTTTTAACTTTGTTTAAGAAGTATTGTGATTCATCCCCGCAGAACAACTGATTGGTAGTAAAAATATATTACATTTTTAATGATTAGGTATCAAATATCTTCTCACGTCACCGTATGTATTAAGATTTAGTTGTCATTTGTCGTAAAAGTGTTTATGAATCAGATTGAGTCAAGACTTATTTTTTTTTTAATATTTCAAAGTTCAAGTTTGAGTTCTATTAAGCCAAGGTAGTTTAAACTTTTCATTTTCATTATTTAAAAATAACAAAATATCAAAAAATAATAATTTTTAATTCAAGCCGAATCAATCTACGGGTAAAATTCAGGCCAGACGTACCACTCAATCCAAGAACAAGTTTCATTTGAAGGTCCTTTATGAGAATTCATTTGCTCTCGAGTCTCGAATTACATATTCGTATTACAGTGAAATCATTTTATGTTTGTATTATATTTTAATTAATTTATTCTTGTGTTTTGTTAGAAATTATAAAAGCTAGGTTTTCGTGATATCATTAGGCAAATGCAGAGAATATGTGACGTCCAAGCAAATTAAAGGATGTATCGATCTAACCAATGAGGGTTAATCTAAATGATAATGAGCTTGGTCATGTTTTGAATTCGAGACATTATGTATGCAGAGAATTTCTGCTAAAAGATTCACCTACAAAATCAAGTGTACGACGTAGATATATCTGAATTAATCATGACAAAACTCTAAGAATCAGAAGGAAAAAAATTGTATCTATCTTATTTTATTTTACTGATTAAAGCCAAAGATAATTACAATGGTAAAGATGAATGTCTTGTTGCGTATTGAACTTAGCTTGATTAGTATTGTCGACTTATATGTGAGCGCTATCACATATATTCACATCGGATTAATGGGAAGAACCAATGACACGATGATATTGATAGGACTCTAATACATCGTCATTTTTATGACAAATTCAAACATGAATGGAGATAGGATTGATTGAGGAACAGATTGTATGAGGACATAAAAAAGTATTTAAATAAAAAAATGCAAGAGACTCCGTATTCTATGTTAATTTGTGGGTGGTTCTAGGATGAGACAGTCTAAAATGAAACTAAATGAGGCTATATAGAAATTCTTACAAAAATGGTAAGAATTTCGGTATCAACTTTTATGTATATACAGAAATGCTAACAAAATCGGTAAGCATTTCTGTATATACCGAAATTCTTACCATTTTTGTAAGAATGTTTGTATAACCTCATTTTAGTCTCATTTTAGGCGCCTCATTTTATAAAACTCATAGAATTGTCCCTTGTAGCAAGGGACATGATTGGTGCTTAATGGAGTCTCAAAAGACCCATTAATTGTTCGAGTGGTCAAGAATGCTGCGTTGTCTCATTTTATATGGCTTCGAATCTCGACTGTCTCATTTTATATGGCTTCGAATCTCGACATTTGTATTAAGAATGTGGCATTTAAAAAATTTAGTCGAATTTGTTATCTTCGGATTTTAGTTCAAGTTCTTGGATTATAATATCTTATATTAGTGTCATTTCAGGTTACTTATTTTGGACGTTTTTGATTCAAGTCATCTTTTACTCATGTCATTTTTTTTATTTGAATTGAACTAATTCAGATTGTTGACATTTTACAGTTAAATATATGAGATTGAATTTAAATTTGAGTTAATTATATATATCAAAGTTTGGAGTTTTCTTCTAAGAATCAACAAGTTTAATTGTACTATAAATTGGATGACAATAAAGTTTTTGTGTATACGATGATGTAGGATAAATGTATGAATCATAATATTTTTGAAAATTAAATTTTGATAAGATGGAAGAGCCGCTGGTCTTAAAGTTGCCGAACTCGATGCACCGGTGGTTGCCGGGGACCTGAAACAGCAGCCCCGGCGAGAGCAGCACGAAAAGAACCAATGACACGAAAACAGGACCCCAATCGAACATTGTTCTTCACGGTAAGAACTGGCCGGCTGCTGCTGATATAGCTCAGGGTGAGATTGCAAGGGAAAAGTTTGATTGATTGATGGAATAATGGAGTCCGGAGAATGGGGTTTATATGCAAAGAAAAAGTGGAAATAAAGAGACGATGAGTGTGGGGCAGCGGTTAGGGGATGAAGTCATTTGGTTCACTGCCACCGGAATAACTTGATTCTCATGCTTGTGTCCCCGAATTCTTTATTCATATCATGTTTTATAATACTCTCATTTTTTTTTTAATTTATACTTATAAATTAACTGAGTCGAGTTGATTTTTATTTTGGGGAACAAGATTTTTTTTTATCTTTTTCGGTGTTTTTTTTATGTCTCAACCCTATAAAATTAAATTTTAAGTTATAATTCTAAATTCTAAATCCTAAAAAATATATTATACTCTCAATTTCTGAACCCTAATCATAGGCCCTTAACCTTAACCATAAACCTATTTTTTTAGTGCGATGTATAAATATGAGCACTAAAAGTGAAAATGATTTTTATTCAACTTTGGATTTGATTAATTTAGATAAGGTGAATTTGATTTTTTTTAAAATTTTGTGATCATTTTGAATTTAAAGAGTTTTTTTTCTTATTATATTTATATCATTTCAAATCAGAATTATTTTGTATTCGTATCAATTTTTTTGTTTGGATTTAGTGGTTTGTTGCGTACACTTGCATTAGAAGGTTCTTTCTTTCACGTGCATGTCCATCAAAACTTTGTCATATGGAGGTACACTTTTCTTTCACATGAGTATGATTTATCCCTTGATTCAATTTCGATAAGAGTTTTTTGGATTAATTGCGAGACGTTCAAGTTTTAAATATATCCTTAGAACATGAGTTAATTACATTATATGTCGTTAAACTATGACCCTCATTTTATATTGGTCCCCAAAGTTTTAAACATTTCAATTACATCTTCAAACTATTACCCTCATTCTAAATTGATCCCATACTTTTGAATGTTTTAATTTTATCCTCAATCTATAACTCTCATTCTAAATTAATTCTCAAACTTTCGAAACATTTCAATTTCATCCTCAAACTATCGCTTATGACACATCATATTATTACATGATAAACATCGATGTTTACATGACAATTGATATTTTTATAACATGAATATGGGATATAATTAGCATATATTAATAATTTGAGGGTTTTGAGAATGAAATTGGAATGTACAAAAGTTTGGGGACCAATTTAGAATGAGAGTTATAGTTTGGGGATGAAATGGGAATATTCAGAAGTTAGGTTCCAATTTAGAATGAGAGACATAGTTTGAGGATAGAATTAGAAAGTTTAAAAATCTAAAGACTAATTTAAAATAAGAGTCATAGTTTAGAGACATATGACGCAATTAACTCTTAAAACATTTTAATTTAGTACTCAAAAGTATTAATATATTATTAATCAAGTCCCTTCATCGAAATAATAAATATCAATTCAAACCTGATACTTAGTATATCTGAAGCACAGACAAAATTTTAAGAAGCATGTAGGTGCATGGACAATTTGGATCAACGTATTAAAAAATAATTGTGTCAATAAAATTTAGGAAGGTTATTTCTTAATTTTTTTAACATGTCAAATCCAAACTTTTACATATAACAGGTGCTCATGTATCATTTGGATTATGATTTCGAAAGGTAGAAAGATTAAAAGTGTACCAAATTAGCAACAATTAGTTGGTCTAATGAGATGAGATACTAGATCCTTTAAGTAAGGTCATGGGTTCGAATCTTAATATTATGAGCGAAAAAAATTAAGTTTAAAAGGTTGTTCCCATAATGAGCCTCTGCAAAACCTGATTATTCGGTCAGAAATAAGTGGTTAAACAAAGATTTACCAAGTTAGAGTACAGGAATTGAATCAATTGTAACATTTAACCAAATTTTCAAATAGACTTTTGTGCAAGCCAAAACAAACAACAAAGAAACATGTTTCTTTCGTGGTCCAATGCTATTGACCACCCAATAGATATGCCTGAGATAAGCTCAGAATAATTGCCAAGTTCTTTTACTTCCACAAAACTTTCCATTCTAAAAAAACAGCAAATAATCTTGAAATCTTTCAAAATGGAATCAAACCAAGATATGGAGATGATCAATGAAGCAATCCACAAGCTGATTGAAGAGAACAGAATCGAAGAATCATCCTCTGATGTTAAGCTCTCTCAAGACGATGAACAGGTCCTCTCCGGATTACTTTCCCAGGTAAGTAAGAAAAGTGACAAATCTTATGTCTACAACCAAACATTTCATTACGTAATCCTTGTTTTTTCCGGGAAAAATCAGTTTCCTTGTCCTAGATAAACACATGTTCATGGAAGAACGGATACCCATAGTTTCAAATCCTCCCTAAGATGGATTTTCCTTGTTTATCCAGTTCCTATGTGTGGGATCTCTTGTTTTTAATCTACGAAGCAGAGAGAAGCTAGAAATTTTGTGCAAGTATTCAAGGTAAAATTAAAAAAAATTGAAGAGCTAAAGTAAAAGAAATAGGTAAAGAACGCCATAGATCAGTAAACTATGTACAAATGAACTTTCAAAACTTACAGAATAATTATTAAATTTATCAGACTCTTTGATCACACGTAATAATAATTTATAAATTTGCGATCTTTTGTAAGAGTTTGATAAAGTTTAAGGATAATTTTGTAACAATTCGATAAATTTAATGACTGATTTGTAATGTCATGGTGACCATTTGTAATCATTTGAAAATTTTAATGATTATTTTGTAACTTTTAAAATTCTATTGATCAAAACGATTATTTGAGCATAGTTTAGTGACCTCTCTTGTACTTTGCCCAAAGAAATACTTTATAAATGAAAGAACTAATTTTGAAAAGGGGCCAGAAATTAAGAAAAAAATCATTTAATTAAAAGGGATTAAAATGCTTAAAAATAAATTTTGAATACTTAAAAGGGACTAAATATGCAATTAGTGCATTTAACTAAGGGCCAAGCCCAAGAGCCATATCTACCCAAGCTTCTTCCTTGCTATTATGTACTAGTATTCAAATATTCAATGTTTGCTAAATGAATATAACATTTTTTTTAATCTTAATGTTGTCGGACAGTTAGAATCATTAAAAGAAAGCAAAAGATCAAATCTAGTGGAAGAAGAAACATCCACAACTGTGGACACACCAAAGCCGGTTACCGGAAACGGCAATGAAGAAGACATAGTGAAAGAGCTCAGAGCAGTGAGGAGACAGAACACCGTAACCCATTGTCTGCTTACGGCCCTCATTCTTGTCACTTTAATCTGGGAATTCTCTGAGGTCTCTCTCGTTCTCAAACTCCGGAACGGTCTCAATCACCCTTTCAAATCCTTCGGAACTTTGCTCGCCGGGATGTTGCCCAAAACCCGTCGGAGAGGGACTGTTGATATCGATAGCAGTGGCGCCGACAACAATGATGATGATCAACGTAACGGCGAAGAACAATGAAGAGCTTCAAGGCATTTGAATGCTTCTATCCATTTTCTTATGCTTCTATCCATTTTCTTTCATTAAGAAAAGAATGGTTTGCTTTGTTTTTAATTAAAATTTTAAGATCCTAACATTGAATAATTTATATATAATAATTTTATTCTGATTCCACGTCCAACTAAGTTTTATTACAAAGATAATCCTCCCAATCTAAATATTAATTTTAGAAAGTACTGTGAAAGAATGTTTTTGAAATTTTGTAGTGAATTATTCATTTATTTTAATTTTTAAACTAAAAAAAATGAGTGAACCAACTGAATAAAAAAGTGATTCAATTTATTTATATTCACAAACATACATAAACGTGTTAATTTGATGTTCACCCTTTTACCTCAATCTCTAGTTAAATGTAGGGTTTAATAAAGAAACTCAAGAAGGCAAAATACCAAATCAAACTCGGCATCGAATGATTTATAGTCCACAAATTTTAAACCAATTGCATTTCTCTTATTAACTTAAAATCATTGTATTACAATTATTAGTTGAAATAAAAGCTTGTTTTCCTAAAACAAACTTCATAAAAAAAGTCATTTTATCAAGACAAACCGTGAAAGGTTAAAAAAATCGGACCAAACTAAACCGGTCTCACATTTAGTTTTAAGCATTAGAATAAAATAATATTTAAAACAAACAAACAGACAAACACGTAAATCAAAACTCATAAGAACTAGACCTGAAACAATCCGATCATTAAGACCGGAACTTCTAAAAATCTACAACAGCTTCTATACCGGCAGCTTCCTCCGGCTTAAATCAAAACTGCAGTTCTCTCCATGCTCGTATGAGCATCAAGAGACTTGTGCAATATGTAATACTGACGATAAATCAAGGAGTTCTCGATCCAAGATAATGACCGACCCCACAGGAGACGGTAACAATACATACCACATGCAACAAAATTAACCAGCAATGCAATTATAATGTGCCACAAGGGGACTAAGCTTAACTTATGATGTTGCAAAGTACGAGACATTGTGACTAATCGCGCTCGAGTAAATTTCATAATGCGTAAAAGTGTGATTGCCGAAAGAGTCTATAAAGCAAATCCTCAAAAATCATAACCTGATTAGATCATGTTACCAGCCAAAAAAAAAAAGATACCAGATGGGCCTCTACTTCCTACGTTCAAGTATGAAAACTAAAGAAAGTTTTGATTCCCAGTCCCCACATTACCCGACAATTTAACTGGTTAAAAATTCGAAGCTGGGTACTTGTTATTTCTAACAGAAGCTTTCTGTTAACACAATGACACCTCAACACGGACAAGTAGAAAAAACTGAATGAAAAAACAGAAACATGCAGCCTGCAATATTTTCCCCACTAGCAAGTGTAGCAACATATCTAACAAGTCCACAGTAACATTGTCACTAGAATAAATTAGTTGATCTCAAAGTACAAAACCTAACTAAAAGATAAAAACCAGGATCAACCTGTAACATATTTCCCAGATTAGACAGCTGACACATAATGATGCCTCTATGATCCATAAAGACCAGAAATACCATAGCATTAATACAACCGGACACTGATCATGAGAAGGTAGAGTAACTGGACAACTGCTGCAACATGAGGACGACAAGACCGACTTTCAGACACCCATACTGAGCAATGCTGGACGACTCTGGACCTTCTCAACCCTCAAACATGTCCTAGTACTCACTGGAACAGTAGATAATAGCAAATCAATGAAAAGAAAGACAAGAAAAACTAACAAGGCAGCATTAACTCATGTGTAGCGTGTACTTAAAATGCAGCATATTTTGTAATAGTCAAAAACAAACGAAATGAGAGAGAGAAGAGGAAGGTGAAGGTCAAAGTCAAACAAATCTTTAACAATGAATAATTTGAAGTATCGAAAACTCATTGAGTTCTTAACTTGTACAAATGTAGCCAACAAAAACAATAACTTCAAGTAACAAACTAGAAAGAGAAAATGCATCAGACCACAAACCTGATCATTTTCATTTGCTGTTGGTGAGGGGGACTTCTCTGACTCAGCCGGTTTTCCTGCTCCACAATTTTGTCTGTTGCACTTGGTCCTAAACGGATAGTTAATATTGCTACATTTCTCACACTTCCAGCTTCCCTCGGGCATCTTTTGTTCTGAAAAGCATAAAATACACATGCACCAAATTTCAAAAACATAAGATAATGGTTTTTACAAAATTTAAGAGAACTTACTTGAATTTTTATCAGATTTTGCAGCCTGCATTTACAAAAGAATATTGTTATAAACAAAAAAACAGATTCATAACAAAAGAGTAATGTGATGTGTTATATACTAAGATGTTTTAAATAAAATTAAATCAAGAAAAACCTGAGGTCCAGGCTTCAGTGTGTTGCATTTTCGCATGTTACAGACAGTTCTGAAAGAGAAGTTAACATTCCCACATTTAGGGCATGTCCAATCATTATCACGTGTGGCATCTGCAAAGGATTAGGATAATCAAGTTGTTGCATAAAGTGGTTGCAATGCTAAGATAATGGCCTCTATGAGCATAAAAGGTAGGGATATGACATACCAGCACCCTTTTTCTGTGATTTATCATCTGGAAAAAATCCTGGCCTTGGTCCCTGTACGTGAAAATATATATTATATCACAATTTATTTTGCATATAAAAATATTGAATCTCCACCAAAAGTTAAAAAATTAAGGTCAAATACATCAGGAAAATTCCAGATCTGCAGTATGCCTATTGGTGGTAAAGACATACTTTTGCTGCATATCTCCAAAAGCACAACATACATCCATGTAAACCAAGTTTACAATTACAGACCCATAAAATGTGCAATTACAACATAGATAAGTGCTACGAAAGGCTAAGCTTGTAATCTTAATTAGACAGTCCTAACAAATAGTGATTTCAAAATAGCATTAACCTTCTGAACATACCATTGGAGGTGGGCCCATGGGCAAGCTCAAGCCATAACGATCCATCAAAGGAGGTATGCCATACATCCCACCTGGAAAATAACAATAAAACTTAATAATGGGATACTTTAATAGCATACTTCAAGTTGCCAATATATGCATGGAGATGGTAGGGGATATTTAGCAGCTAAGAAAAAACAAATTACCATTTCCAATCATAAAGCCACCAGAATAAGTATAAACAGGAGAACAGAATAAGTAAAATTAAGGGAAAGAGGATAGCATTTATAAAATGGAAAAAAAAAAACAAATTACCATTTCCAATCATAGAGCCACTAGAATAAGGGGGTGGCCCAGACATATGCAGTGGCTGAAAGGGACTGCCACCAGGAAGACGACCGCCATAAGGATAAGCTGATCCTCCAGCAAATGGAACGTCATACGGAGGAATAGAGGAACCATTGAAGAGGGAAGACCCATAAGGTGGTGGTAGACCCAGATACATTGACGATGGTGCACCAGGACCTCCATAAGGAGCAGGTGAAGAGTAATTTGGCGGGTGTTGTAGAGGTTTGGCAGCAGATTTCTGCAACAAAAAAATATACCAACTTAATCTTAGGAGGAAAAAAAAAGAGGGGGATAATTTCTGAAGAGGTAACAAACAAATTGAAAAGGATTAACATCAACAGATTCTTCAAATGGAAATAGACTACATAGACCGACTAAAACAAAGCAAAGCATGCAGTTCTATTACTTCCGTACTACATGACAAAATTATCTTCTTCTTTTTTTCCTTTATGTCAACATGAAACCGAGTATTAAATGCATTAAAAACAACTCCTAAAGCAACAAATTTCAAAGAATCTACTCTTCTACCACTCATTCTGTTAAAACAATTTCAATGGGAATAACAGTAATTTATAATACAAGCCAAGACTACAATAATAAAAATCAACCACATTCAATGAGATCACTACCATCAGTTCTTACCGAATTATGATCAGCTGGCCTGGGTTGAGTGCAATTGCGCATATTGCAAGTAGTCCTAAATGAAAAATTCACATTCCCACAACTAGGGCATGTCCAATCATCTTCCCTACGACTACCTACAAAGTTTAACGAAGTTACAACATCCCCCAAAATAACACAAAAAGTACAAATTAAACATAAATTAAACCCAATTCATTAGCATACCATCCGTTCTAGCACGCTTCGCAGCCGAAGAGTTTCTATTATCAACCTGAACCACAAAACAAAAACAAATAAAACTTAAATAACCTTTAACACGTGCAATGTTTTTACGAAAGAAATTCGAAGAACCCTAGTTTCGCTGGGCGAATTGAAATCGGATATAAATTTTAAATTAGATCCCTATTGGATGTCGGTGAATAGATCGAAAAGGATGAAATTGAGAGATTTGGGAAAAAAGAATACCTGAGACATTGAGGCGGCGATCGGAGGAGATATGGATTTCCGGTTCGGGAGATTCGCCAGGGGGCGAGAGAGAAAGAGAGTGAGGAAACTTTTGGGAATCTTGCCCTAGAGATTAAAGGGCAGTGACGGGATTTTAACGGTACAGTTATTGTTAGTGTGTGGAGTTGTATGTACTAAAATATTCCATTCCTTAAAAGGCTATTGCCGTCGATTACCAGACGCCGTTTGGACCATATTTTACGAAATATCTAAACAAATTAAACGAGTTTATCGTTAAATTAACCCAATTCCCCCTAAACTTTACTTATTTTTTTAACTTACCTCATAAAATGTTTTTTTTATCACTTTTGCCCCTAACGTTTTTGACGTTACTCATTTCACCGTAAAAACTAACACGGTTAAAAAATATTTTCCTAATTAACCAGAACATTCCACATTAATTTCTTTATTTATTTTTAAATTCTTAAAATAAAATAAATATATTAAAATATTTATTAATTTAATTATATTTCCTAAAATACCCAAATCACTTATCTTCATCCCCATCATCTTTTTCCCTAATTTTCATCGAGCATGATTTGGCAGAAAATGCACAATAAAATGCACAAGTATGAATCGCATGGTTTAGCAGAAAATGAGGATCCCGAAATGAATTTTATCGTCGGGATTGAAACTAATGCCTCCCAAGTTCCCTTTTATGACGGTCTCGCCGGTGATGAGACCTAACTGGATAATTTTGTACCTGAAGATTCCAAAAACGACATGGATGAAGAAATCTAAACTTATGAGATTGATGCTAACAAGATAGAAAATGTGTTGTCTTTGTTGCAAAGTAAAGTTGATGGGTCTTTGGAGTCGAGTCTTATTGCTATGGCTTTGGATTTGCATGAAGATTTTGTTGTAAAAGTTCTTCAAACTCCATATATTTTGAGTGAAAATTTGCTTAGGTTTTTAATTGGGTAACGAAGAGACCTGGGTTTAAAGTGATTTCCTCTATTATTGATTCTCTTGTTAAGGTTATTTGTAGTGATATTAAAATGAAAAATGCTTATGAGTTATGGGATTTGGTTAAGAAAATTAGGGAGAAGTAGAAAAATTGATCTTAAGGTAATATAAAACTTACATTTTCAATATTCATGCAATCTAAGGAAGCAAAAACAAATGCTACTACTAAAGGGTTTAAAACCCATGCCCCTTAACCTTGTAAGACAAAGGATTAACCATCCAAGCTAAAGTTATTTTTGGTTAAACCTAATCCAATTTAAATTTTAAACTATATTATTCGTTGATTATACCAAAATTTAAATATCTGATCTAACTCCCTAACTACCCCCAATTATGGATGTTTGTTCGAGATTTGAGAACCCAAAAGGTTCTAAATGTTTTCCCCAACCCCCACCGTTCATTGTCTTCAATCCCGGCCACCGCCGCTTCATGGCCATCACCGCCAGCATCACCGGAAGCGTCACGATGTCCCGACCTCACCCTTGACCTCCACTCGCGGAGAGCATGCGCCGTTTGTCGTGGAGATCCAGTCGAAGATCGTCGGAAATCTTTAGTTCGCCGCCTATATTTTTAGTCATTTCTGACCACCTCCGTTGTCCATTCGAGATGTTGTCACCACCGGTGAACTTCTTGTGTCGAGGCGAACGAAACCCATTCGACCGATCATCATGTTGTTGCCATACGTAGGATTGGCAAAATTACCCGATCCCAATCCCGACCCGACCCAGTGTGCCTCGACCTGACCCGATCGGGGTTTTCCTCTTGAATTTTGGGGATCGGGGCAGGTATTAAAATGCATTGAGTCGAGGCGGGTTCGAGCATAAGGTGAAAATTCCCCGCCCCGGTATATTTTAAATTATATATATAATATATTTATGAAAGTACTACTAAATATAAACACTTTTAGGGTTTTAAGCTATTTTTTTAATTTGTGTTTATTGTAAATTCTTGTTAGATGTTGTTCGAGTTTTAAAATATCTAATTCTGACGGCCAGTGACTCAAGTTTATTTTTTTAAATATGTATTTTTTCATGTGAATAATTTAATTGAGTTTTATTTTATTTTTTATATAGATTTAAAGTCTTTCAAAACCTATATTTTATAATTGTGATGGTGGTTTGGTCGAATCTAACATTTATCGTCGACGAAGATTAATATTTTTAAAATTTTTGGGTCGAGTTGGGTCGGGGTCGGATTTATGAGGTGATGTATCGAGGTGGGGCGGGGTGAGTAAATTAATATTTTAATCTAGGATGGGGCGGGATCGGGTTTAGGGGTTTATATATCGGGGTGAGTTCGGGGCGGCCAAAAACCTTCCCCGCCCCGTTGCCATCCCTAGCCGTACGTAGGTTATCGGAGGTTCCTAAAAACGAATAGTTTTCACCATTCCTTCACCGCGATGCATCATTTTTAGCTTGGGTAAGATTCTAAAACCCAAATATTCGTTATTTTCATGTCTTCGGCTGTCATCCTAAGGTGTTTCTCGCCCGTTTAGGCTGTGCGTGGTGGCCACGCGCTGTCCAAGGTGATTCTCGGCCGCCTAGGATGAAGGCCCTTGGTGAGCCGGTCTTGAACCGGTCTGTCCTCTCGAACTGAGCCAATCGGCCTTAAACCAAAACGGACTTGGTTAATTAACCAAGTCTTGTGCTGGCCTATTAGGCCCAATCCAGAAATTGACCCGTTAGATCCGAGCCCAAGCCTGAGCTCAACCCGTCTGTCTGACCCGTTTTGAGCATGTTTGCCCGACCCCTTAAACCGGTCCAGACCTGACTCGTTGACCCGGTCTAAGTCAACTCATTGACTGAGTCAACCTATTTGAGTCAACTTAGTGAGTCAACCTACCCGAGTCAACCTAATTGACCGATGACTGGTGACGTTAGCTTTAACCGATGACATCAACATTGACTAGTGACATCAATATTGACTTTGACTTTGACTCAAAAAGTCAAATTTTCTAAAACCCTGTATTTTATATTTTTTGATGTTTTGAGTCCATTTTTGAAGTCCGTTTCACGAAATTATGACCCGAAAGCCTCTGAATCTAACCTTGAACCTGAGAATTCATGTGCTTAATTTTTCAGTTTAAAAGTTTTAATCAAGCTAATGATTGATTATGGATTATGTTTAATCAAAGGTATTCACATATCTTCGTATTCGAGAGGTAGATGACGTCGAATTCGGGTTTGAGATTGTTCGAATGTCATTTCAAGGGTCGACCAATATAGCAAGGATTCAAGGTAATACATTACTACATCTTGTATATTTTATGAACATGATGGTTTTCGGTTAATGCATGCATACTTATGGGGAAGTGTACTGTTAACTCTACTTAAGTCGAATCTGATACGAAATATATGTATGATAATTTAGATAAGATTGACATACTCAAATGAGAAGGTTAATAAATTAGAAGGATCCAAAGGTCAATAATTAATAAGGTAGTTAATCTCCAAACCCATTAATAGTGTTAAAGGACTCAATGTTAGAAATATTGGATATGGAATTACGAAAATACCTTTGATGTATAAGAATGACGAAGATACTCCTGCTAATGAAAGCGATCTAGAAATCCACACTAGACCTAGTAAAACAACCGATTCATCTAAGAACATCGAATCACTTGGAAAGTTATGGTAACAAGACTTAAACCTTCGAGTTTGTAAATACTTAGATTTTCCTAAATCTAGAATAAGTCTCCAAAGATAAATTTATGAAAATTTTTTCGTACGTCCAAATTAATGAAATGACAGAAAAGACTGAATTGACTCAAATGACTAAAAGGACTGGAAATACTGATAAAGCTGTATTGATCGAAATGATCGTAATGACCAAAAAGGCTGAAGTATCCTCGGCACTGAAATTTTCCAAATTATATAGAATGATGGATAAACCCCCGAGTTCTAGAATGAATAAATTGTTTGGAAATACAGAAAATACTTGAATGACTAAAACACCATCGATTACTTAAATGATTGAAATACCTATATGACTTGAGATAAGTGGAAGCTTGGAAAATCCTAAAATTTATGATAAATCGCAAATGATTGTAATGTTCCTGTGGGTTTGAAGCCTGACTTATGTAAATCAATCATTCTTAATGATGTTATAGTAATGGAAGATTACTGCACAAATACATGTTCAACTATTTGAGGCTCGTTCCAAGATAATTTGTGATGATGACTTGTTTAACTATACCACGCAGCTAGAACTAAATATTGACCACGTATGAGGGGTACCTATTTGAATGTTTGGAAAGTAACGCATTGATGAGATGTGTTTAATAGAATGTACATGGAAGCCTAGTAAGCCGTCAGTAATCTTTAGCACGGCAAATCACCAATTTACCCTATCGAGGCTAAATTATGAAAATGCCTCTAGAAGTCAAATGACCAAAATACCCGTGTTGGACAAAATGATCGGAACATTCCTGATATTTCTAATATCTTGAATGACCTTAATGTATCAATTCCTGAATGTCAAATTGGAGACGATTACCAAGCCCCCATTTTAATAGGGACCTCTTTTTCCAAATCAGTTCAAAATTGTTAGAAGTTTAGTGCTTCACTTTTTCTTGTAAATACCACGTATCATTAAGAAATAAAATTTTCCATCTAGTGTGTTCCTTGTGTGCTACACAACTGTTTTGCATATTGTTTTACATGTTTTATTAAAATGATCATGTGCACATGAGTGACATGTTTGATTTAGAATAAACATAACATGTTTTATGAATTTAAGCATGATTATACTGTATGTATGATGTATTCCCTACTACCCGATATGATAAGCATGCTATTTGGTTACTGTAATACCGACTAGACTGATTCACTAGGGTACTTGGGTTATGATATGAAGACACTAAAGGTTCAGCGCTGATCCGGCTGGTAATTCTGCCCGTAAAAGGTTCCTATGCTTCGGCTAGGGTAATTGTGCCCGTATTAGGTTCCTACGCTTCAGCTAGGGTAATTGTAACACCCTCTCCTCGACCTGGTCGAGAATAGGGTCGAAGAATGCTAACGGTGATCAAAACTGTGATCGATGCGGTGAGATTTCGATAACAAGCAATACTTGGTCAACATTATGACCTTCAAACATTATACAATATCGTATTCAGTTTAGCTTATCCCTTTTGTAACAAAGACTGATCAATTAGGGCCAATCTCTAACTTTTACAAGTTTTAGGGACTAAACAGGGAATCTAATAATTTAGAGGTCCTTTAGTGCAATTAGCTCTACAATACTGAAGTTCATTACATCAACAACATTACTGTAAATTATCATGTCATTCAAATATCATTAACCCATCCGATTAGGCTTGGCTATGTTTAGTGACCGTTCTATAGATAAATTAAAGCTGTGTTCAATACCTTTTAACCGAACTACCTACCTCCGTATCGATACCCCCTAGCCCGTATCGGTACGGATATGCACAGATGCGATTTTAACTTGAAGGATTAGAGGCTCCGTATCGATACTATATGGACCGTATCGATACAGGTTACCCGTTTCGGTACAGTCTAAGACCGTATCGCTATATTTAAATGAGCAAACTTCACTGCCTAAGTCTGTATCGATACACTTCCTTTGGGTATCGATAAGCCCTGTTTCACCATGACCAATTATGCAAGGCCATATCGATACAGGTTGACCTGTATCGATATACCTGTATTGTAATGACAGAATTTAGCTAGTTTTTATTCGAATTAACATGTTGAACGATATCCAAATACAATAGAATTTTACTAGCAAGTTTTTAATCATTTAATCTACTAGCATGTCAAATTTTAAGGTTATTCGAATTTGTTTACTAGGTTTTCACCCTTAGGAGCCAATTATGCATATTTGGTTACTTTTAACCCCACATACAAGTCATTTTAGGTCCATTTATCTTATTACAAAGTATAGGCCATATATATACATCCAAAATGCCCTGAGTAACTATTTTGACTACTTTGCCACCATTATATGAGTTGATAAGGATACAATACTTTACTTTAGCTTGTAAGTGACTTGTTCAACTTCTGACTTCTCCAATCTCGATCCAACAATTTGATCAACCTGAAATGCATGAGATGAAATGCATTAGGTATACTTTTCCTAGTGAGGTTGTTATAAACAATGTCAATATCAATGAGATGCATTATAAATCATGTCTTGACAATAATAGTGCAATGAATCATTATTAGCAATGCAGTGATCATGTTTAATGGTATTAAATCCATATTTCAACAATAACCCTTGGATCGATTCGGAATAGTGTATACGCGAATTCTTATGCCTCGCCAAATCAATGTAGGTCATAGCCCAAAGACCGTAGTCCACCCGTACACTGAGCTCATGAATTCTATGGCATGCCAATTGTATCCAAAGTCCTTTCGAATCCAAGGTCCAGTGACAATATCAATGATCAGTGTTCAATAGCAATGACAATACTCAATATATTCAATGACTTTATTAATGAGTAATGTTTCAATATCAATGTCCCATAAAAATATCAATGACATTAGAAATATTTCAATAATCTCCATGAAGATATCAATAGCTGGTGATTCATTTACAATGTCTCGATGACAATAACAATGTCGACATCAATAATCCATGACAATGGAAATAACAATGGCAATGTAATTTCTCTATAATCAATATCCTATATTTCCATGATTCAATGATGATGACAATGTTAATGACATTAACAATATTCAATAACAATGATGATATCTATGTTCGATGTTCATTAACAATGATGATAGCAATGACAATGCTCAATACTCGATGCGATAACTTACCGATGCTTACCATAATATCCGCTAAGCGGTTCGATGCAATAATCCTTAACGATGAGGTTAGCAATGACAATTTCATTAACAACAAAATCGGGAAAGGAACCTAGCCTAATCCTGAGACTTCGACTACACTCACCTTAATAATCTGAAGCTTTCAAGGTTCTCGGATTGCAATCCCTTTGTTCCTAGCTTTCGGGGGAGATGATAGTTGCTCTCTTTCAACTTCTCGAGGTAGGTAAACAATAGGGTCGTGTTAGAACCAATATTATGATATAGAAATCAATATAACGATATCAAAATCAATATCTAAACTCAATATAGACAATATCTATGAATTATCCATGGATAACCAAAACCTAGCTTGAGATTACTCTCAAATCCTCCATGGATTTCAATAAATGTTTGGGGGTTTAAGCTTACCCGATCGGTAGGAATGTTTCAATAACAATAAACCGGAAAAAAGTAAGCTTCTCTACCTCAACAATGAAGGTGCTTGCTTGTTCAAGTGGGAGGTTGAAGATGACAAGGGAGAGGTGCTTGGTTCCTTAGCAAGTCGGGTAAGATTTTCTTCCTATTCACTTTCTTTCATTGGTTTTACAATGACAAGGATTTCCTTCCTTTGAAGGAATTAAGCCTAAGCATTCCACATGTGAATAATTATAATTGAAGAGGGGCTAATCACAAGGTTAGTCCCTCAACTCTCGATACACTAAACTTTAACTCCCAAACTTTTAATTTCTATAATTTAGTCACTAAACAGGTTTTCAATACTTCCAATAAGGTCCTTAAACAATAATTTGAATCAATTGGAGTCCAATATTAATGCAATTAACCTCGCGGTCAATGCCAATACAATATTTAGACGATTTCGATGTAGGGTTTCCGATTGCCAGAACCCAATTCTCAGTAGGCTGAATTTTACGGTGTTTCAACTCTCCCCCTTAAGAAAAATTCATCCTCGAATTTTACCTGGATCAAAGTGGTGAGGGTATTGCTCTCGCATTGTTTCCTCCGGTTCCCATGTTGCTTCCTTAGCGATGTGACTCTTCCTAAGTACTTTAACCAATAGAATAGTCTTGTTACGAAGTCTCTTGACTTCCTTTGCAAGAATTTGAATCGGTTCTTCCTCATAGTACAGATTGGGTTGAATTTCCACCGATTCAGGCTCAATGATATGCAAGGGATCAGAACGACACCTTTGAAGCATGGATACATGAAACACATTATGGATTTTACTTAATTCTAAAGGCAACAGCAAGCGGTAAGCCACAGGGTCAACTTTTTCCACAACCTCAAAAGGTCCAATAAATCAGGGACTCAATTTCCTTTTCTTGCCAAACCTCATAACTTTCTTCTATGGTGAAACTTTGAGGAAAGCTTTCTCAGCAACTTCATATTGAATATCCATATGCTTAAGATCAACATAGGCCTTCTACCTGTCAAAGAGAGCTTTCAAGCGATCGTGGATGATGGCAACCTTTCCTTCAATTTCCTGAAGTAGGTCAGGGCCCAACATCTTGCCTTTACCGAGTTCAGACCAACATAGTGGAGTTCTGCAGCATCTGCCATACAATGCTTCATATGGTGTCATCTTAATAGAAGCTTGGTAGCTATTGTTGTAGGCAAATTCAATGAGGGGTAGGGATTTCTCCCACGATCCACCAAAATCAATAATACATGCTCGTAGCACGTCCTCCAAGATTTGTAAAGGGGGATTCAATAATGGTACACTTAATCGATGATTCGAATGATGGATTTTTCTAATGATTACCTGTACTGCCCTTTCTGATTGGCCATCATACTGAGGGTGAAAGGCAATACTAAGATTGACTCTAGTGCCTAGAGCTCCTTGCAAAGTCCTCTAGAATCGAGAAACAAATCGTGGATCTTGATCAGAGATGATCGATTGTGGCACCCCATGGAGTCGGATAACTTCCTTAATGTACAAGTCAACTAGCTTGGGAAGTCCATAATCTACTTGAATCGGCATATAATATGCTGACTTGGTTAAACGATCCATAATGACCCAAATGGCATCGTGTTTAACATGATTCAAAGGTAGACCACTGACAAAGTCCATAGTGATCTTCTTTCACTTTCATTGCGGTAGATCATTGGGTTGCAATAATTCGGTAGGGACACGATGTTCAGCCTTAACCCATTGACAAGTGAAACACTTGGACACGTAGTCAATTATAGCTTGCTTCATGCTTGGCCACCAATATAGTTCACGAAGGTCTTTATACATCTTCACAGACCCTGGGTGAATAGAGAATGAACTGGAATGGGCTTCCTTAAGAATATCATTCCGAAGTGATTCATCATTGGGTACACAAACCCGATCACGAAAACATAAGAGTCCTTTAGAATTGATTCTGAAGTTCGGATTATCCTGAAGCTTAGAGGCAATAGATTGAAGTTCAGAGTCTTGATCTTGCAATGTCTTAATTCTCGAAATAATAGTAGACTGAACTTGGAGTCCAGCTACGAGACAACCATGCTTCCGAAGTCGGAAGTGAGCATTAATAGCTCGAGGGGCTACAAAACAAGATTTGCAATGAGCTAAATTATTACACAATGCATAGGATTTCACATCTAACGTCAATGCTTACTAGGCGAAGGTTTGCGGCTGAGTGCATCAGCTACAACGTTGGCCTTGCTTGGGTGGTAGTCGATAACAAGATCATAATCTTTAAAGAGTTTCATCCATCTCCGTTGCCAAAGATTCAACTCTTTCTGGGTCAAGAGGTACTTGTGACTTTTATGATCAGTAAAGAGGTAACATTTCTCTCTATAGAGATAATGCCTCCAAATTTTCAATGCAAAGACAACTGCAGCTAATTCTAGATCATGTGTGGGGTAGTTCATCTCATGCGGCTTAAGTTTCCTCGAAACGTAAGCAATGACCTTGCCTTCTTGCATCAATACACATCCTAACCCAAGATACGATGCATCACTATAAACTGTGTAGTCTTTTCCAGACTCGAGTTGGGTTATGATTGGAGCGTGAGTCAACACTTTTTTCAACTAGTTAAAACTTCATTGTTGTTCCTCGGTCTAGACAAATAGAGCTTCTGTCCTCAATAACTTAGTCAATGGAGCTATTAACATAGAAAATCCCTTGATGAATCTTCTATAATAGCCAGCAAGACCCAAAAAACTTCTTACTTCACCAACGTTCTTCGGTGGAGGCCGATCAATAATGGCTTGAGTTTTCTTCGGATCTACTTGGATGCCCGAAGCCAATACAATATACCTAAGAAAGGCAACTTCGGTAAGCCAGAACTCGCATTTGGAGAACTTGGCATACAACTACTTCTCACGAAGTGTTTGAAGCACAATATGAAGATGTTCATGGTGTTCATTAACATTCTTGGAGTAGATTAGAATGTCATCAATGAACACCACTACGAACTTATCGAGATAGGGTCTAAAAATCCGATTCATCAAGTCCATAAAAGCTGCCAGTGCATTGGTTAGCCCAAAAGGCATCACCAGGAATTCATAGTGACCATATCTCGTACGAAAGGTAGTTTTGGATACATCACAATCTTTGACTCTCATTTGATAATATACAAACCTTAAATCGATCTTGGAAAATACAGTGGCATTCTTAAGCTTATCGAATAGGTCATCAATCCTTGGTAATAGATATTTGTTCTTGATAATTACCTTGTTCAGCTATCGGTAATCGATGCATAGCCTCATAGAACCATCATTCTTCTTCACAAAAAAGAACTAGAGCTCCCTAAGGTGAGGAACACAGTTGAATGAAGCCTTTGTCAAGCAAATCTTGAATGTGAGCTTTCAACTCCTTTAACTCAATGGCTGTCATTCGATAAAGTGCAATGGAAACTAGGGCAATTCTAGGTTACACTTCGATACTGAATTCAACTTCACGAGTTGGTGGTAAGCCTAAAAGTTCATTAGGGAAAACATCAAGAAATTCACACACTGTATCAATATCTTGTATTCGAGGTTCACCCTTGGCTTCCAATGAAAAGGTATACAAGGAAGGATTTATTGAACTCATCAACACGATGCTCTCCTTGCCAAGGCCTCGAAGATATAGCTTTCTTTTGCTACAATCTACCAAAGCCTGATGCTTACTAAACCAATTTAGACCCATTATAACATCAAACTCATAGATTGGTAAAGCCAATAGGTTGGCCACAAAAAGAATCTTTTGGATCACTAAGGGACAATTCTTACATACAAGGCTTGTGGTAACGCAATCGCCTAGTGGATTAGTTATTGAGATTCTCGATGCCATAGGTTCACTAGACATTCCATGCTTCCTAACTAGTTCAGTACTTATAAATGAATGCGTAGAGCCAGGATCAATCAACACATACAAGGAGTGAGAGTACAATTCTATAGTGCATGCAATGACGTCCGGCTCATCATCCTCCTCCCGGCTCCTCACATGATACATCTAGGAAAAAGCCTTTATTTTTTGCTTGTTAAATGGTTTTCTAGGGCCACTAGGTTTCCTCTAGCTCCCGATGGCACTTGCCTTGATCCCTTACCTCGAAAGGATTGAGCAGGGGAAGCAACATTAGCCGGTGTAGCAGTGGACTTGGTAGCACCCAAGGGACAATCACAGATAAAATAGCCTTGTTCACCACAATAGAAACATGCTCCAGTCTGCTTACGGCACTCATCCGCTAGGTGTCGTTTCTAGCAGTAGTTGTAAACTGGATTCTGTGTGCTTTAATTGGATTCTCCGGTGCTTTCAACTAAGGTCGTCTTAGTAAAAGACTGGGTCACTATTTGAGGTTTCTCGATATTTCCAGAACAGAAAGGCTATGAGTGCATAACTTATTTAGGGCCTTAATACTCGCCCTTCTTATTCCACTTGGGAGGTTAGAAGTCATCTCAGAACCTTTTCTCATATTTACCAGACCCACAGGCCCTCTGAATTCTCTGTGCAATTTCGGTAGCTTTAACTCGATTCACCAAATCTTGGAAATTGGTGATGCTCAAAGCAGTAAACATGGGGCACAACTCATCGCTTAGCCCAACAATAAACATCCTGGACTTATCCTCCTCTTTCTTGATGTATTCCGTACCACATAGACAGTACTTACAGAAGTCGTGGATATACTGCTCGATAGGTCAACCACCTTGCTTCAGATAGAGAAAGATATTGCGTCTTTCTGCGAAATAGTACTCGCTAACATACTTTTTCAGAATTCTTGAAGAAAGAACTCCCAAGATATGGTTTCTTTAGGAACAATAAGTATAGTGGTTTCTCACCACTAGAGTGCTTCATCCGCTAACAGTGCCAGGGCACACTCCAACTTGTGCTCATCAAAACACTGCAATTGCTTATTTAAGATTCTCAGTGTGTTGTCCAGCCAATATTCTGTTGTCTCAGGGTCATCATCATCATGTCCGATAAAAGTGTAGGCTCGGAGTGATGCCAGCTTATCAATGGGGGCTCGAGCATAATAGACAATAGGTGGATTTGATTGCACAAATTGTTCAGCTCTTGTTGAGGTCATAAATTGTTTAAACATGTCGTTCATGTTCCGGTAACACTCAGCCTGAGCATTGGGTAAATTCGGCTCGATGTTTAGAGGTGGGGGATTAGGTGGGTCTCCCCCTTATTTCCTCATCGTGCGTCGAGGAGCCGGTAGCGGGCTCATATATGTGAGCTTCGTTAGTTCCAGACATATCTATAACATAAAGAGATCATATTAGTCGAAAAGTCACAATATACACAATACATAACTCCTAGGTGGCAAAGTAACACAATAACAATACAATATGCTTCGGTTTAGTCCTAGAATCGACTAAACTCTACCTCTTATACCACAAATATAACACCCCCTCCCCGGCCTGGTCGAGAACCAGGTAGGAGAATGCTACCGGCGATCGAAACTGTGATTGGTGCTGTGAGATTTCGATAACAAGCAACACTTGGTCAACATTATGACCTTCAAACATTATACAATATCATATTCAGTTCAGCTTATCCCTTTTGTAACAAAGACTGATCAATTAGAGCCAATCTCTAACTTTTATAAGTTTTAGGGACTAAACAGTGAATCTAATAATTTAGAGGTCCTTTAGTGCAATTAGCTCTACAATACTAAAATTCATTACATCAACAACATTACTGTAAATTATCATGTCATTCTGATATCATTAACCCAACCGATTAGGCTTGGCTATGTTTAGTGACCGTTCTGTAAATAAATTAAAACTGCGTTCAATACATTTTAACCGAATTACCTACCTTCATATTGATACCCCTTAGCCCGTACCGGTATGGATATACACAGATGCGATTTTAACTTGAATGATTAGATGCTCCGTATTAATACCATAGGGACCGTATCGATACAAGTTGACCCGTTTTGGTACGGCCTTACATTTAGATGACCAAACTCCACTGCCTAAGTCTGTATCGATACACTTCTTTTGGGTATTGGTACATTTTGTTTCATCAAGACCAATTATGCAAGGCCATATCGATACAGGTTAACCTGTATCGATACACATGTGATGTAATGATAGAATTTAGCTAGTTTTTATTCGAATTAACCTGTTGAATGATGTCCAAATGCAATAAAATTTTACCAGCAAGTTTTTAATTATTTAATAACTAGCATGTCAAATTTTAAGGTTATTCGAATTCGTTTAATAGGTTTTCACCCTTAGGAGCCAATTATGCATATTTGGTTACTTTTAACCCCACATACAAGCCATTTTAGGTCTATTTATCCTATTACAAAGTATAGGCCATACATATACATCCAAAATGCATGAGTAACTATTTTGACTACTTTGCCACCATTCTAGAAGTTGATAAGGACAAAATACTTTACTTTAGCTTATAAGTGACTTGTCCAACTTCTGACTTCTCCAATCTCGATCCAACAATTCGATCAACCTGAAATGCATGGGATGAAATGAATTAGGCATATTTTGCCTAGTGAGGTTGTCATAAACAGTGTCAATATCAATGAGATGCATTAAAAATCATGTCTTGACAATAATAGTGCAATGAAACATTATTAGCAATGCAATGATCATGTTCAATGGTATTAAATCCATATTTCAACAATAGCCCTTGGATCGATTCGGAATAGTGGATATGTGAATTCTTACGCCTCGCCAAATCAGTGAATGGTCTAGTCCCACTGCCTTGCCAATATGACCAACATCACAACACATCCCTTCGTCTCGCCAAATCAATGTAAGCCGTAGCCCAAGGACCGTAGTCTACCCGTACACTGAGCTCATGAATTCTATGTCATGCCAATTGTATCCAAAGTCCTTTCGAATCCAAGGTCCGGTGACAATATCAATGATCGATGTTCAATAGCAATGATAATACTCAATATGTTCAATGACTTTATTAATGAGCAATGTTTCAATATCAATGTCCTATAACGATATCAATGGCATTAGCAATATTTCAATGATCTCTATAACGATATCAATGGCCGGTGATTCATTTGCAATGTTTCGATGACAATAACAATGTCGACATCAATAATCCATGATAATGGAAATAACAATGGCAATGCCAATGCTCTATAATCAATATCCTATATTTCCATGACTCAATGATGATGACAATGTTAATGACATTAACAATACTCAATAACAATGACGATATCTATGTTTGATTTTCATTAACAATGATGATAGCAATGATAATGCTCAATACTCGATGCGATAACTTATCGATGCTTACCACAATATCCGTTAAGTGGTTCGATGCAATAATCTTTAGCAATGAGGTTAGCAATGACAACTTCATTAACAACAAAATCTAGAAAGGCACCTAGCCTAATCTCGAGACTCCAACTACACTCACCTCAATAGCAATCCTTTTATTCCTAGCTTTCGGGGGAGATGATGGTTGCTCTCTTTCAACTTCTTAAGCTAGGTAAACAATAGGATCGTGTTAGAATCAATATTACGATATCAAAATCAATATAACGATATCAAAATCAACACCTAAACTCAATATAGACAATATCTATAAATTATCCATGGATAGCCAAAATCTAGCTTGAGATTACTCTCAAATCCTTCATGGATTTCAACAATTGTTTGGGGGATTAAGCTTACCCGATCGGTAGGAATGTTTCGATAACAATAACCTAAAAAAATAAGCTGTTCTACCTCAACAATAGAGGTGCTTGCTTGTTCAAGTGGGAGGTTTAAGATGACAAGGGAGAGGTGCTTGCTTCCTTAGCAAGTCGGGTAAGATTTTCTTTCTTTCATCGGTTTTACAATGACAAGGCTTTCCTTCCTTTAAAGGAATTAAGCCTGAGCATCCCACGTATGAATAACTATAATTGTGGAGGCGCTAATCGTAAGGTTAGTCCCTCAACTCTCGATACACTAAACTTTAACCCCCCAACTTTTAATTTCTATAATTTTGTAACTAAACAAGTTTTCAATACTTCCAATAAGGTCCTTAAACAATAATTTGACTCAATTGGAGTCCAATATTAATGCAATTAACCTCGCGGTCAATGCCAATATAATATTTAGACGATTCTGATATTGGGTTTTCGGTCGCTAGAACCTAATTCTGACTAAGCCTGATTTCAGCGTGTTACAGTAATTCTACCCAGACCTAAGGTATTCCCTTAGGATGGTACCTACGCGCACTAGGCCTGGGTTAATGCCCCTTATAGATACAGTTTTGTGGAACTGCATACTAGAGTATGGTTGGAGGGTAAATAGAGAATTAAAATGAACATTATTGCTACATGAATCATATGTTCTCGAAATAAAATGTTTATTGCATTGTTACATTTCCTGTATTATCTTTGCACTATTGGAACACACTAAACTCCTTGATTCAACTTTCGTAGTCTATCTCTCTTCTGACTTTTCGACCTATATGATTCACGCCTGATACTTAGTGTTTGAATAATGAACAACTCCATTACCTTCATAGATAACTCTTATAGAAATATCGGGTCATATTTAGAACTTAATATTACCGGAACACCATGACAGCTTTATGCACTGCCATATACCTGCTTGTGCCTTTAGCATTTCTTGGTAGTTTTGTATTACTGAGCTTTTCCAAGCTCACGTTGTTTTTACCATTGCAGCTTAGAAGAAATCTATCATGTTATAGTGATCGACATTAGTGTTTGGAGTTCTCTTGATATTGCTTTTAGATTAAGGTACTGGTACAATTAGTGGGCATGTATATCGTATCTTATTTTATGACAAAGTTTGTAATATACTTACTGGATTGCCTTTTTATGATTTTCTGTAATGATGTCCTAACAAAGATTTTTATTTTATAGTTTTAAATGTATTAGAAAGAAAAAAAAATATTCGGGTTTTATTGTGGGTCGCTCTTGTGACCTTAATGTGACATCCTAGAATCTGATGTAACACATTGGCGGATTTAGGGGGTTACATGATATACCTTGAATTAAGTTAATAGTAAGCAACACATATCGGTAAAAAATTGGGGTTTGGGGGAAAAAGATGAGGGGATAGGGTTTCGGGGAAGAGGATAAGGGTAGTTTTGGTAAAATAAAATTAATTTAATGAATATTTTAATATATTAAATAGAAAAATAATAATTAGGTGACATGACGTGTTCTTATTGGTTTTTAATTTTTTATACAATGTTTTTTTGGGTTATATGAGTAATGATGAAAAGTTTAGGGGGCAAAAATGATCAAAACATACTTTTGGGGGCAAGTTGGGAAAATAGGTAAAGTTTAGGGGGAAAGTGCATTAAGCCTTAATTTTTTTATTAAAGAAACTAAGAATTTAAATAAGGTTTAAATGAAAAAAACAATTCCTAAACTATACTCTTTGTTCGCTTTTAGCCCTTCAACTATTTTTTAGTCAAAATAAGTACCTAAACTACTATTTCTGGTCACTTTAAGTCTGATAGTTATCTCAAAAATTATTTGGGTCAATAAGATGTTGACACATCACAAAAGAATTGACCAATACATAATTTAGGGAGTAAAAGCAAAAAATGGCATAGTTTAGGTACTTAAAAGACTAAAAATTAGTTTATGTCACATCCCGAAAACTGGCCTAGTCGAAAGTAGGTACCGGTGATCGGAAATTTTGAATCCGATGTGTTACACGTTTGTAATAGCTGACTTTTGTACCATTCATTTGTAATGAAACCTTAATTTGGTCCTATGTGAGTGGATGAGCTTCCTTGTACGAAATTCAAAGCCAAGATGCAAATTTCGAGCTAGGCGTACCGATACGGTCAAACCGATATCAATACGGTCCAACTGTCAATAACTAACTTATCTGTTTGGGTATGAGCGTATCGATACGGTCACGAGCGTATCGATATGGGCCCCATGTTTTGAATCTATTTGAATTCAAAAATTGAAAGGAAACTAAGCAAGGTGCTTACTCACCTCCTTGCTTGACCATTCCCATGTGAAATCATCAGAAAAGTGATTTATAACAGGCGAAAAGAAGTGATTAGATGATGAACTTGAATTAAGCAAACCCTTGCCCTAGGGAAATGCTTTCATTGGTCTAAACTTTGGTGGGCAATCATTAAAAAAATTGATGTGGTTTTTACATGAATAATAAAGAGAGAAGCGTTCATTCTCTCATCTTTCTATCTTTAAACCTCCCGGTAAACTAAACCCACCTTGTTACAAAATTAAGCAAGCTCCTCCATTGTTGTCTTCAACCTCTAGCTAAGCTAGCACCTTGGTGCAATCCTTGATCATCGTTCGACTTCAATACCCCGTTTAAAAGCTCATAGCTCGGTAAGCAAAACCCCTCATTCGATTTGATGATTCCAATCTTCGTTGGAGCTTAATTTCGAAATTAGGTATTTCTCGATTCATGTGGAAACACATGAATTAGGAGTTTGATTTTTTTTATTCGATGTTGTCCCTAAACTCCAATAAGTTCAAAATATGTTTCCGAATCCTTAATTTGAACTCTAACATGACCTCGTAATTTTTGCTAGCTCAAGTGTTGGAGAAAGACTCATTGTCATCTCTGAAGAAAGCTAGGCACATTGAAATTTCGATTCGAGAGCCTCATCATCAAGGTAAGTGTAGTCGTGTCAAAGGATAGGCTCGGTGCCATCCTGTTGCATTATTGTGGTTTGTTATGCATTGTGAGAAAGCTCAAGTAAAGAAATCGACTATAAATTCGAATGGTAAGGATTGGTAAGTCCTTGTGTTAATTTGATATGGTTATGAATATACATGTGACATATGATCTGATATAAATGAACTATGAAAATGATATGTTGAGGTATGAACAAATATGTTATATTATGTGAAATTGATATGGCTATGTGATGATATGATGTACACATGTACGATGATATGCTATGGAGCTACGGCTCACTTTCGTTTCCAATAGGTTGTGACCTACGGGTACAAAGGTAAGAAAGTACAATGATATATGTGAACCCTGAACATTTGTGCATTTTGGATACAATTAGCATGCCATAGGGTTATTTGAGCTCGTATAAGTAAGGATGGACTACGGTCCGGGGCTACGACCTATATATGGGGGAGATAAGGATGGATTGTATAAGGGATTTATCTAGAGCTACAACTTATTTTTCGATATATGTATTGGTTTAAAGGGGAATCCGAGTATCTATTTGTTACATTGTCCAAGGGAATTAATGTGTGTTAAGTTTTGCTATGACTATATGAAAGTATGGTAAATGACTTAAGCATGAGACTCATGTGATGCATAGTATAATTATGTTATTTAAGTATGATGATATGTTGTTCATGATCATAGTATGTTATTCACGTCACTTGATTATTTTACGCTTGTTATGACTACCTCACTAGGCTAAATAAGCTTAACATATATGTGTGTGTCATGCATTTCAGGACCTTGAAGAATCCCGAGCTCTGATCGTGTAATCTACGGTTGCAAGTCACCTCCGTTACCATATGTATGTTTAGTTTTGTTTCCGAACTCCTAGTAAGGTGGCATAAGGTCTAGACTTGTTGAAATGACCTATTTTGATATGTTTGTATAAGCTTAAAATACCCTTAATGATGTATGTGTAATATGGTATATTTTGGGGTTGGTAACCTAGTTAAAATGAGTTTAAATGCACTAATTGGTAAAACCTTAGTAAATGGATTCGAAATGCTCTAAAATTTGACATGTGATTAGAAATACTATTTTTAAGATTGCTGGTAAAATTTGAATAACGTTTGGTTGGGTATTTTGAGTAAAAACCATTAAAATTTTGTCATTACATGTCAAAGCGTATCGATACGGGTGATGGCGTATCGATACAATCAATCATAATTTGGCTAAAAGAAAACAGGGCGTATCGATACAGATAGGGCGTATCAGTACGGATTTTGGTCAATATAATCTGGATTGGAAAAAGGTATCGATACGGTCATAGAGCGTATCAGTACGGAGTCAACGCTTTCAATGCGTATCGATACTGGACTAACTGTATCGGTACGTGTTTGACGTCCTTCGAATCTGGAAATCTAAAATTAGGCTTAGTGTATCGATACGGCCCTTAGGGTATCGATACGGTGTTAGTTAATCTTGTTATAAGGAATAAAAATAAGTTTTAGGCACTTTGCAATTTGGTCACTAATAACTATACGATCTTATTAATCAGGTTAACGATATCCGATAGTAATGGGTCTTCACAGATTAATAATTGGTAAGTTTAATTACAAGTTGGTAGTAAAGAATTCGGATTAGAATTAATAATTTGCAAAGTTTACGATTTATCCCCTAAGTTTGTAAAAGTTAAAATTAACCTCGACTCTAATACGAATAGTAACGAATAGGTTAGATAAGCTTTGAGAATGACTAATAAAATATTCCAAACAAGTTCCAAAATTCGATTTCGTCTTCCGATCTCTGAATAAGTTTTCGATAACACTTTCCGACCTGGTCTCTACTAGACCGGGAATGGGGTGTTACAGTTGTGGTATCAGAGCCTAGGTTTAGTCGATTCTAGGACTAAACTGAAGCCCACTACGAGTCCGTATGTACTTATGCCACCTAGGAGTTATTTGTATATGTTATCTATGACTTGCAGCTTACACGATTCAATCTTTCTGTATGATTAGATCTGAATATGTCTGCACCTACTGATAGACGCACTGTTAATGAACTGAATCCCAGCTCCTCTTCTACTCAAGGTGATAATCTGAGGGAAGAAGTTATGCCCGAACGAGTGGAGCAAAATGATCTGTCTCATCCTCCATCGATGCCGCCCGCTCAGCAAGAATGTCTAATGTCCATGGCCGATATGATTAAGGAAGTGGCTGTGTCTCTTCGACAAGAACCACCCCTTCAGCCTGCTGCAGCTACCCCGATGGCACCTATTAACAAGCTCAAACAATACCCAGTTTACACCTTTACCAGCCAGGATTTAGACAACCCTGAAGTCATAGAATACTGGCTGGAGAACACTCTGAAAGTGCTGAATAAGCAAATAAAGTGCCCCAAATAACAAAAGCTCGAGTGTGCCTTAGCCATGATTGCTGAGGAGACCTAGAGTTGGTGGGATACAGTAACACTCACCGTGCTTGAACACAAAGTTACGTGGGATTTCTTCCTTCAGGTGTTCTGCAAAAAGTATATCAGTGATCATTACATCGCCGAAAGACGTAAAAAGTTCCTCCATCTGAAGCAAAAAGGAAGGGTCGTAGAATAGTATATCCAGGATTTCTACAAGTATGCAAGATATGGTGCTAAGATTATACGCACGGAGAAAGAAAAATGCCAGATGTTCGTTGATGGCCTCTATGATGAACTGCGTCCTCTTTTCACCATCTTGGAGTTAGAAGACTTCCAAAGTTTGGTTAATCGAGCTGTTGCTGTTGAAGCCTCCCAGAAGGCTTCTGAAAGAAGGAAAAAGAACCATGCTTGATCTGATAAGAGGTTCCGAGATGATTCCAAGTCACCCACATCTCAGAAGAAGGGTAGATAGAGGGACCAGAAGCCTGTTACCTTTTAACGGCTACTACGATCCGGTTATGTACCACAGTTTCAGTTTGCAGGAACATCTGTTGCTCGCACAACTTTAGTAGACAGTACAAGTGGTTTTGCGAAAGGTTCTTAGATCTCTTTGTGTAATTTCTGCTAGAAGAGGCACCTAGGGTAGTGCCACAAATAGTCTAGATCCTGCTATCTTTATGGCGAGTCTGGCCACTTTATCCGACAGTACCCTCAGAATTCGTACGCTCCTATCTCTGTAGCTTCTCAGAACAACCCTAGCAAGAGAAGATGAGCAAAGAAAATACAAACTGGATCAGCAGGGAGACCTCGCAACGCCAATGCCCCTTCGGCTAGCCGTGACCCTCAGACTTCAGCCTAGATGTACCATGTTTAGGGTCGTGAGCAGGAGGATGATCCTGATGTGATTGCAGGTATGGTGGAATTATGTTCTGATCTTGTTTATGCTTTGGTAGATCTAGGCTCTATGTATTCTTTTGTTAGTGAACCTTTGATTGCAAAGTATGCCTTATAATCAGAACCGGTCACTTCTAAGATTGTTGTCTCTAATCCGCTAGGGGATAGCATAATCATTCGATGGGTTTGTAAAGCTTACCCTCTAAGGATCCAAGGGATCATTTTCTCGGCTAATTTGATGTCCTTGCCTTTTCGAGAATTTGATCTCATGTTAAGCCTTGAATAGTTAGCCAAACACCAAGTATGGGTAGACTATTCGAAGAAGAAATTATACCTCCGTGGGCTTAGTAAGAAAAGCATAACACTGATGAAATCTGAACTCGAGCCTAAGAAGACTTTCATGTATGCCATGAAAGATCTAAAACTTAAAAATGTACCTGTTGTGAAAGAATTCTCTGATGTGTTTCCCGATGAACTTTCGGGACTCCCTTCCACCTAAGAAGTGGAATTCGAGATAGAAGTACAACCTGGGACTACTCCGACCTCTATCACTCCGTATAGAATGACTCCGGTGGAGTTAAGAGAGCTAAAGGCCCAAATCTAAGACCTTTTGGATAAAGGATTCATTCGACCGAGTTCTTCACCTTGGTGAGCACGGTATTGTTTGTTAAGAAGAAAGATGGATCGATGCGCCTATGCATCAACTATTGTCAGTTGAATAAGGTGACGATCAAGAACAAGTACCCGTTGCCTAGGATCGATGACCTTTTCGATCAATTAAAAGATGCTTCTGTCTTCTCAAAGATAGACCTTCGATCTGGGTAATACCAAATGCTTGTGAAAGAGTCTGATGTTATAAAGACTATTTTTTGAACTAGATATGGCCACTATGAATTCCTAGTAATACAATTTGAGCTTACGAATGCACCTACAGCCTTTATGGACTTGATGAACTATGTGTTCTAACCTTATATAGATAAGTTTGTGGTGGTGTTCATAGATGACATTCTAATCTATTCGAAGGATGTTGCTACTCATGAAGAACATCTCCGGATTGTGCTTCAGACTCTTCGGAAAAAACAATTGTATGCCAAGTTCAGCAAATGTGAATTCTGGTTATCCGAAGTATCTTTTCTTGGCCATGTGATCTATTCTGCGAGTATTCAAGTTGACCTAAAGAAGATTCAAGCCATCATTGACTGGATTCCTCCGAAGAATGTGGGAGAAGTTCATAGTTTTCTAGGCCTTGCAGGCTACTACCATAGATTCGTTAAGGGGTTCTCCCTGATTGCTGCCCCCTTGACGAAGCTCCTCCGCAAGGAAATTCCTTTTGTATGGATTGTGGATCAGTAAAAGAGTTTCAATTAACTCAAGCAAGTCCTTACTCATGCCTTTGTCTTGGTGCAACCTGAGTCGGGCAAAGATTTCACCGTTTACAGCAATGCATCCTACTTGGGACTAGGCTGTGTTCTGATGCAAGAAGGCAAAGTCATAGCTTATGCTTCACGTCAACTCAAGCCACATGAGCTAAACTATCCGACTCATGGTCTGGAGCTAGCCGCAGTTGTGTTTGCTTTGAAGATTTGGCAACACTATCTGTATGGTGAGAAATACTACCTATACACTAATCATAAGAGCCCTAAATACCTCCTAACTCAAAAGGAGTTGAACCTTCATCAACGCTGGTGGAAAGAGCTTTTAAAAGACTATGATCTGGCCATTGATTACCATCCCGATAAAGCTAATGTTGTGGCTGAAGCTCTTAGCCGGAAGCCCACTCATTCTCCGAGATGTTTGAATGCTCACTTTCAGCTCAAGAAGTGTGGCAAGTTGTTGGCTGAATTGATAGTGTAATCGACTATTATATCTTGAATCAAAGCACTCCAAGAAAACGATGAGGAGTTGCAGCCTCTCATTGCTAAGGTCAAGGATAACACAGATCCTAACTTTGCTATAAATTTTGAAGGCTTATTATGTTTCTGCAACCGTATTTGTGTGCCTGATGATGATGATCTTCGAAATTAGATTCTGGGTGAAGCTCATTCTAGCCCTTCTCTGTTCACCTAGAAGCTATTAAAATGTATAAAGATCTAAAGGAACTATATTGGTGGTCCAGAATGAAGAATGAGATCACGGACTTTGTGACTAGGTGTTTGACTTGCCAACGAGTCAAAGCCGAGCACAAGGTACCTACTGGTCTTTTGCAGCCTATCGAGCTTCGATAGTGGAAATGAGAGTGCATTACAATAGACTTCGTAAGTGGCCTACCTATGACACCAAAAAAGACTGATATTGTTTGGGTCATTGCGGGCCGATTTACTAAGTCCGCTCATTTTCTTTCGGTGAGAATGGATTTTAGTTTACCTAAGCTCACAAAGTTGTATATCCATGAAGTCACTCAGATACACAGAGTCCCTGTGTCTATTATCTCTGATCGTGACCCTCGATTTGCAGCTTGGTTTTGGAGGACCTTACATGAGGCCTTGGGAACGTGAGTGCACCTTAGCACTGCTTTCCATCCTCAAACTGATGGTCAATATGAGAGAGTTATTCAGGTAACTCTAAACCCTCCTTTGAATTGTGTGTCTAGATGTTTTGTGTCAATCTCAATTCTTCCTTGTAGATTTTGGAAGATATACTCAGAGCTTGTGTCATCGACTTCGGGAATACGTGAGAGAAATCCTTACCCTTAGTCGAGTTCACGTATAACAACAGTTACCAAACTTCAATTCAAATGGCCTCGTACGAAGCTTTGTATGGAAGAAGATGTAGAACTCTTCTTTGTTGGACCGAACTCGGTGAAGGCAAGATGCTAGGTCCTAACTTACTTCGGGAAACTGAAGAAAGGACAACCATTATTTGTGATCGTCTTAAGGCTGCCTTTGATCGACAGAAATCATATGCTGATTTAAAAGAAGAGATATCCAGTACGAGGTTGGTGAGAAGGCCTTCCTCAAATTATCTTCGTGGAATAAGATCTTTTATTTTGGCAAAAGGGGAAGCTAAGTCCCCATTTCATTGGCCCATTCGAAGTGACTAAAAGAGTTAGACTTGTAGCATACTGATTAGCCCTTCCCGATGAGTTAAGTTGGATTCACAATGTCTTCCACGTATCTATGTTACGCAAGTACCAGTCAGATCCTTCCCAGGTGATCGAGCTGGAGTCTGTGGAGATTCAACCCAATCTGACGTACGAGGAAGAACTTGTATAGATCCTTGCTCGAGAAGTCAAACGGCTTCGTAACAAGTATGTGCCCTTAGTGATAGTTCTATGGAGAAGTCATTTTATTGAAGAGGCAACGTGGGAACTTGAAGAGACCATGCAAAAGCAATACCCACATCTTTTTGCCTGAAATGAAAATTCAATGTCAAATTTTCTTAAGGGGGAGAGAGTTGTCTCATCCTAAAAACTGGCCTAGTCGGAAGTAGGTTCCGGTAATCAGAAATTTTGAATCTGATGTGTTACATGTTTGTAATAGCCGACTTTTGTACCCTTCTTTTGTAATGAAACCTCAATTTGGTCCTATGTGAGTAGATAAACTTTCTTGTACGAAATTCAAACCAAGATACAAATTCTAAGTTAGGCGTACCGATACGGTCAAGCCAATATCGATATGGTCCAACTGTCAATAACTAACTTATCTGTTTGGGCATGAGCGTATCGATACAGGCCCTTTGTTTTGAATCTGTTCGAAGTCAAAAATTGAAAGAAAAGTAAGCAAGGTGCTTACTCACCTCTTTGCTTGACCATTCCTATGTGAAATCATCAGAAAAGTGATTTATAACAAGAGAAAAAAAGCGATTAGATGATGAACTTGAATTGAGCAAACCCTTGTCCTAGGGAAATGCTTTCATTGGTCCAAACTTTAGTGGGCAATCATTAAAATAATTGATGTGGTTTTTACATGAATAATAAAGAGAGAAACTTTCATTCTCTCATCTTTCCATCTTTAAATCTCCCGGTAAACTAAACACACCTTATTACCAAATTAAGCAAGCTCCTCCATTGTTGTCTTCAACCCTAGCTAAGCTAGCACCTTGGTGCAGTCCTCGATCATCATTCGACTTCAATACCCTGTTTAAAAGCTCATAGCTCGGTAAGCAAAACCCCTCATTCGATTTGATGATTCCAATCATCATTGGAGCTTAATTTTGAAATTAGGTATTTCTTGGTTCATGTGGAAACCCATGAATTAGGAGTTTGATTTTGTTAATTCGATGTTGTCCCTAAACTCCGGTAAGTTTGAAATATGTTTCTGAATCCTTAATTCAAACTCTAACATGACCCTTAATTTGTGCTAGCTCAAGTGTTGGACAAAGACTTATTGTCATCCCCGAAGAAAGCTAGGCACATTAGAATTTCGATTCGAGAGCCTTATAATCAAGGTGAGTGTAGCCGTGTCAAGGGATAGGCTCGGTGCCATCCTATTGCATTATTGTGGTTTGCTATGCATTGTGACAAAGATCAAGTAGAGCAATCGGCTATAAATTCGAATGGTAAGGATTGGTAAGACCTTGTGTTAATTTGATATGGTTATGGATATACATGTGGCATATGATCCGATATAAATGAACTATGAAAATGATATGTTGAGGTATGAACAAATATGTTATATTATGTGAAATTGATATGGCTATGTGATGATATAATGTACATATGTACGATGATATGTTATAGAGCTACGGGTCACTTTCGTTTTCGATATGTTGTGACCTACGGGTACAAAGGTAAGAAAGTACATTGATATATGTGAACCCTGGACATTTGTGAGTTTTGGATACAATTGGCATGCAATAAGGTTATTTGAGCTCGTATAAGTAAGGGTGGACTACGGTCCAGGGCTACGGCCTATATGTGGGGGAGATAAGGATGGATTGTGTAAGGGATTTATCCAGAGCTACGGCTCAAGGCCACGGCTTATTTTTCGATATATGTATTGGTGTAAGGGGAATCTGTGTATCCATTTGTTACATTGTCCAAGGGAATTGATGTGTGTTAAGTTTTGCTACGACTATATGAAAGTAGGGTAAATGACTTAAGCATGAGACTCATGTGATGCATAGTATAATTATGTTATTTAAGTATGATGATATGTTGTTCATGATCATAGTATGCTATTCACGTCACTTGATTATTTTACGTTTGTTATGACTACCTCACTAGGCTAAATAAGCCTAACATATGTGTGTGTGTCATGCATTTCAGGACCTTGAAGCATCCCGAGCTTGGATCGTGTAATCTACCGTTGCAAGTCACCTCTGTTACCATATGCATGTTTAGTTTTGTTTCTAAACTCCTAGTAAGGTGGCATAAGGTCTAGACTTGTTGAAATGACCTATTTTGATATGTTTGTATAAGCCTAAAATAGCCTAAGTGATGTATGTGTAATATGGTATATTTTGGGGTTGGTAACCTAGTTAAAATGAGTTTAAATGCACTAATTGGTAAAACCTTAGTAAATGGATTCGAAATGCTCTAAAATTTGACATGCGATTAGAAATACTATTTTTAAGATTGTTGGTAAAGTTTGGTAAAATTTGAATAATGTTTGGTTGGATAATTCTAATAAAAACCAGTAAAATTCTGTCATTACAGGTCAAAGTGTATCGATACGGGTGATGGCGTATCGATACGATCAATCATAATTTGGCTAAAAGAAAACAAGGCGTATCGATACGAATAGAGCGTATCAGTACGGATTTTGTTCATTTGAATCTGGATGGGAAAAAGGTATTGATACGATCATAAAGCGTATCGGTACGAAGTCAACGCGGTCAACGCGTATCGATACTGGACTAGCTGTATCGGTACGGGTTTGACGTCCTTCGAATCTGGAAATCTAAAATTGGGCTTAGCATATCGATACGACCCTTAGGGTATCGATACGGTGTTAATTAATCTTGTTATAAGGAATAAAAAGAAGTTTTAGGCAATTTGCAATTTGGTCACTAATAACTATACGGTCTTATTAATCAAGTTAACGATATCCGATAATAATGGGTCTTTACAGATTAATAATTGGTAAGTTTAATTACAAGTTGGTAATAAAGAATTAGGATTAAGATCGCTAATTTGCAAAGTTTACGATTTAGCCCCTAAGTTTGTAAAAGTTAAAATTGACCTCGACTCTAATACGACTAGTAACGAATAGGTTAGATAAGCTTTGAGAATGACTAATAAAATATTCCGAACAAGTTTCGAACTTCGATTTCGTCTTCCGATCTCCGAATAAGTTTTTGATAACACTTTCTGACCTGGTTCTCTACCAGACCAGGAAGGGAGTGTTGGAGTTTAAGAACTTAAAATGACCAAAAATAATAGTTTAGGGACTTGTTTTGCCCAAAAAATAGTTTAAGGTCTAAAAATAAATAAAAGACAAAGTTTAAAGGTTAATTTTTCATTCAAGCCTATAAATAAATATAGCCTCGTTTGGTTGGGTTGTAACTGACGTGTTGTATTATTTAATACGTCTCTATTATGAAATCTAAACCCTAAACCACAAACTCCAAACCATAAACCATATGCCCTAAATAACAAACCCTAATCCATGATTCATAAACCATAAACCATAAACCCTTAACTCAAAACCTCAAACCCTAAACCTCAAAACCCTAAAGCTTAAATCATAAACTCCAAACCCAATAATACAAACCATAAACCTAAATAATAAACCCTAAAACCTAAACCCAAACTCTAACCCATAAACCATAAAACTCTAAACCCTAACCCAAACTTTAACCCTTAAACCATAAAACTCTAAACCCTAATTCATAAGCCCTAAACCTTAAACCATAAGACTCAAACTATAAACCCTAAACCATAAACTCCAAAACCTAAATCATATGCATTAAATAATGAACCCTAAACTATAACACATGAACCCTACACTTTAAACCCCAAATCATAAACCCAAATCATAAACTCAAAACATGAAACCCTAAACTAAAAAACCCAAACCCTAAAGTTTGAACAATAAACTCTAAACCCTAAAAATAATATAATAATCGATGTCAAAACAAGGGAAAATATAAATTTAGAATTTTTAAGGGTAAAAGTGTACATTCATACATAACACTTATCTTTTAACTTTATCACAAATTTTTCAACCAAACACCTTGATATAGTAATAACTATCTTCCATTCATCTTTTTAATACACAAGTGTTATTTAAGACAACACATCTTTTACATCCACTGTACCAAACGAGGCGATAATGTTTTATCATAATATTTATGACGTACTAAGAACCAATTTGTTTAAGGCATAGACGAAACTAGGATCAAACATTAGGTGGGGCAAAGGTCTATTAAGCTTTTAAGTCTAAAAATTGGGACGAGCGAAGGTTTATTAAGCTTTTAAATTTAAAAATTGGAAGGGGTAAAAACCTTATTTTAATATTATTTAAACTAGATAGGAGTTGATGTGAAATTATACCAAAAAAATTTGGGAGAGGCTAGAGCACCTCCCAAGCTCTACATGGCCCTGTCCCGGTTTAAGGGATGAGGAATGAAGTTGATTAAACAAGACCAATAATATGATAAATGGAGTAAATTAAACTGAAGCTTTGTCTCCTAATCAATGTCAAAACAAGAGAAACATATAAAGTTGGCATTTAAGGGTAAATGGTACATTCATTGTAACACCCTGAAAACCAGCTTAGTCGAATTACAAATTCATGATGATCCGAAATTGACTTGACAGTTAATAAATTTTGATTAATTTGATAAGTTAGTGATCTCTTTGAATGAATTTGGAAATCTTGAAATTTTAGTGAAATGATCCTGTAGGAAGAATGAAATTATGCAAGTTGTTTATAAAATAAGATTTTTGTGTTTGTGATACTTCAATTGACTGGTTAGTTTAATTAGTATATAAAGATAATATTATTAAGTTTTAAATATGATTGTTTTGTGATAAATGCATAATTTTGAGAATTATGTATGAATTTATAAATTCACATTAGTGGCTAAAATAAAATGTTTGCAAGGGCTAAGCCTTGCATGTTAATTGGCTCACCATGCATGCTTTTCTTTCACGTGGCTGTAGTGGTAGCCTCCTTGGTGATTAATCCTCCATTTTAATGAATTAATAATTCATAAAAAAAAAACTAGAAAATTTCTAAAACAAAACATTGTCTCATTTCCCTTATTTATCTCCCGAAAAGAACTCATCATTGTTAAAAAGTTTAAGGGGTTGGTGATTTAAGTTGGTAATGGAGTGGGGAGCATAAATTTCGTTGCTTAATCAATGATGGAAGGTATCTTATTTACCTATGCTTTGTAGATAGAATTGTTTGTTATTAATAAGGATAAATCAAGGGTAAATTGAATGGTATTGGATAAGGTTAGAATGGGTATTGTTATCTTTGGATGATATTGTTCCTGATTGTAATCATAGTGTATATGGTTGGAATGATTTTATTATTAACTAATAAGGAACTCGAAAATGATCATGATGTGGTCTCTTTTAAATACTAGAATGTTTTGAGAAAAAAAAACTTGATGCTATTGTTGCCTTGAAATATCATTGAAAATATATTGTTTGGTGATGCTCTTGTTGTTGTCTGTTTTATTGTTTGCTAAATAAGATTAGCTTGAAGTAAATGGATATTAGTGTTGTTATCTTTAATTTAAAATTCTGATTTATCCTTGGATTAGTATTTAAAATGTATACAGATTTGATGCTCGAATAAAATAGCTTGGCATGTTAAGAAAATACATTTTGCTTTGCATGATGGATTGCATGATGTTTGGATGCTGTAAAACTAGGTAGTAATGCTGAAAAACAGATTTGAAATTATGTTGTAAAACAATGCAGATTTGTTTAAAATGCAGAATTCAGTAGGATGAAATGCAAAATATATGTGTGCAGTATATGTAGAATGTATGTGTGCAGTATGCCGTTCATGTATGTGTGGTTTTTTAAGTGAAAAACAGTACAACTTTTTTAAAGGAAATGTAGTGCAGTTTATTAAGAAGCAATTTAAAAGAACTTTGGCATGGTGGAAAGGTATATTTCAGGACTATAGTTTATGAGCTATGGCTCAAGGGTGACGACCCTATATATGTAATATATTGGCGACAGTAGGAGGTAAAGGGGGAGATGGTCAGGAGTTTGGGGACGGTTGGTTGGATAGATGAAAAGTTAGATTTGTTATATTCTAACACTAGCCATTGCTATGTGCTTTGAGCTATGTGTAATACGAACCAATATGGTCAAACTCGGACCCGTGCTACCTATGTCCAAATGTGATTCAAGGCAAATGTTCTGAAAGATATGAACTCAGATACTAAGCTTCGTAAGAAATTATGATAAGCAATGTTATGAAATCAAATAAGCTCTGTTATGATCTCCGATAATCTTTGATAAGAACTTCGATAAGCCTTGATAAGACTCTAATAAGATAAGTTATGAACTCCGATAAGTTCGATAAGAAATTCGATAGAACTCAGTTAAAAACTCTGAAAGATTTTCGATTAAGATTTTGAAAGAATATGAACTCTGGTAAAGCTTTCAGTAAACAAAGTCATGTATAAGCTAATATTAAGACATAAATACTTATTGCTAACTTATGCTTGTATTCTTTGAATTTCCATTCAATATCATTAGCATTATGCTTTGTTATTTTAGTGCTACTACCTCACTTACACTATATAAGCCTAATGCATTCATTCCATGCATTTGCAGGATTTTATGACTATCCTTAAGATTGATCGTGTCGAAAGGGTTGCAAGTCACACGTTAAAGCTTAGTTTAAAATTGATGATTTCCTTTGAAACTCTTAGGATGGTGACATATGGCATTGTACAAGAATACATGTAATTTTAAGTAGATAATGTCCATATTATTATGGTTTGTAAATGGTCTTTAAGTGATTATCTTTGGTAATATCGTTTGATAATCATATCTATGTGTTAGTAGTTTGATGATTGTTTATCCATAAATTAAAGGCATGTTGTAGATTAAAGTATTGGTAATAATTGGTTTATTAGCATGATAAAGGATTTTCTTAAGAAATGAAATTGTATTCTTGGAATGAGAAACTCTACTTGTGACTCTTTGAGGTATGGAATAGGCCTTGTTAGGTTATATACAAGCCCATGATTTACAAATGCTATTTAATGTTGTTAATGTTATCTTGAAATAAATTTTTGGATAATAAGAAGTATTTCAAGTTAAATTTAGATTATGGTATAGCTAAATATGATCATAGAAGGACTTGCTTGAATAAAGTGAACTTTGAAGGATATATGCTCTTAATTAATGGTAAAGTTTTCTGTTCTTAAACCAGAACATTACAATTAAAAAGAAACTAGTTAGACTGGTTATGTCTTGTTATGATAAGTTATTGTTATATATATACTTTTATATACATTAGTTAAATTATATAATTATAAGATGTTTTAAATGTCAATTTGGAAGTTATGTAGTAAAGGTATTGTAGAATCTTATGAAGTAATCGAGCATGATGAGGATATATTAAGTTTGAAGGTGAAAGAAATAAAAGGACATTTGTTATGTTTAAAATGTTTTGAAAGGTTTAAAGAAAATTTTTGTAAGCTTACCCTAAAATATTGAAGTCTTACGTTTTAGTCATCAAGATTTTTGTTTTTGTTTTGCATTTTCGATAGCATCTTTGATCTCAGTTTGCTTCCGGACCGGGTAAAGGGTGTTACATTCATACATAACACTTATCTTTTAATTTTATCACAAATTTCACAACCAAGCATCTCGATATAGTAACAACTATCTTCCATCCATCTTTTTAATACACATGTGTTATTTAATACAACACACCTCTTTTACACTCGTTGTACCAAATGAGGCGATAATGTTTTATCATAATATTTATGGCGTACTAAGAACCAATTTGTTTAAGGCATGGACGGAACTAGGATCAAACATTGGGAAGGATAAAGGTCTATTAAGCTTTTAAGTCTAAAAATTAAGACGGACGAATGTATATTAAACTTTTAAATCTAAAAATTGGAAGGGGCAAAAAACTTATTTTATTATTGTTTAAACTAGATGAGACCTGAAGTGTAATTATACCAAAAAATTTAGGAGGGGCTAAAGCACTCCAAGCTCTACATGGCTCCGTCCCGGTTTAAGGGATTGGGAATTAAGTTGATTAAAGAAAACCAATAACATGATGAATGAAGTAAATTAAACTGGAGCTTTGTTTCCTAATGAATTCTTGTAGTTCTTAATTTGAATTAGTAGATCAATAGATCAGATATTTAAGACGTGAGTGATAAAAAAATATTTTATGTAGAAATATACGGTTTAAAGTTTATATATTAATGCGGACATTTGAAAATTTACTTTTTTAATAACAAGGCTTAAATGAAAAATAAGTGCCTAATTTTTTTTTATAAAAATAGGTGCCTAAAGTTTCAACCGTTACAATTTTAAGTGTCCGACCATCAATGGCCTTTTAAAAAATTATTGTCCAAACAGAGCTAGACAAGTGGCAGGAATATTAATTTTTTTATTTTTTGAAGAAAAACTTTAAAGTTTTAAAAAAATCTCAAAGCTTTCAAAAATATTAAAATCTGTCCCTAAAAATAACAAAATCTCAAATTCCCAAATATTCACTGTTACTGTCGTCGATCGCCGTCTCCGACCCTACCCTTCTAGTCGTCAGACACAGCTAACCATTTTCCCTAATATGTCGTCGTTAGAAATCGACGAACAGTGTGTCAATCGAACGACTATTTAACATTCGCCGTTCAATGTTTGTTTGGAACATCGTTCGCCAGTTTCCAATGACGTCAAATTGGGAGAAATGATCGGCTGGATCAGACGACCGAAAGGGTAGGGTCGACGACGGCAGCGGTAAAGATTTGAGAATTTGGAGACTATTTTAAAAATTTTCAAAATTTCAAGTTTTTTTTTTGAAAAATTTTAAATTATTAAAAACAAAAAATGAAATTAAAAGAAATTATAAATTAAAGGCTTAAAGGCCCATTTGCCCCCTAAACTATACACTTTTTTTCTTCTAAATAACCCCTTAAAATATTTTTCGAGACGTTGTGCCCCCTTAACTAAAAATCGTTACTCCGTTTGACCCCTTCATTAGATGTCGTTAAAAAGATTCTTATGGGCCAATCAGAATGTGCCACGTGTCATTTCATTAAAATAAATAAATTAACTTAAATAAAAGGGGTGAATTGCATATTAGGTATGTCAACTTTTATTTTTTATTCATTTTAGTCCCTTATATGAACTGTTAATCTTCTTCTTTCCCTCTTCTCAGTTCCCTGTTCTGATCTTTGAAACTTGTTAAGTGGAATTTGTGGATTACTAATTAATCTGTTTAAACATTGTACTCAAGATATAGAATGCTATGGTAAGGATGGATCGTTTTCTTTTTCCCATTCTTTTAACTTCCGTTTTTACAAATTTTTGGCCGGTCTTTCATTTGACCGTATCTGCATTTGGTAAGGGTAGGCATTAATTACTTGCAGCTACACTATTAACTTCCATCATCAATATCAAATGAACTCTACATATTCACTGTGAGCTTCGGATCTACCTGTTCATACTAATTGTAATTCTATCAGAATTTTAAAAAACATTGGATTCTTCTAAATTCAAATATCCATATATATTAAAAAAAACAGACTGTACAATATGGAACTGGTATAGTTATCAATAACAAGGAGGCCTTTCGTTAAACGGCGTCTAACGGAGGGGCCAAACGAGATAATGACTTTTAGTTAAGGGGGCACAACGTCCCGAAAAATACTTTAAGGGGATGTTCGAGAAAAAATATATAGTTTAGGAGGCAAATGGGCTATAAGCCTAAATTAAAATATGATACATGTCAAAATTTTATTAGTTAATAGATTTTTTAGAGGTAGTTAATTACTGGACATCTAAAATTATAACGGTTGAAACTTTACGCACTTATTTTTACAAAAAAATACTTTAAACATTTAAAATTTAAAAATAATATAATTTAGACATTTATTTCTTATTTAAGCCCGATGATATATAATAGTAAAAGAATTACATATGAATTCATTAGTTATCTGTTCAAGTCCTAGAAAAATAATTTTAAACTCAAAAAATATAGATTTCAATGTCAATTATTTTTAAAGCCACGTCGGTTTTAGTTTTAATATTTTTATAAACACTTTTTTTAAGAAAATGAGGGTCAACTGACTCCGTTTTATAAAAGGTGGTTCCACCTATAGTTCTAAATTATTTTATTCAAATATTATTTAAAATACGAAAAGATACTATTAAAAAATAAAATTAAAATCAATAATCTTTAGAGCAAATAATTAAAAGTTTTCGGTTGACATTTCTCCCTAGATTGTGGGTTTTAGATCCACTAAAAGTAAATTTTACCTTCTCCCTTCCTTAAGTAAGAATTGTCCAAAAAATAAAATTAAAAAAATTATAATAATATTAGTTACTCTTTTTGGAGGATATTTTTATTTTTTTCCAATTAAATTAACACTAGATTAATAAGTAATCTCAAAGTTTAAATCTTAACTATTTTATTGTCTTAACACATTAAAAAATAAAAATATTTAATTAGTAAATAATTTTAAAAACATATTTTTCATATATATATATATTAATTGAGTTATATATAATATATAAAAGTATATATATAAAAAAAAACATCTATAACAACGTATATCATCAATCTATATAAAAATATACATCCACTTATACAGTGTTAAGGGCAGGTTTAACTCTAAAATAAGAGTCAAAATTATCTCGTTTTTTTAATGCTTAAACTATAAAATTTTCTCTTTTAAGAATAAATTGAGGCATTTACTTTAACCAAAAAATGATAATTTAGAAACTAATTTGACTAAAAAAGGATAATTTTGGCACTTAAAAGGAACAAAAAAAACTTAGGCACCTAAAAAGAAAAAACGAGATAGTTTGGGTACCACTTGTTTTGGTATTAAGCCTTTAGGGCAAACTACACCGTATACCACTTAAGTTTAGGTGTTATATCGTTTTATACCACTTAACTTTTAATTTGTTTAATTATAGCTCTAAATTTAGGTTTTGGCTTTAATTACATTTCTAGGCGTCTAGGCCGTTAGCTCAATAATGACATGATGTCTTGGACAAAAACATTGTCGTTTCAATGTGGCTACTGATGTCCAAAACAACATCGTTTTAGGCAATAAACTTTAGGGTGTATTGATTTGATTTTGTCATTAAACTTTAAAACGGTTCTATTTTTTCATTGGACATTATGACTGCCATTTCTAGCTAATCGCCGCTCGTCACCGATCAACATTTACGACAAGATTAGTATTAAAATATTTATATTTCACTCCTCTTTCTTCTCATCGGTTTGGGTTTTCACGAAATCCACTCAGAACGATCAAATTAAACAAAAAATCATCATATTTAGGGTTCGGGGGCTTTCTCGAATTTGAAGTTTGTGATGTTTCAAAAATATGAACTGTGAGAAGCGTTCTTTTGAAAAGACAGAGAACATACTTCAAAACTAGCATAATCAAATCGTTGTCGGAAGAGATTATAGTACTAATACGTAATATTTTTTTATGAATTTTCTTCGATTTTGAATAAATTTTGTAAAATTTTAATGTTATAATTGAACAAATTAAAGTTCAGTGGTATAAACGATATGTGTATATGATGTGTGTGTTTTTTTTACAAACACATATACATTATTGACTACCTTCTTTAAGTAATATATATATATATATATATATACACGATGCAGTTTCTCATTTAATATTGGTTTAATTGTTAAATTAGTACATATATTAACAATTTATCAATCTAAATACCAAGATAGAAAAAATATATAATTTAAGTATCAATTTATTGATTTAATCCTTAAATATTTTTTTAAAATATTTTTAAAAACTAATCGAGTTTTACCAACGGGTTGGTCCAAGTGATAAGCAGTTTGATATCGCTTAAGCAGATTTGTGTTTGAGGCGTTGTGTACGCAAAAAATTCCCATTAGGAGACTCACCCACCAAAAGCATGTGTGAGACGCTGGTCGATCTGGATTAATCAAGACAAAACCCTGGAACCGAAAGACAACAAGAAAACTGACTAGATTTTATTTTTGATAATCTCAATTCCTAAATTAAAAAAAAACATAAAGAAAATACAGGATTTTAATTTCAAGGAGCATTAAATTAGAAAGAAGAAGAAAATAAAGGAAAATGATCATAATTGTCACCGAGTCTGGCTTTGCTAAGCATAAATAATAAATAAACAAACTCCCGTGCAGAAGCTTAAACAAATCCAAGCAAATTAAGATGGGAATGCAAATAAAAACACGGCCACCGTAGCAACCAGCAGTGCCGCTGTCGAACCGATGAAGTGGCTTCCGAATTTGGTTCCGCTGGACTTACTATCGGTTTTCTCCGCCGCAGATGACGGTGTTCCGGTGGATGCTGCTGGAGTACTAGGTGTCGCCGTTGCTTTCAAGGAGGAATTGGTGAAGATGGCGGCGTCTGGTGAGTTCGGAGATAAACCAAGAAGCTCTGGTTTTTTCATACGATTAGTGTAATTGTTATAACTTAATTTGATAGATACAAGGATGAATAGAAAACTCTGGTCTCTTTCCTGTGTTTTTTTATACCTTACACTAAAAATTAAAATTTAAGGTTTAGGTTTAAGATTAGAGTTTATGAAATTATAGGTAGGATGTGTTTTTCAAGGTTTGTAGTTTAAAGTTTAAGATTCAAAATTTAGAGTTATAGTTTAAAATTTATATTTTTTAGTATTTGACATAAAAACACCGAACACGAACATAAAAAGAACACTCAAAATGGATAGAAAATTTTGTCCGTATATAATCCTCTCCAATTTGTTTAAAAGAAAATGAAAATGATTTATTAGGTGATAATCAAGTAGTTTTCTTTATTAATTTATTATTTGACAATTTACTATTATAATTTTCACTGATTGAATTTAGGTGGGTGGACACTATTTTTTGAACAATATATTAAGTCTTACACCACTCATATTAGAGAATAGAGATGAACCTCGATTCGAAAAAGTGAATTTTTTATTTTAATTTAATTTTATAAATTCGACTCGACTAAAAAAAGTTTAAATAAAATTTTATTTATAATGTGAAATTTGAATAATTTGAATTTTTTTAATAATTACTAATCGTTTTTCAAGTTCGAGTCGACTTACTCAACTATACATGTGTATTACATATTAAAAATATGAAAAAATATATATATGTATATCATATATGATTATAGAAAATTATTTAAATTAGAACCGATTTGTACCATAACATTATAAATATTTATAATTAAACTTGAACATAAACTCCAACACTTAAACTTGACTTAGATTTTATAAACTTGACTCTAAAAATGAGTTATAAAATATGACTTGTCAATTCGAGTAACTTAAATTTTTTTACTTGATTCGACTCGATCAAATACTCACCCCTAACTCATGTCCATTTCTTATCACATATAAACAATATTATTTGAACTCATATTCCGAAATTCAAACTCACACAAAATCTAAAATAAATAAGTATCATTGAACACTCCACAACTATACGTAACCCCCCCCCCCCCCCCCAAAGTGTTAGATCTAAGCTATTTGCTATAATCAAACACAGTTTAATATGAATATCATCAATGTATATATGGATGTTATTTGGACTCAAATGTTGAATCATAAATTAATTGTCTTTGAATACGAATGTCAGTCACGAATATATATACAAATTTAGAGAGAGAAATAAAGGCTCACTTGGGCAGTCGCTGACGCTAGCGTTCTTCAACTGGCAAGCAGAAGGAAGCTCAAAAAGCTTAGCTTCCTGCACACCTAAGCTCTTAAGATTCTGAGCGCCGCTCTGAGTCTGCTGCAGAATATAACACAAACACTTGGGATTGTTCTCTTTAATACCAGACACCGAGCTGCAGCATTCCTTCGTCGGCGCCGCCACCTTCCCCTGAGCAAAGCTCAGGCAAGTCATCACGCTCTGGAAATCCTTGCTGCACTCCGTCATCAACCCACTGTCGTCCGCCGCCGTCACCGCGGTCACCGCCGCGCAGAGAAACAAAACGCCGACCATCGACAAGGCCATAATTTTCTTTTTCTTTTGTTGTTGGAGTTGGGATTTTTGGGTTGAAACTCGAAATGCATGGCCGTTAGATTTTATAGAATAACACGTATATAAAACTGGCAAATACTTAATGTTGTGTTCAGATTACAGTTGTGAACGAGAAGAATTAAGGGATTCGTTTTCAGCCGTTGGATGTGAAGTTTTGTGGTCCCCGTTGTTAGAATCGACGGCTGCGATGCTTGGGGGGAAAAAGTTGAGTTAAAGATGTATAAATGGGAGAGGATTCGGGTAGTTGGACAGCAATGCATGAAATAAATCACTACTAATAATTCGGGTTGAGTGGTAAAATGTTCTATATTTTTAAATAAAATTTTAAATGATATTAATAAAATAAAATGTGTTATTAACCCTAAGATGAGCTCTAAGTTTTTTGGGAACTTTCGAACAATGTTTTGCCGCAAGAAGGGATGTCGTCTGGCCGTCCACCAGATGTTGCGGGTCTCGCAGTCTCGCCGGACATGTTGTCTGGATTAGCGGCTATCCAGATGCCTTATATTCGATTCGGTCCTACCCTGAAGAGGTCGAGATCACCATTTGATGCAGGTTTACAAAGCGATTCTAAGAGGCTTCGCAAGACTACACCCTAGGGATTGGGTGAACAGTCGACTGCGATAGATATGGAAGAGGCAAGTGGGAAGTCTGGTTCTTTAAATATCCCCATCGATTTGTCGCATGAACCCAAAGAAAAAGCTGATTGTAGGGTGGTTGGGAATAGGGCATCTTATGCTAGCATAGTGAATAAATCCATGCAAAGGAATAATTGGAGTCAGGAAGTAGAGGCTTGTGATCTGAATAAAGTGGTTGTTCTTGATGAAGATTGTGTCGTTAATATGTCAGGCAAGTTTCTGACGATTAAGTTTTCGGAACGGGTACATGAACAAATTGATATGAATATGAGGAATGTGGTCATTGTCCGTTTGCTAGGACGAAATATTGGTTATCAAGCCCTCCTCAATAGAATTCACATGATGTGGAAACCGGTTGGAGATATTCAACTGGTGGACATTGAAAATAATATTTCCTGGTTAGAATTGAGGATCGAGAGACTATGAGAGGGTTTTAACGGAAGGACCTTGGACGATATATGATAGTTATTTAACGGTGCAACCGTGGAGTCGTGCTTTCTCTATTGCGGAAAAACATCCTTCTCATGTTGTGGTTTTGGGTTCGGTTGCCAGGTTTGCCGTACCGGTATTATTCCAAGGCATTATTTAGGCGCATTTTTACGATTGTAGGCAATGTGGTTCGAGTTGATTATAATAGTCAAGCAGAAGAGAGAGGAAAATTTGTTCGTCTTGCGGTAATAGTGGATCTAAACAAACCTCTCGTACCATGCATTGTAATTAATGATTTTATCCAGAAAATTGAGTATAAGGGTCTCCAATATATTTGTTATAATTGTGGAGTCTATGGACATTCACAGGAGTTGTGTATAGGGATGACGTCAAAAGAAAATAGTGTTACTAAAAAGTTGTCTAAAGTTGGTGAAACTACGGCCAAGAATTCTATTCTTGTGACGGATAGCTTGTTTGGACCTTGGATAATTGCGGATAATCGCCGTCGAAGAGCGTAGAATAATTCCTTCACACATAAGGAGCAGGGCAAACGAGGTACTAGCATCAATGGTAATCAGATTTATATTCTTGCGAATGAACAAAATAAGTCAATTGAGACTCCGAGTACTGCAGTCGCTAGTGGGAACTTGTTAGTATACCGTCAAACAACAGGGATAAAGGTAATGCACAACCAACACATTTGGCTTCGAAGGCATCAAACAACAATGGGAAGGGTATTGCATAGGCAACACCTTTGGCTTTGAAGGTGACTGATTCGGATGGTTCTAACATGGCGAAACATAATGGATCTATTCCGAAGGGAAATTCCAAGAATTCTAAGAATGTGACAGGTAATGTTATGGTGCTATAGATGATCGAAGAGAACCCATTTTCTGTTATTGAACATCAACGGAACAAAAGTAGCAAGGTACATGCAGCGGTCTCGCTCTTTGAACAAGGCCATGGCAAATCTAGTTCCAAATGGATTGTTTTAGGTAAGAACCGTGCAGGGAAAAAGGGTTCGAAAGATAGATCAAAACAAAGTCTAAAAATTCGTAAGTATCTCGACCGATTTTGCATGAATAGGTGGATAATGTACAAGTACAACTATATTCTTTAGCCACAACGCAAGAGCTTGATCCGGGAGGGATAACGCGAGTGGTGGTTAATCAGGAAGGAAATCTCGAAACAATTGTGGCTTTAGGGTCTAACCGTGAAGGTCAGAGGAGTGTTGAGCATGTTGAGCCTGAAAGTTATGTCCAGGAGATGACGATTGATCAGTAGGGTTGTATGTTAGTCTTCTTAGATTAACAATGACGTTTATGCTATGGAATACACAAGGTGCTATTAGCCCCACCTTCCGAAGATTTTTTCTATATTTCAAACGCGAGTTCTTGCCAAAGGTTGTTGCTTTTTTTGAACCAATGACGTGTGGACACCAGGCGAATCGTGTAATTACTAAATTTGGCTATCTGCGATCGTTTCGTATTAAGGCTCAAGGTTTTAGTAGGGGTATTTGGCTTCTTTAGGAGGATGATGTTGATATGAAGATTCGTCACCTATCTAATCAGTTCATTAATGGACGTGTTCGATTGGGTACTGAATCCTGTTGGATTTATTTTACTATGGTTTATGCGAGTCTGTCTAGTTTCAAGCGACTGTCTCTGTGGTCTCAGCTTCTTAATCTAGACCCCGGAGCGGGTGTTCCTTAGTTTGTGGGTGGTGACTTTAATGTGATTCTCAGTGTAGATGAGATGAGGGGTGGTTCGAATGTGCATATTTAGGGAAGCCGGCCCTTTACGGATTTTTTTTGTCATTCAGGCCTTTTGGATATGAGGTTTAGAGGTCTGCCATTTACCTGGTCCAGGGGTAATTTATATGAAAGGTTAGATCGTTGTCTTGCAAATAATACTTGGTTTTCTATTTTCCCTCAATCTCATGTTTTACATTTAGCAAAGAATGGCTCTGATCATAGACCGCTGTTATTGTGTTTGAGGGATCGTACTAGGGATACTTGTTCTCAGCCGTTTCCCTATATTTCGGCTTGGCAGGAGCATCACTTCTTACAATCTACATGGGATAATGGTGATTTGCTTTCCAGCATTGATTCTTTTGTGACCAAAGTCAAATAGTGGAACTCGTCAATTTTCGGACACATTGGGAAGAGGAAGAAATATTTGCTGGCTCGGTTAAATGGGATAGATGCAGCTTTAGCCCGATCTCACTCAGAGTCTCTAGTTAGATTGGGGCAAAGATTGCATGATGAACTTGAGGAGGTTATGAACCAGGAAGAAAGTATCTGGAGTCAAAAAGCTTGTGAAAATTGGATCCTTAAAGGCGATCGGAATACTAGTTTCTTTTATGCATCAACTAAAGAGCAAATTTTATTTCTAGTTTGAAGCTTAATGGCGTAGATTGGTGTGAGGATCAGGAGGAACTGAGAAATGTGGCGGTTCAATTCTATAAATCACTTTTTTCCTCCTCCAACCCGGACGGTAATAGTATACTATTCGGGGATGTTTCCTGCGTATTAACTGCACTACTTTGGATCTAAATGAACATCATGTACGAGATGATGAAATTAAGAAAGCTTTCTTTGACATGAGTCCACTCAAAGCTCCTGGGGTAGATGGTTTATATGCATCCTTTTATTAGAAAAATTGGGATATTGTAGGGCCATCGACATGTGCGTTTATCGGGTTTTTGCAGAAAGAGTGTTACCTAGTTCCCTCAATCATTCTCTCTGGGTTCTTCTTCCAAAGGTATCAACTCCAGAATTTTGTCCAATTGGTTTATGTAATGTTATTTACAAGGCTATTACGAAAGTGATTGGTAATCATTTGAAGCCTTACTTGTCGTTATGGGTATTGGAGAACCAAACAAGTTTTGTGCCAGGGAGAACCACCACAGAGAATATTATTTTGACACAAGAAATAATTCATTCTATATGGAAGAACAATGGCAAAAAAAAATGTTGGATAGCAATAAAAATAGATTTGGAAAAGGCCTATGATCGCTTAGAGTGGAGTTTTATTGTTGATACTCTAGCTGATGTAGGCATTCCCATATCTCTTTGCACCTTAATTATGCGTTGTATATCATATGTTTCTATTCAGATCTTATGGAACAAATCAGTGACCGAATCATTGCAGGCCACTAGGGGAATTCGTTAGGGTAATCCTTTATCGCTATATGTTTTCGTGTTATGCATGGAAAGACTCGCCCAAACAATTCAAAAGGAAGTAAATAGAGGAAGTTGGAAAGTTTTCCGTACTTCGAAACATAATATGTTAATTTCTCATCTCTTATTTGCAGATGATATGTTGTTATTTGCTGAAGCAACAGATGATCAAGCACATTTGATACAACGAGTGTTGGGGCATTTTAGTTCTGCTTCGGGGCAAAAAGTAAGTGTTCTGAAAACTACTATATTTGTTTCTTCTAATATGCTTGATGTTACTAGAAGGGCGATTTGTGAAATATTCGGGTTCCGAGAGGTTGGTGATCTTGGCAAACATCTTGGTGTCCCAATTTTACATTATCGGGTCTCGACTGCTGCCTATGTTTATTTGGTTCACATGGTTCAGAAGCGTTTGAGTATTTGGAAAGCAATGACGTTATCCCTAGCCGGACGTATCACTCTAGCAAACGCAGTACTATCGGCCATTCCAATTTATACTATGCAAACAATAGTGCTACCAAAGAAGATTTGTCGAGATTTGGAGCGACTTATACGAAACTTTATTTGGGGTGGAAGTTCAGAAAAAGATGGAATTCATTTGTTACGTTGGGATGATGTGTGTCACCCAATTGACATGGGCGGACTTGGATTCAGGAAACTGGATTTACAGAATGAAGCCTTTTTGATGAAGATTGCGTACCAGATTCTTGTGGACAAGGATGCTATGTGGGTTCGTTTCATTAGAGCCAAATATAAATGTTTGCATGGCGTACCAGAAGAAATTCAAATGCGCCATGGGTCGAATCTTTGGAAGGGGTTAGGCTTAATTTAGACTGACGTCCGGGAAATCTTATCTTAAATGTAGGTAATGGATCTTAGGTGGATTTTTGGTACGACTCATGGATACCGGATATTGGCCCTTTGGTCTCTCATTTGGTTTCGAATTAGTTTGTGCCGGACCACGTTTCTATAATATCCATGGTGGATACGAATGGCGATTGGGCGTGGAATAAAATTCAATCTCATCTTCCATTATAGGTGGTGTTGCGTCTTGCGGCAATTAAACGGATGTCACCTTCTTTTCCTACAGACTCCATAGAATGAAAAGTACAAGATGATAGACAATTCTTGATTAAAATCGTTTATCAAGCACGTGTGAGGGAGAATTCGATAGCCTCTGATCCAACATGAAAGATCATTCACAAGTTTAAAGGGCTTCAGCGCATAAAAATGTTTTTGTGGCTGG